>OZ038481.1:80741426-80788926 GCA_964036315.1 Acanthosepion esculentum
TTTCCAACTGCAGGATATATACCATCCACCCCACGCGGTCAGATGTGGCACAAGGCTGAATGTGGGATATCCGAGCCCGTAGACTCCGCCAAAACTCTCTCGTATACCCCCTATAAAACAGGGTCGGGTAGCTTTTTCCCGAAACGAGACTACTCTTTGACTGAGGATCTTCTCTGTCCGGAGGCAGAGATTTTGACCAGCACAACTGGAGACGAATCCCTAATTGCAGACCAACATACAGTATTTACTATTGCATTTATGTGAATGGGGACATAGCTATTATCGTCCGTAGGCATGCTACGACAATAATAAAATTCTCTCTTCGAATATGAGAAACTGAAGAAATAATAATCAAACATATCGATGTTGAAGGAAATGAAGAATATCTTCGAAACATAACAAATAGAGAATGAGAAGGTCGGAAAGGATACGAATACGACTCAGTGTTTAAAATAATTTGGTAAATAGATTCCAACACGAAGAATCATTACAGAAAAAATATGCACGTTTGTCTCATAATACTAGAGATGAACATTATACAATGTATCCCTGCAAAATTGACATAATTTAAAATGTGAATATCTGAGTATTTCCATATCCCAGGCAAACGGAATTAAATAGGCTTCATGTTGAATAAAAAATATTTATTTCTCAAAATTCGAACAATATATTCAAAGGAGTGTATATATTATAACCGATTTCACAATGCTTCACAAATGTTCAATATGCGCATCACCTGTTATAAAACACACGTCAAGTCGGTAGTCCAGCTCATGCCAAACACGCTGTAGCATGTATTGCGCAACATACCTCAGCGCCTCATTGCGGACTTATCTCAATGATAATCTACCAGCATTACAAGATGAGAAAGAACGAATGTATTCAGGAAGCTCATTGCAAAATTGAAGCCCTACATTTGAGGTTCATCATAATTTTAAGTCAGTAATTGAAGAGCCTTAGATTGCCGATAAAATAAAATCCGTATACTGCATTATGTAAAAACTATGCCGTCGATATTTTAATATGATATTAGCACAAAGTAGAAGTTTATGAAGCTTTCTTAGAAATCAGCTTTAGCGCTGACTGACGTCATACTTATTTATTGTAATAGATAGTTTCAAGCGAGAGGGGTGATAGGGTATGCTTATTTTATTACCACAACATTATTATCAAATGAAGAAGTAACATCAATAGTAGACGAGGAACAAATACCAATGTATATTGTGGCAAATACAGATGAGGAAAAGTACAACAAACCGAGAACCATTGTAGTGGCATAGAATATGTCACGGGCGCGTAAACTTCAAGGAATTTCGAATTGAATCCTTTCTTTAATCTTCCGGTTAGAGCGTTCTCATTCGCATGTCAAGGCATATATTGTTTTCTTTATTATTTCTAAGTTATTGCTAGCCCTGTGTGCGACACTGTTATACCAAGTCCAAGAATTGAACCTACAATGACTTGGTTACTAAATTCACGAACTAGCAATTCAAAGCATTAAGCTATTCTCGCGTTGTTTTGGTGATATGACGTGCGAGTTCAATCCATGGATCAGTGGTGATCAAATTCACTCTCAATGATCTAAAAATACTGCTTGCTGAACTTTATACGGCAAAGATCTCCAATATACAATTTATCAGTTCAGTCATACTTCGACTTGACGAGTTAACTTATTTGTTATTGTTTCTAACAAATCACACTAATATAATACTTTTAGATTTGATAATCGAAGTTAAGTTTTCCCAGTAGACTTTATAAACATTTCAGGTGGTGTTTCTATTAATAGGATAAACATACAATGTGAAATTCTGTATATAATATATATTTTATTAGAAATATTATAATATTGTTTGATGATGTGAGATGTTTTAATATACATCAAAATGTGTACTATATTGTGAATAAACATAAAAGTTTAGTATGTCTTCAGTATCTAATGTAAAGAGTTTACATGATAGTTCAGCTATTGAGATTTATATATGCAAATGTATGTATATTTATGGTTTATAAGTTAGGAAAAAAAAACTTTTGAAAAAGTAGGCTTCAAAACATTTTGGAACTGTTAATTAACCGTGATATACTTTGGAAGGATATTGGAATAATCCCAAACGTGTACTGGAAAAAAACGCCAACAGACAGACAGATAGAAAATTAGTATATATATATATATATATATATATATATATATATATATATATATATATATATATATATATATATATATATATATATATATGAGTGTAAAACAATGATGTGCCTTCTCCTTCGAATTATTCATCCTTTACAGTGAAGTGATTTTGAGGAAATTAGACATCCTACCATGATTCATAAACGGAGACAACAATCTTAGTAGAATCAGATATGCCGATGACACTATGTTGATAGCAGGCACAGGAAGAGGACTACAGAATTCCTACAGAAACGGTAAACGGAAGCGGAAAGAATGGTCTAAACATAATTTGCAAGAACACATAATACATGTTTGTTAGCAGAACGGGTTATTATGCAAATTTCAAATTGGAGATACCAAAATCAAAGAAGTGCAATAATTTAAATATCCGGGAGGTATTTTAGCAGAGGATGGAAAGTGCAGCACTGTATTCTGAAAGTGAATTGTGATAGCGATCGATGTATTCCAAAATGTAAGTAAGGTATTAAGAAAAAGGAAAAACATACCGAATGTTGGATAATCTCCACAAACATGAAGGAAATACTTCAGGTAACACAGTTGAAATTCGATACCAAGGAACATTCGTTGTCACTTTTTTACAGAACTATTCTTGGGATACAATGGTTTGAATAGTTGGCAGAACAGGGATTATGAGATGTTATATGAGAATAAAGTGTCTCTTCCGCCACTTGAGTTTGAACATAGATTGCCAGTGAGAAAACAAAGGCGATCCCACGTAACCATAGTGGGAACGAATATATGGGAAGTGGCGTGTATCTAATTGATCGTATTACTATTCTTTTACTATTCGGATCTCCAATTCTACTCTGTCATCTATTACTATACGGACCGCTATTCTCTATACTATTTCATTATACGGATTACTATTTGAGCGTGTATTATCGAGCAACTACTATTAGTGCGAGTGATTTTCGAAGGCGTTTGACACCAGTATTGTTCAACGGCGTTACTATAGTTGTATCTGCGATTACAAAGTCTCTACTACAACGGACATTACAAAGTGACAACGAATGTTCCTTGGTATCGCAAAAGTGTCAGACGAGTGTTCGTTGACATTACAAAAGGAGGGGCAACGGAAATACAGTATTTACTAAGAGTCATAATTTACTTGAAGGGACAAGGCCCAAAGAAGAAAAATAATGTAAAGACTCGTAATGGAGAGAGAATCACAAAACGAAACTAGATACAAATCCATTGCGTGATGGGAGCACAATGTACCAAACGGAGAAAAAACAAATATTCTTAAGCGGGGTTGGGGGTTTTATAGGATTTCGTTGAGCTACAAAAATATTTAACTTTTTCAAAAGCCTCTAATTTAGGGTAACCTTAATCAGAATAACATCCTTTTAAATACATTGATATTATTGGACGTTTTGATTATTGAATTACAATAAACTAGGAATAAAGTGTCCATACCGACACTTGGGTTTGAACATAGATCGCCAGAGAGTAAACAAAGGGGATCCTATTATTGAATTAAATGGATCACGTGACCATTGAGGAAAGGCATATATAGGACGTCACGTGACTTCTAAATGTTCAACATTTCTAGTCTATTTTTTATTACTATTCGGATCGCTATTTCTGTTCTATCCTCTATTGTAATTCGGATCTCTATTTCTAGTTTATCCTCTATTACTATACAGATCGTTATTCTCTATACTATTTCACTATTCGGATTACTATTTGAGTGAGTATTATCGAACAAGTACAGTATTTTTTCAATGGCGAATTATAATTGTATCAGTGATTACAAAGTCTCTATTGCAACGAGCATTTCGAAAGTGGCAACGAGTATCCATTGGCATCGCAGAAGTGTCAAACAAGTGTTTGTTGACATCACAAAACCTATTAAAGCAGAGGTGAACAAACTTTTTCACAGAGGGCTAGATTTGACGAGGTGTGTATGCGGGAGGGCCAAACCTTTTGTTTGAAATATTTTGAACTATTAAAATTGAATGCAAATAAATGAAGATTTTATTGAAAATGGCATATTTTCATTTCTTCACATGGATGACACATAAATTTAAACAGGTGTTACGAAAATCACTCGGCCTGTCATATCTGAAGCCTATATAAGATGAAGTAAAATATGTCTGTGAAAAATGAACCTCTAGGAAGCTATAATATATCTCAGGTTAATCTTTCATATTATATTGAATGTTGCTGTCAACTTTTAAGTTAAGAATATATCAATATGAATATAGCACTAATATTTATCTTATTACGAAGTAGAAAACATAAAGTGACACAAGTCCATGTGTTGAAATATATTTATAATTGGTTTTGATCAACAGACAAAGAAAAATAATTTACTATGATTTTAGAATTTATCCATCTCAGATGAACAAAACAAATAAATTGCCTGCACTAACCTGAAGAGTGATACTGAGATCTAGACTGCAGTATGTAGCTCAGATCTGATACAAAGGCAGTAGTTTTGATGCGCAAAAACTCACGCAAGTATGCATTAGTTAGTTTAGTCCTTACGACTTACGCAAATACAGAATGCGATGGATAAACTGATGTCTAAATTACGCAAAAATGAAAATAGCACTGACATCTCATTTTAACATATATATTGACCAAAATTACAGAAGAATATTTTGAATTACTATAAAAAGCATATTTATTCAATAAAATCGTTATTGTCTTCAACTAGGGCCTCCAGATGACTTCGGAATCTCATGCCTCTCTTCTGGACTGTCTCCTTGTTTACGTTTGTGAATGCTAGCATAATCCTTGCCTTCTCTTCATCTTTGTTGTTACAAGCAGTTTTGTTGATCTCTAGCTTAACTGCATCCTACACATGATAATGAAGGGGGTTACCATTTGGGGAATTAGGTGGCCAGATGTAACGGATGATGTGGCCGCAGAAATTGCCTGACAGCCATTACTGGGTACTGTTACTTGTGGTGCATAGAGCAGAGTCCTGTTGCCAGACGGAGGGTCTTTCAGCAGCTACATTCTTGACTCAGGGCATAACTACCTCCTCAATGCAATTGATGTTTAGGCTGAGTCTCTGTGGAAAGAAAAATGGCGGCATAACTTCGCAATCACTAGTAATCACTCCAAACACCTTCGTAATCACAATTAGACTCATCCAACTCTTTCCGAATCCTCTCCACTGTCCTCTGGACTTGAAAGCCAAGCACTGTGAAATGTTCATATCGGAGATACCGGCGTGAATTCCAAACAGTACAATATGCCGTTCCCAAATTTCTGGCAGAGTGAATTGCGTCATGGTGATTTTTTTCTCACAGGCGTTTCCCCAACTTACCTTACTATAGTGCAGTCGACAAATAAAAAATTTAAAAAAAACACCCCCCAAATAAACAACGCAGATGCACGAAATTAAAAATATAAAATTGTGACAATTTACCCATCGCACACTTTAGGTGGGGCGAAACATGTTCAGCATTTTCTTAGCATATATTCGAATCTGTTGAAAACTGTCTTTATCCAGTTGACGCTACAAGATCACAAGAGAGCGCAGCTGTTGTCAACTTTGCCATTCACTGTCACATTGCAGCTCAGTAAGCTCTAGCTGCAGCTGATCCGGAGCAATATCTGGGTCAAAGGCGATGGAAGATGAGAAAGCCTGATCACTTTTTCAATAACTGTTATTGCCTTGTGGATAACCTCCTGCAGGACTGTGAAATACGTGGTATTGGGCTGCGTTAGGGACAAAGTCTTTGGAAAAGTTGCAGCTTAGCTGTGAAGGACTTAATATGTGAATTGGTTAACCGCTGCATTTGCCAATGATGACTCATGTTCTGTGCATTCAGATGCTTTCTTATGTCAACTAGAAACCCAAAATCAATAAGCCATACAGGATGAGATAGTTCTATATCTGTTGTTATTTATCTGCCAAAATTGTCCTGTTTCTTACCTGAGGGTGAAGAAGCGCTGAAATTCACATCGTTTTGATATACAACATCTCCGTATTCAGTATGGATGCCGCGTAGAAACTTTTCTGAGCCACTGGGCTTTAGAGTGAGTAAGATTAATAGACCTTATCACCGGTTTCTGAACAGGATCATATTTGAGTTGGGGTAATGGATTGCGGTTCGGATTAAGGAATCGGAGAGCCGAGTTCGAATTCCAGACAAATCCATTACATTCACTTACGTGCTAATAGCCTTGAGAAAGATATGAATTCTCTTCTTCTCCCACCAGCCATGGCTAAGTAGCAGGGTCGACCAGGTTCTATAGCCTTGGATGGCAACTGGTCTACTGCAGAAAGAAATGACAACCTACTGCGGGGAAAAATCTGACTCGTCAGACATGTATCGAGAGATACTAGATCGCCTAAGTGTGTATCATGTATGGCACATAACAGGACAGAGAACTTTTTGATGAATAATACAATAAAGTTTTATAGCTTTACCTTCTTCTTCGTTGATATTGTTACAGATTATGCTTGATAATCCACTTCGATCGCCAGCCATAGTATGGGCGCCATTCTTAATAATCCAGTGACTTTATTTTACGGTACGTTCATGTCATCCACGTGGGAACTAAGAGAAGCCAATAAATCCGTTTCTCTTGTTCGGTCCTTAAGGCTCTGGAGGTCAAGTAGCTCTTCAATCACGTTCATTTCATCGTCTACACCTCTCAAAAAAATCAGGAACTCTGCGCTGTCAGACGCATCCGTGCATTCATTGCAGCCTAACGAAAAAAGTCAAAATTCACTCCCTAACCACCAGCTGTCGCTTAATATCTGATGAAATATCTTCAATTCTCCGCGCTACAGTGTTACGGGCCAAGCAAACATTGGTAAATTCTTACTTCTTTTCAGGGCAGATATTATCCACCATTTACAGAAAACATTATTTGATAAATTCACCTTCAGAAAAAGGATTGCTGTCTTTATCAATTAGCGTCACTTTTTGTGGTATTTTCATTTGATTCACGTGTTCTAGTGAAAAAAACAAACAAAAAAAACGCTGTTGTGACATTGAAACAGTTTTTTCTTCATTTTTTCGCCGCGGTCACTCCCTGTTAACTTTTCGTATACGGTAGAAGGTTTTCACTGGTAGTATCTCTTGACATTAAATTCCTAAGAATAGACAGTCTCCTGGCAAATTAGACAGACACAGTTGTTTCGTATTTCAGTAAATTAAATGTATTCCAATTTCCAACTGTTCAGGAAGCGGCGATTGAAGTCAGCAAAACTTTTTTGTTAAATTACGGCTGCCATTTTAGTATCGGCTGGAAAGGGGTTGCGGTCCTTTTTGCAGAAAAATTATATTTGAGAAAAATTAATTTTTTTAAGAAAATAAAACAAAGAAAGATTTTAAAAAATAGAAAAAAGTTAAAACAAACTTCAGGAAACTTCAATAAAAAAGGTAAGAAATAACAAAATCATATAAAATTAGCAAGAAACGAAGAATGATAAAGATACAAAATTAAAATAGATATGAAAATAAATAAGATAAAATATAACAATTAGCATTAATTATGAAACCTAGAAGATAACTTCTCCCCCTGAACCGTATGGGGGAGAAGTTATTTTCGTAAACAAAAATCTGAATCCCATTTAGATTTGTAAAACTATATTTTTTTGTTTTATAATCTATATAAGATTTTTAAAAGATTCAGTTTAGATTTTTGAATATATTTTTCTCTTTTTTGCATTATTCAATTTTTTATATATTATTATTCTATATTTTATTATTTTTTAAATCTAATTTTTTCTACATTTCATATTCTATTTTTTTATTTTTAACATTTTTTTCATTTAGTATAGAGTTTGATAACTGACGTTTTATAAACCTGATGTTTAAATTATATAAAATAATTTTGAAAAATTAAATGAAAAATATTTTTTCGAACAGTTATATATAAAATTCGTAAAGGAAAAAATAGAATTAAAAAAAAAAATATTTAAACCTTTTCAAATTTTTCGGCGAAACGTTTTGGAGGGGCTCCTGGAAGCTGCGGCACTCAGAGTCAACATTTCTTTTTTTATTAACAAACACCTCTTTGGTAATTATCTGGGAAAATCAAAGGTGCTGGTCACACCACCAGAGGGTGGCTACACATTCTACTGCCATCTTTTATTAAAATATGAAATTGTATTTCTTAGTCGGGTACTTTACATAATCTGATTGATAATACTGGGTGGCCGTAAGTGATACATTCAATGCCAGAGAATGGGCGCTATATGTAATTTACCGCTGGTCATAATTAACACCCACCGAGACGGAATTTGGACATGCCAGTATAGGCCAGGTAACTATATCTGTTCTGGAAAAGAATGAATATTCTCAATAAGACATGCATTTAATTTGAATGATTTTGAGTCTGAAAGTCTTGAAAAGGAGGAGGAATGTCACGATTAAAAAACTACAATTATTTCATTTTAGAATGTGACAAAAGAAGAGATCACAGAAAAGAGTAATCAGTAGTCAAAGTCTATTTACCTGCAAAATAATATTTGAGAATCATTATTTACAATGTGCTTGGGGTAAATGATGCAGAATGAGAAGAAAAAGGAAAGGCAGCGTACAACGACATTTAAATTATAGTCGTGTGCGCGGTAATTGATTTCTTAGCAGCAATTTTTAGTGCAAAGTGTAAAGATACACCGGATGGAAGTAATGTCTAAAATAGAGGTTTTGTCTTTTAGGAAAATAATCACAAAATCAGGGACTAAAGGAGGCAAGGTTTGTATTTAGCAATGTAGAAGGTACTCAACAAAACAGGGAGTAACGGGAGTAACGATTTGGTTTTGTAATGTAGGCCATAACCTCCAAAACAGGGAGTAACGGAAAAAAGGATTTGGTTTACTAATGTAGAACATATTAACTAAAACAGGGAGTAACGGAAGTAAGGATTTGGTTTTGTAATATAGACCATAGCAACGAAAACAGGGAGTAACGGAAGAAAGGCTTTGGTTTAGTAATGTAGGCCATACTCACTAAAACAGGGAGTAACAGAAGTAAGGATTTAGTTTAGGAATGTAGACCATCCACAACAAAACAGGGAGTAACGGAATTAAGTATTTGTTTTAGTTATGTAGGTCATAGTCACCAAAACAGGGAGTAACGGAAGTAAGGATTTGGTTTAGTAATGTAGGCCATACTCAATAAAAAAGGGAGTGACGGAAGTAAGTATTTGTTTTAGTAATGTCGGCAATAGTCAACAAAACAGGGAGTAACGGAAATAAGGATGTGTTTTAGTAATGTAGACTATACTTACAAAAACAGGGAGTAAAGGAAGTAAGTATTTGGTTTAATAATGTAGGCCATAGTCACCATAACGGGGAATTACGGAAGTAAGGTTTTGGTTTTGTAATGTAGATCATATTCACCAAAACAAGGTGTAAAGAAAGTAAGGATTTCGTTTAGTAATGTAGTCCATAGTTACTTCCGTTAGTTATTATTTATTAATGTAGACAATAATTAGCAAAATACGGACTAACGGATGTTGCATTAGCAATGCAGGCAATAGTCGCCAAAACGCTATGAGTTAAAAAAAAACGGAAAACCATCAGCTCATGTTTCTGAAGACGTACAGTGCGTAGGTAAAACATAAGCCGTAACAATCTGATCACACTTAAACAATATTGGTTTATTAAAATAAAATATCTTTAACATGACCCGCTTAATTTTGTGTTAACAAACTTTGAATTATGTCAATTATGTCAATTTGTGTCCACGACATTTTTGGCTGAACTGTCCATCACTTGATGAATATTCATGAAATTTTCAAATTTAAAAATCTTGACAAATTATCATTCCAAATGTATATTAACAGGTGCAACAAAATAAATCCTTAATTTTGCTGGAATAAAGTCCAAAGTCCCACTGAAGGCAGACCACGTCAGCTAGGAATAGCTTTTCTGCTTGTCATTTTATCCATATACCTATCTATCTATCTATCTATCTATCTATATATATATATATATATATATATATATATATATATATATATATATATATATATATATATATATGTGTGTGTGTGTGTGTGTAAATTCCCAAAATTAATAGATATTTAACAATATATATATATATATACACACATTTATTTGCTTGTGTTGAAGATTGCAAGAAAATCTTGTTAAAATAAAAAATACGCTTTAAAATCCTATATTCAATATGCAATTTTCAAAAAAAAATATAGGCGCAGAAGATATTTTGCATAGACAAAATTAATCATAAATATAAAATACATATTTATATAAACATAGAGATAGTGATATATTAATATAATATACATATATATATTTACGTCATTGATATATATTCTCATTCCTATATTTCATATATATGCTTCAATTATATAATTAATTCATATATATATATATATATATATATATATATATATATATATATATACTTCATTTATTCATCGAAATACATACATGGATATATTGATCAAGATAGAAACACACACACATATATATATATATATATATATATATATATATATATATATATATATATATATATATATATAACAGTGAACTAATTCTTCCGTATATACATATATATATATAAACATATATATATATATATATATATATATATTTATATATATATATATATAGCAGTGAAGTAATTCTTCCGTATATATATATAAAATATATATATATATATATATATATATATATATATATATATATATATATATATATATGTATGTGCGTTTGTGTAAAGTATTTATTATATATACACACACATATATATAGGTACATACATATACGTGTGTCAGTGTAAGAATCTGTGTGCTAAATTAAAATTAATTATACTTAAATGTATGTAAGCTTAATATGGAAGCCACTGAATTTTTACGTGTTTTGATTTATATATATATATATATATATATATATATATATATATATATATATATATATATATACATATATATATACATATATATATATATATATACATACACACACATATATATATATATATATATATATATATATATATATATATATATATATATATATATATACGCATACAATTACACTCACATCCATACAAACGCGTATATATATTAAGTTTGCGTACATGTATTTATGATTATTGAAGTGATATATTACAAACTATCTGTTAGAAGGATTTGTCTATTTTAAAATTGCTTTTCTCAATTTAAATTTGTGCCAATATTCTTCATAAATCAAATTCTCTTGTAAATGAATGCGTTCAACCTCGGCCGAGTAGATTGAAGTCCGCTTGTGCGTTTTTGAAAAATTCTGTGTCTAATATATTCTTTTTTTTGCGATTGAACTTTGTATAGACATTTATTTATGCTTTTTTTGTGTACATACTTATTTACGTGCGTATGCGCATATGTGTTTTTCTGTGCGTTTTTCTCCAGTACGCCTTCTACCTTCTACTTGCATTTCCGTCTATCGCACGAGGATGAGGATGATTTTTCCCGCAATGCATCAACGACAGAATGGCGTCTTCAGACAAAAGATTCGCACTTCCTGTCTTGCGCAAAATACGCGGGTCCAAAATATGAACGTCTCCATAATAGTCAAAAAGGAACAACAAAATTGTATCTCTGCATATATATAACGATAGGGAAACGCATAACAAAAATTATAATATTCAATTAAAACGCATAAAAATATATCGAATATTCATTTTTATATCATGCGCTCCAACGAGCATCGATGTATGCATGCGTAACTAAGAAAACAGTCAAGTAAATATGCATATATGGAAGACGGATGGCATCTAAATTCGCAGCAGTAAAACGAGCATTTTTATATACGAATTCTTGCGCCTTTTGATAAGAAAGCAATATCTTCATTGATTATATCAATTATGAGATATACACTTAAGTATAACCAGCTACACACAAACACACAGACACACAGACACACACACACACACACATGTGTTTGTGTGTGTGTGTATGTATATACATATATGTGGGCGTATGCGTGTGTGTGTATTTTCAAATCATGAATGGTCTAGTCGTCGGCGACTAAAATAGGCTCCCCGCATAGACCCCCTTCTGGTGAGGAGTACAAGTGGAACCCCAGCAGCGCAAAATATCATCACAGCTAAGTGTTAAATAGACTCACCAACCCACAGTTTTATAGTCGTGGTGAAGATGGCTATACTCCGAAGACATGGTCAATCATCGTGTGCTTCTTTTAACAGGAGTGACAAAGCCTTCGTTGGCTCACGAAACGTATCCTAACGTAAAAAGTGACAATATATCATGAAATGGATTAAATCCGACAATTATTAACTATATTTACTGTGCATACGACATATATATATATATATATATATATATATATATATATATATATATATATGTGTGTGTGTGTGTGTGTGTGTGTGTGTGTGTGTGTGTGTGTGTGTGTGTGTATATATATATATATATATATACATATATATATATATATATATATATATACATATATATATATATATATATATATATACGAATACAGACACAGTGGATGTGTCAAAATAATTTCATAAAATTGTGGGGGTTTCTAACACCAATACAAGGACAAAAGTCCATATAAAGCCATGTTAGCAAGTCCCTCGTTTTTGAGTTATGTTTAAAGAAATTTTAAAGTAGATGGTGTTGTGTTGCCGTTTAGACTAGGTTACATTTGTCATCCATGTACATTTGTGGCTAGTCTGCCTTCAACGTTGAGCGTGAGTCATAGTGAGTTAACTGACAAGTGTCCTGTTTAAGAATGGCAAGATATTCATACCGTGAGCAGGCAAATATGATATTAACATACGATCGCGCGAATGGTAATGGACGTGAGTTTGCACGGCTGTATCAGATTGCTTTTCCAGCCCGAAGGGAGTCGAGTCATCCAAACCATGCTGCTGTTTATCGTCGCGTTGCTGAAGGAGGATCCGTGGAACCACAAACTATGGATCGAGGATGACCGTGATCCGTTGGTACGCCAGGCCATGAAGAATACATTCTACGGACTAAACTTTAAACGTAATAACGCAAAAACGAATGATATGTGTACATATGTTTATATGGACGTTTGTCTTTGCTTCGTTGTGAAGATACCCTCCTACCAATGTTTGCTTATTGGGTGTAACTGCAAAATTGTCGAATTGCTAGATTAAGATTTTATCCGTTTTATCTTAGAGATGATTAAAGATATCTTACGGGAATGCTCCGAGGTTTTTTTTATAACATTACTACATTATACTTTGAATAATAAAACGTATTTAGTTCTAAAGTGAAACGATATTCGTTCTTTCTTTTGTGACTTCCTGATCCAGTTTTCCCCTCCTTTTGAAATGAAATACAGAGTATGTTGATTACATATTTTTATAAACATTTCACCCCAAGCAAGGCGGGAAGCCACCAGCACGCAAGGGGTTACAGAATATTTGGAGCCAGAGCAGATAGGAGTGATAGAGGAAATGATGTGGATTAGGATAGTGGATAGATCAAGACAACTGGAGATGTCGATTGACATTACATTTGAATAGTTGAAGATTATAGTTGTCAGGGAAACAGGAATGTGGAAGGGAGTCCCACAGGCGAGAGGTGCGAGATATGAAGCTATTGGAGTAGAAGAGACGGCTACATGACGCTTCAATTCATGAAGTCTGAGAACCAGCGAAAGCAGCTCATCGGAGCAATTATCGTGAAAGTATTTGTAAAAAAAAGACAGAGAGGGCCGATGGCGTGTCTGTGAGAGAGCGACTGCAGACGAGATGCCAGATCAGGGCCAATTACATTGCATATCCGTTTCTGGATCTTATCAAGAATCCCGAGGCAAACAGTATGGGCTCCAGACTATATATGTCAGCAATACTCCATGTAAGGGCGGATGGTTGATTTCTAGATTTGAAGGATCGACTCCGGGGAGAAAAATTTGCTGGCCCGGCACAGGGAGCCACTTTCCTTGCGGTGGACGAAGCAAATGACTCAATGTATTTGTTCCATCTCAGGTGAGCAGTCAGCGTGAAACCGAGCAGCCGCAGAGAGGAGCTCTCGAGAAGTTGAGCCTCAGACATTCTAATGATATCCAGGGAAGGATCTCTGTGTTGAGTAATAGAGAGAACATTATTGAAGGCTTATTTTTTTCCTCTCACTATTGCTCAGTTTGTAAGACGTAGTGGTCCTGGCAAAAAACGATTTTCACCTGTTCTGTTTCTATCAGATCCTGGCAAAAAAATGATTTTCACCTGTTCTGTTTCTATCAGAAAAACTCAAAGGTTAGTTTAGTGAGTCTTATGACAAATGGTGTCAAGGTGTCAAAATTACATGAGAAAATCTGGGAAAGAAGAAACTCAATTTACTTCCTGTTTTTTTTAATTTTTTGATATTAAACATTTTGTGTGATGGACATTTATGCTGTTTCTCCCGGAATATATATATATATATATATATATATATATATATATAGGGGTGTAAATTCTGGTTAACCTGTTTATGTGTACGAGTAGGGGTGTAAATTCTGGTAAGTGTCTACCACTAAATGTGTAAGTATATGTTTGGGTATATAGAGTTATATATGTGTACTTGTGTGTGTGTGTAAATATGTGTATATATATGCATATGTATGTATATGTATGTGTGACTGTGCATATGTGTGTATATGTATATATGTATGTATATATGTATATGTGTATGTGTATGTTTATATATGCATATATATGTATATGTGTGTATGTTTAAATGTGAATATATGTATGTATATGTGCATGTATATAGGTGTATATATATATATATATATATATATATATATATATATATATATATATATATATATATTTAGAAATGGACATAGCCCGACAATTTATTTAAAGACATTTATATATATGTGTGTATGTAGGTATTTATATGTATGCGCTCGGATGTGGGTGTACTGTATATCTGAATGTGTTGATATGGGTATTTATATATGATTAGATATTTATGTATATATGGATGTATGTTTGTATGTCGTAGTATGTGTATTTGTATGTATGCCTTAGTGTCTTGGAGTGTATCATAGATACAAACTAAAATCTACTTTTGTTGATAAGGAGCCTTTAATTGCTTATAGACTGTTGTTATTTTCTTAAATTATTATAAACTTTTAATATATTTTATCATAATATTGTTGGAACATTATTAGAATATAAGTTGGTCTCTGTATACTTATTCCTTTCCCTTTTGTGTGTATGTGTCTACATGTTTATGTATATATGTATATGTGTTTGTATATGTATGTGTGTATGTATGTATATATATATATATATATATATATATATATATATATGTATGTATGTATATATACATATATGTATGTGTATATGTATATATATATGTATGTGTATGTATGTGTATGTATATGTGTATGTATGTGTGTAGGTATATGTGTATATATATGTGTGTATGTGTGTATGTATATATATGTGTAGTTGCGTATGTATGTGTATATATATGTACACGCTGATGTGTCTATACATATTTATATTTATATAGTTTTAATTTACGTTTGTTTGATTTTTCATGTATATACGGGTATTTGTAAATGTATGTGTATATGTTTAGTTTATATGCATATATGTATGCGTGCGTATGTATATCTAAATATGTATGTGTATGTGTATGTATGTATGTATGTATGTATTTGTATATAGTAGCATCTTTATGTATTTATTACTTTACTTGCTTTATTTACTTTTCTGCGTTGGTGTATGGGTCGATATATTAATACGTGCTTATGTATATGTATGTCTATGTGCGTATGTCTGTATATGCGTACCTATTATGCGTATATATGGATATGCAGGTACATGTGCTGATTTGTATGCGTATGTGTGAATGTACAATTATATATGGAGGTAGTTATTTACTTTTGCATGTAATGTGTCGAAAACTATATGATTTAAAAATATATATATATATATATTTATATATATTTATTTGTTTGAATTTTATCTATATATATTTGACCAGATTAGTTATATTTCAAGTTAAAATTCGTTTAATAACATATTAAGCCACGAATATGTTCACTTTAGCTATGACATATGACCGTCTAGGTCAATGTGAATGTGGATGTATGTGCCTGTGTTTATTGATGTCTATGTGTAAGGAAAGTGCATGCACGTTTAGTCGTATGTTTGCGTACGTGTGGTTGTGTGCGGTGTAGATGGGTTTTTTTTTTTTATCAAGGGTCGTGTCTCGTCACCGTATTTTATGTGTGTGTATATATCTAAATACGTCTGAGCGCTTATGTATTATAACCTGAGTATGTTCGAATGATTTCGCGTGAGAGGCGACTAACATGTTGAAATGAAACTAAAAATGTATACATTTTTGTCTGGGGCTCTGAACATCCTTTTTAACATAATTTCAATGAAAATATAAATTAAATAGCATATATATCTTTTATTTTTATATTTTATATTTTATATTTTATATTTTTTCTCCTTGGTAATTCTACAATTTAAAACTTAATAGAGATTTGATTTAGATTTCTAAATAGGTAATTTTTAATTTTTTGCTTTTAATTTTAATTTCAAATTTTATAAATTTTTAATATCTATGATAACCTTGCTTAGTTGTCAAATTTTTCGAATTACCCTATACTTGTATTTTGATTGGTCATTCTAGCTTATGTAACAGCGTTTACTCCTAGCTAAGGATCGTTAATTAATTTGAAACTTTTAAAACCATTTATTCTATATTCTACATCATCACTTGATAAGACACCAGAAATGTTGAAACAAAATGGCTACTTTTGTAGTGATTTTATAACATATTTATGTTGTAATATTCAAATAAATGATTATATCTGCTCTACTCTACTCTGTATTGAGCAATCTTTAAAGAATAATAATTGTTGGTTATTGGAATATACTCCGTATATACCAATCCCAAACTTGGGTATATATATATATATATATATATATATATATATATATATATATATATATATATATGTTTGTGTGTGTGTTTGTGCGTGTGAAAAAAATATATATATATTATTTTTCATCTAATATTAAACCGAAGTGCCACTAAAAATTTAATAAATCAGGTTATATATATATGTATATATTTATAGCCGATCTTTGTGGGTAATTAAATATTTCCACCCTACAACACCGTTCTCACTCTACAATATTCTCATGTCTTTCGCTAATCTATTTTCTATTAACATGACAAATATACGGAAGAGCTATATTTTTCCTCCAATGAATTATTACTTTGTGAAACAGACTGAGGTGAGGATTCTTCCCCGATCAATACAATCTTAATCTCTTCGTGTTTCGAGTAAAATTTTAAATTTCTTACATCTCTTCATAAACTCCACTTATTACCTCCCCTTCTTACTGCAACTTCATTCAGTAACTCTTTCCATTGAATGTCTATTTTACATTATTTTGAGTTAAAATATAGATTATTCACTTGTGGTGTTCTTTCTACATTTATTTATTTACAAATTTAGCGTAAAATTCAGCGTACAATACGAGGTTTCAAGTTTTAAAATTTGTGGTCGAGTTTTCAAGCCTAAAATGTCTATTTGCGTCAGTTTTCTATCACCGGTAGCCTACCGTATTTTTGAGGGTCGACGTATACGGTAAATATAGGTTTAAATCTTAGGGTCGCTTTCTGCACCAGGACGTGTATATTTGTTAAATTTTCTTGCGAGCATTAGTAATTTCTTTTACAAAAATGTAATGTTGGTAACGTTTTTCCAAAAGTGCATGGCTGGTAATCTTTTATTTGAGTGGGGGGACCAAAATATATTGCTGGTAATTTTTCTTTTTAAAACAGCTTTGCTCGTAATAAGTTTTTTTTATAAAAATGTATTGCTAGTAATATTTTTCCTTAGAGAAATGTATTGCCAGTAAATTTTTTACTATGTAAATGTATTTCTGGCATTTTTACTATAAAACTTTTTATACTTTCATAGTGTCTTAACGCCAGTATGCGGGTTTACTATTTACCCAAAGCCCTGTCCTTAACAGGTACCAGCAGCCGGATCATGGAAGATCTGGTTATAACAGCACTTGTTTCAAGCTCCTCAAAATATCCCAATTAGAGGCCTTGATGCCTGGACGGACAGCGGGTCAGCTTTTACGCTGCAAATTTACAGTAATTCATTTTTTGCATCCTTAGCTGTAGCCAGTTTCTTATGCAGATTCCTCATTAACCATATAAATGTTCCATGTTAACCAAGCTTTACAAATATTTCACGAATTTATTCATGTTATGCAATATTATTTTTAGGTGTAATCTTGAAACGCAGGAATAGGTTTCTTTGTTTTTATTTCAGTAATACTGCATTCCATTTTCGGTTAATTCTAGAAGCCATATTTTACTTCTGCAGGTGTTGCTTTAAATCGTCTAAAACTTATGTTCACTGGAATCTTAATTACTACTTCTGTTATGAACCTCGATGACGCTTTTTTTGTCTCCACCTGTTTTCTATATCAACTATGGAATTAATAAAATTAAGTTCTCCTTCATTTCAGCACTATTGTATATTTTATTTAGCAATTTACCAATTCGTCAGTGCCTAAGTTAGGCAAGGTATTCAATATCGAAACAACACCATCATTCAGAACTTTTGTATATATTTTTACGTCTTGGCCATTGCGGTTCTAATTTCAGAAATGAAATTGTTTTATTTTATTTTCATTTTATGTATTTCCATCCGTTTTTGACAAATTCCTTCGTTTCATTTCTTGTTTCTTTTATTCCCTGAATAATCGTTCTCTCCTTAGATTTTTACGTATGGCTGGAGCGCAGTTTTTCTCTCTTTGCGATGACTTTGATTTTTTTCTGCATAACTTTATAGCACCTGTGATTTTAGATCTCTAAACAATCCTCATTTATACCGTTCTCTTTTATCGACATGCCATTTTCTCTGGATTGTTTAAGCCAGTATAAATGGCGCCGTGTTGCGTCCTGATCTGCTGTCTTGCGTTCATTAGATCAAGACGTTCGCTTGTCCTCCGCATCGTTTGTTTTCCTTTACATGAGATTCAGTTTTTTCCTTAGTTTCTCACACTTCTCCTTAAAGTATGCAATTTTCAATTCTTGATACGTTCGAAAGCCTCATAATTCTTCTTAGTCGTTTGCAAACTGACATGTTTATAGCAACCCGATCCCTTGGATCTGGTTTCCATAAACATGTCAGGTGAGAATGCACAAACTCGAGGTGAGAATGTATGAAATGGATTTTACGAAAACACGACTTATCTCACTTTTATGACACTGCCAGAAATTTGCTTATTACATCAGCAGTGTTAAGATTCACATAAATGCCTGCACAAAACATACGAATATGTTCAATGTTATCAGATCAGAATGATAATATGATACACTATTATTTTCTTATGAGATTCAATATTTTCAAATATATTGGCATTACTCAAATAAGCATTTACTTATGCTTATATTATAAATATAGCATGTCAATTTCAAATTCTCATTTTATTATACAAATTTGCAATAACGTATTTGATTGTTTAAGAATTGTGATGCAAATTAAGATTTGATAATTATATATATATATATATATATATATATATATATATATATATATATATATATAAATAAATAAAATTAAGTAATTCATTGAGTCTGAAAGAAACCTCAACAGAATGCAGTGGACGGCCGTTTGTCCTATATTTGGGATTCATCATCCACTACCGAGAATTGAAACCGTGACATTTAGGTTATCAAGAAAACGTCATTCCAACAGACCTCGGTGACGAAGAGGTAGCAATCAGACTCAATATAGCGCCGCTCGCTCACATATTCCGTGGTAGAACTCAACAGAAATTCTCTGTAACCATAGGACTATTTCACTGGAGTGATAATAAAAATATCACTATCATAAAATATATTTTTCATATAAAATGCAAATAACCGCAGAAAATTGCCAACATCCGTTTCTTTTTATTGTGAATATATTGCCTTACAAAATCAAATCTAACGTAAGTTTCATATTTATATTGAAAATGTCTTCTATGCACGTATTTCAGAGAGTGGAATCACTGTCAAACACCAATATTAGATACGGCGAAAGAAATATATGAACTACACGTCTTGTCAGCTCAGTTTGAGAAGAAATTTCATGACTGGCTAGCAGCAATTTTTAAAAAATGTTTATTCAAGGTCTCTCTAATTATACGCATGTTCACAATGCAAACTTCTAGGCCAGTTCTGCTAGAGTCATTATTGGTATGGATTAGATATTATCATACTTGATTTAACAAATGTTAATGCCCAAATTTAGTCCTCTCCAATTATACGCTTGGGCAATTTGGCTATGAAATTTCCGGGCACTATTCTAACCCAGTAGAAAAATATTTGTTTACTGTATAACTTAGGCGATCAAACGAAATTATTTAAAAATTAAAAAACAGTTTTTAAATGCCCTAGGCCTTTATTAGCTTGGCGATCATAGTTCATTGGAGATTCTATTTGGTTTATCCTTAAACTGGCATGGATGCTTTGCATAAAGTATGGATTGGTTTATCGTTGTTTTATATTATATTATAGATAAAAAAAATAACATAGTATAGGCAGTGGTAGTACGGATATGCGAAAGAAAATACTGATTTTCATTTTCTTATCCTTATTGCCACTGAGGGCTAAAAACGTCAGTCTACTGTGTTATTTTCTCTATAGCAATTGCTTGCAAAAGAGAGGGGCATTAATGAAAGATCAACGCAAGAGACTAGACCACGAATTGAACTAGATTAATTGACTATACGTTGGGCGTCGATATAATTTATGCTACGAAAGCATAGCAGTTTATGCATTTAAAATAATCTACATTGATTTATGAATTTTCTACAAAAAATTACTGAGTATGACTATGAACTCCCTTCGGTAGCAAGGCCTCTAATCGGGAGATTAGAGGTTTTGAGAAGCGGGAAACATCTCTTAATTGCTGTTGTTCCCAGTTCCACCAATACCCGGGGTGGTAGGGTTACAGATATGGGTAAATTTGAAAACCCTAAATTAACCACTAAGGAACTATAAAAATGCATTTTTTGAGTAAAAATACCATTAATATATATTTATATTAAAAATTATCAACAATACATTTTATATGTAGTTGAATGCTTACAGTTATTCAAAATATATTAAGATGAAGCCTTAAGACTGTGTTTGAAATATTAAGATTTCGACATTAAATAACCCATAAAGTTTGATATTCCGTTAACACAATCAAATAAAAAACATGAAAGAACTTTTCATAACATTAATCCATATAATATGCTACAATTACTTAAAGAAATCAAACTGTATTCCAAAATATAACATTAACACAGATACAACATGAAATACAAATATCAGCGCCACCATTACTTATTTCCGCACACGCATGTAGAAGCGAAAACGCTGATAATTACGTACCATGTATCCAATTGTGAAAGGAGAACAACATATACATATTTTTATTACTTCAAAGCTGACAAGAAAATAACATTTCAGCATTAAATGATCCACCTGTTAATTGCAGTTGTTCCCAGGTTCACCCTGACTCGGGAAAATGGTGAACCTTTAAACAAAAACGAAACACGTTGGAAGTATGAAAATACATTTTTATAGTAAATACACCAGCAATATATCTTATATATAAAAATTAACAACAACACAAAGTATTGAAATGAACAACAATGAATTTTACTTGTAGTTGAAAGCATGGAAATGCGTTCAAAATATTTAGATTTTAGCATTACATAAGCCATAGATGTTGATATGCTTCTAAACAAAATCAACCCAGCAAATTACATGAAATAATATTGTTATGGCATTAATACGTATAATACCTTACAATTACTTAAAACACTCAAACATTATTCCAAAATATAACTCCAACAAGAATCACACATGTCACCGTCTCTAGTAATTATGTCCACACATACATATATATGCGCAAAAGCTGTGTATCATCTACCGTGAATATAATTGTGAGTGCGGGATAAAATATATCATATTTTATTTCTTCAAAGCTGTCAAGAAAGTTAAATTTTCAGCAGAAAATAACCCATAAGGATTTGCTAGGCCGTTAACCAAACAAATCAATCAATCAGTTCTACAAAAGAATAACGGAAATCATAATATACGACCATCAAAAAATTACAGAGAAATTAGAGTTTAATAGATTTGTTTTCTACAATTAATCAACCGTTCGAAGATTATTTAAAGTCATAAAATATTTTTAGATTCTAATGATGTTTTTTTTTTTATGTTAAGAAAGTTTTAGGGATATAAATCTTACTATTAGGTTGGTGCAATAATAATGTCGTTTTTTGACGTACAACTTCATGTGAGAAAACGACATTATTTTTGCACCAACCTAATAATTAACGCAAAGCTAGTGGAAAAGTGATGGAATCATAACATTTGAGTGTAAGTGAATATAACGAACCTAAATGCAATTGGAATTCAGCTCTCCGATTAACAATTCCGAGCCATCATTTTTACACTACGTGAACACCCAAGCTGGCAACTCCTGGTATTTCCAAGCGGTCAAACATCTAAGTTCTGACCATGCTCGAATTTGATTCAGTTCAAGGATTTTTAGGAACCACCGTTTCAACGTGATATGTCTGTAAATCATAGAAATTATATCAGGAAGATTAAAGAAAAACAAAAACGTTTTTATTTTTCTAACTAAAATATGAGACTATCTATATATTAATATCTTGGTGGATACAGTTACGATAAATTAATCAAACAAATCCAACATCGATAGAATTAACACTTTCGTACAGTGTTTCACTACCATTTTTAATTTACAGCGCACTTGTAGAATAACTAAAACTCTGGGGTGCATTAAAATTTTAGTAATGAAAAATAAATCATCCAATGTGAAAATAGGAAAATAATAAAAATATCTACTGAAATAAGCATTTATTTTAAAGACATTACATTCTATATGTAAGCAGTACAGTTTTCAGTTTAATGAGATTTACGAAGAATCTGCTATTATTTTTAGAGAAACCGATAATGATGGATTTAAATCCATCGAGGGCGGCAAATGGGAAAGGATTATCCACTCTTTAAACTTTAGGGAATTTACCATCAAAATTAAAATATCAAATAACAAAAAATTGACTTAGACATGAAAACCATGAGCTTGGTGTCTATCTTTTTCAAAATAATGTTTTTTATATATAAAAATAATTCATAAATTACTCTCTGGGTACCTGACAGAGCGCATTATTGCGCCCGGGGGCACTGGTTGAGAAACACTGACTTAGTCTATCGCTGAAGTTCTGAATCTGAAGAAATATTTATAGAAAAATAAAATGGTCATATATGCTTAGTTGCATATTGAAAGTGGACATTTTTAATACCGATTTTATTAACACAGCTTCATTTATTAATTTCGTATTTTTAAGTTTTAAATAATTTTCCTCCCCCAACATTATTAAGTCCTTGCACGGTTTATTTCATATTGAGAATAACCTCTACCCACTGATTATTAAGTCATACCAATGTACAAGGCACTGAAGATTATCCAAGTGGTCGGATTACTCTGTCGTCCAATCTGTTATAGACCAAAAATATTGGATTGTCTGCAATTTACCGTTTGTTAGCATTTTATTTTTGTCGGCTACTTTCAATATCATTGTTTTTAGTAATTATCCTCAATAGATTTCCTAGAAATTTGCTCGTAAGTTGCATAAGAAATATTTAATCAATATAATAATAATAAAATATATTCACATTGCCAAATGATGGTCGGCTATTTTGTCGCTAACCGTAGCTATTTTAAATCTTGATTGGTTAATCTAATGACCTATCGGCTCTGGACGGATTATCTAATGACTATAAAAAATAAAATAATACAATAAAAATTGAGTTTTTAAATTATATTGTAAAAAATATATACAGTCTGCTATTGATAATTTGTCGCCTAAATTATACAAAAATGAAAATAACACTGACATCTCATAGCAACACATATATTTACCAAAATTACATAAAGAATATCTTGAAATATGAAAGAGTAAATTTATTCAATAAAATCACCATTATGTTCCACCACGGCCTCAAGACGATTTCAAAATCTCATCCATATCTTCTGGACGGTTCCCTTGTCTAAGTTAGTGAACGCTGACATAGTCTTTGCCTTAAGTTCTTCTTTGTTGTTACATGGACTTTTGTTAGTCTCTCGCTCAACTGAGACCCAAACATAATAATAAAGGGTGATGCAGTTTGGTGAGTAAGTTGGCCAGATGTAAAGGGTGATGTGTTCACAGAAACTGCCTAACAGTCATGACTCGGTTCTCCTCCTTGTGTGGCCTGGTGCAGTGTCGTGCTGCGGAGACATCGGGTTTTCAAGCAGTCATCCTCTAGCACTATCTCCTCGAGGCACTTTATGTAGGCTTCCGTGTTGAGTCTGAGGCTCTGCGGGAAGATGAATGGACGCACAACTTCGCCATCACTAGTGTTCACGCCACCTACGTAATCTCCATTAGACTCATCCAAATCTTTCCAAATCCTATGCACTGTCTCGAGATAGACACCCAAACACTCTGAAATGTTCATATTGAGCTTTCGGCGCGAATGCCAAGCATTACAGCGTAATTTTTTCCAAATTTCTGGCAAAGTGACTTGAGATATGGTGCTCCTTTTCTTACATAATGTGCTCAAATAACCCTAATGAGTAGTCGACAAAATCAAAAGCAAACAACTCGCATGTGCGAAATTAAAAATATACAAATGGCGAGAATTTACCAGTAATACCCTGTATACAATGCGATGATCACTGATACGGACGATGGCTCTATGATGATATCGTTATGTTTCTGGAGGGGGCTTAAGTGTGACCCATGGGTGACCGCTTCGGAACAATAAGCTATGTAAACTTGGATGTGCGTATGGTGTAATGAATAATAGCTCGCAATTGTCATCACAGGGCAGAGTTCTAATTCCAGATGGGTGAGTTATATTCTCTAATGCGGAAATGTATGAATGCATCTCTTTTCCGACAGCTATGCATTAATTAATAAGACTTGTATCAATAAATAATTATTATCTCCCAAAAGATTTTTTTACAATCTATAAATATTTTCCAGCTTTAAATAAGCAGCAAAGGTTGATAAGACAACGAATCTGTCAATCAATCAATAATCTGGTCGGGTATTAAAAGCTGAATATCACATAATATTTCTGACATAAGATATAAAAAACCGAAGGAAATTTGTCAACATCGGTATTTTATTGTGAATGTATTAATAAATAATAGAAATAATTTGAGTTACAACATTGGATAGGGGTCTGCTTAACAGTAGCGTTAAATATACAAGACGCAGATCGGTTTATATCAAAATGAATAGGGTGAGAGACTTTCAGTTTAGATTTTAGTAAATGATTTCGTTCTGTTTGGTTGGTTTTATAGCATATTAACTCAGTGGATTATTTAATGCTGACAAGATTTTTATTACTGGTAATTTTTTTTCCAAAAATATATATTAATGGTGTTAAAACGTATTTTTACACTTTCATAGAGTTTTGATCCCAGTTTGGTGGTTAACTATTTGCCAATAGCTAGGACCCTAGCAGGTTCTACCACCCTGGGTCTATGTGGACCTGGGAACAACAGCAATTAAGAGGTGATTCCACGCACCTCAACATCTGATCAGAGGCTTTGCTGCCATTTGTAATTTATCTTCATACCTTGGACGGCGCCCTGGGGAGGTGTATTCTGCGTCTGCAGTGGTGTCATCCGAGTATAGTGAAGCCCCAGGCGAGAGAGCATAGATTTTAGTTAAAGAAAGCAACACAGTTCGAGTAAAAACACAGATATATTTTCGGTTAGTACTCGAGTCAAAAAGTTATATATATATTTGATGTACACTAAAGGGCTTACGCCTATATCACACATACACCGGTTGGCGTCCAATCACAGATGTTAAGCCAAGTTGATCTAAGATGTGAAATAACAGTTGCGGTAATCTATGCGACTCGCTGCGGATGCCTGCGAGGGATAGCATCTCGCAACTTATACAAAAAGAAAACCTTGATATTTGAAAGTGCTTTTTCAATGACATGTAGAAAGACCAACCTGGAGTCGGGTGTGTGTAGTCAAGTGAAGTGTAAACTAAAGTTATAATGGTGCCCAAATGTCTCTTTTACACATAAAAGGAAAATAAGCACTGGTTAGGTTTATACAACAGTCAGCAAGTGTCTACCATGAAGTTAACCCTTTCAGATAGAGTTTTTTTTTTACTAATCTACACGGATTGCTTTCCGTTTATTCCTAGCAATTGTTTCATTTTTAATTGTGCAATACTATGATAAGGATAGACGATATCTACAAACAAAAAAAATTGTCAGGTTGGCTAATTATTAACAAATGCACAGGGGATACTGTTTTTATGTCTCTTTTTATGTGCTTAAATATTTATGGACGAACAGTCCCGCTTAAAACTCGACCACGATTCACTGATTACGTTTTCCAATTTGCTGACCATATCATAAAGTCACTCTTCAATGATAACTACAGGCATACAGATAAAACAACCCCAAAATTAATATAATTCTCCTCGGCAATAATTAAGATTCACGCAAGATACTATCACACACACACACAAGCATATATATACGCACTCATACACACATAAATTTATATATATATATATATATATATATATATATATATATATATTCAATCCCATATATATATATATATATATATATATATATATATATATATATATATATATATATATATATATATATATACGCACATGTATACATGTATACGCATATATATATACATATATTTATGTATATATACACGCATATATATATATATATATATATATATATATATATATATATATATGCATGCACAGGCATGCACATATACTCATATATTTATATGAATATATACGCACATATATACGCACACATATACACGCATGCGCGTATATATATATGTATGTATATATACATATATTCATATACACGAACTGATATACACGCACATACATGTGTGTGTGTAAATATATACACGCACTTGTATATATATATATATACATACGCACGCATATTCAATCACACACATATATATGTGTTTGTAAGAGTCCATGCATATGTGTGTGTACAATTTCCAGTACATAATAGAGTGATTGATCGATTCATCATTTTTACATACCATGTTGACTCTATTAACATTAGATTGCTTTTCATAGACGCAAATAATTACATTATCACCGAGTAAAAAGGAAGGAAATGAGGTAATAGGCGACAGCTTTGAATAAATAAAATTAAATGACCGAAATATAACTAGAAGTAAAAATTGATGTTATGCCCCATTATATGCTGACATGCCGTTTATCGGTGATGTTTCTTTGTTTTTCTTATTTTTTTTTTGCTTTTTTTGTTATTTTTTTTAAACAGTCTGTTATTTTCATTAATATTTTTCTATCTATCTTTTTATATTCTATTTTGCTTTTCTTTTATCTTTTGCCCGCAACTCTTCGCATTAACTTTGTAATCTTTTCAAATGTTACATTCAGTTCCCATCAATATTCAGAATTTTTCTTTCTATATATTTTTTTAAAATTTATATTTCGTTGCTTAATTACTGTTTAACATCTCTGGATTCCAAACATTTTCTATTATTTTAGTTATCATTTAAACATTCTCTATTTTATTTTAGGTAATCATTTCTTTATTTTTCATTGTTTGAACTTTGTATTTAAATTATATCTGTGTAAATATATATTATTTATTTTTTATTTTTTCATGAATGATTCTCAGGAATTTATATATTTTTTATGAATGATGAAAGAACTGTACAACGTTTTTTTGCTGATGAAAGTCATTACAGCACTAGATCAATAGCATTTTGCGCTTAATGCGTATCATTCTTCCTCTCCTTTACTGCCAAGATTAATTCTCCTTGTTTCGTTTTTGTTCGTGTATTTATCAAATATTATTTTTCCCCTTGCTCCATTCGATCGGCTAAATAGCTGTTCGTTGAGTAACAGAACGTATCATTGCGCTTTTCGGCTGCCATAGACATTATGAACATCATTCTCAAAAATAAACAATGTTTTAATCAGTAATGTGCACTTCAGTATATTAACGATTCTCGGCAATACCGACTTGATAAAAATCCACTCATACCGTCAAAATGCTATGAAGATTATTTTTCCTAATACGGTTTATGTCACAACTTTCTCTCCAACATTGTGTTCTGTTTCATAAGGCGTTACCGGGAAGAATTTTGGAAGATAACTTACCTCTATTTTGCTGTTTCTCACATAGAATTGATGGGGAATAGCTAATACCAACTTATGTTAACTACACTCGACATTCATCGTGTAGAAAATGAAGCAGTAGCAAATCTGATTTTGTCTCTGCATTAAACATAAAACTTGTATTCAATTATAGAACTTCATAATATCTTTAATAGAGTTAACTCCTTACGAGAGAAAAGTTCGACGTTAGATAATAATATGCTATATATTTTATGTAAAATTATATAAGGTGGGAAATAAACCGTCACTCCATTGAAAAAGCCAATGAATATATGGGATCCATAGCCTAAGAACAGAAAACTCTAGCATGTCTACAGTCAGAAGAATACATATTTTCACTTCAGATTGATGTAAACATAATTGATAGAGCAACATTGAACCGTGAAGAAGTTTTAGTAAGCCGCATATACTCCTATTATATGAAGTCGTAGCAGTAAATATTTCAACACAATATGGATTAAGGAAGAATTTGTTTTACAAAGACACTATTTGAAAAGATCTACACGTAATATACTGAAACATATGCCTGACTGAAAAAAAAAAAAAAAAATAGAATATTGGATTGTTTATCCTGTGTTTATTTCAAAGTCATACGTTTAGTCTATTTCGCTGCTATACTTACAAATACAGGTTCATGTAAACGTTTTATATATTATATGTATTTTTGTCATTTGGAAATATTGCACTAACATTTGCTTAAGAAGTGTACATGGTGTGCTAATAATAATGTCATGCGGCTCTTGCACGATACTGCAAGAGCACAAATTGCCCAAGACACACACAAATGACATTTTGGCCTCATCATCCTTACTCTTCTGATCTTGCTCCATCTGACTCTCATCTCTTCAGATCATTGTAATAACGTTAGCTGGAAAACACATAACTGTCAATAAATTATAACTGATATTATAAGATTCTTTGCATCGGAAATTGAATAATTATACGCACGAAGGGTGAAACATTTGCAAATAGATGTGATAATGTAATCGATAATGATTCTATACGTGTGACGGTCGATTTTCTTCTGTTGTAATAGTTAATCTTTTTATTTTCGTTGTTCTTTTCTGTATCCTCTGTTTCTATAAAGGCAATAAACTTGAGGAATGCTGCAGAAGCAACAGTTATATATGTTGTACTGTTAAGAGCAAAGTTATAAAACCGAGCTTAAACATTTACAGAAAAAATAACATAGATTGATAATAAACCTGCGAAAAAGTATATAGAATCCTCAAAATATTGTAATTAATAGCATTTGGAAGTACACTTCAAACGAAAATGTCATCATGTTGAAGGAATTAATTGTTCACCTGTTAAATATCATATCACTGCTATGAATTTCAATTAAATTACTGAACTCGTAAATAAAGTGGCATGTCATCATTCTAATAACACTAATGAAATTTATATCCTTTACTTACTATTGCAACTTAAAATCACTTAATCGCACGATATTTAATGGTTATGAATTGCCTCCAAAGCATCGTAAATTCTCTCATTTATTATCTTCATCATTATTTACATTTTTCTCAGATTTTATCGCATTCTCAAAGAAAAAGTATTTATGCAATTGTAATGACAAAAGTACGCATGTTTAGGTTTTAAGAAAACTTTATTCAACTGAGAACACAGGGTTCGCGTATAGTGTCCCTTTATAGTCCCAGCAAACAGAAATAGCTCTCTCAAAGAGGAGAGTAACAAAACAAGAGGAGACCATTCTTGAATATTTATAACAATTGCATATTGATTTTATCGTTCAGATTCATATATTTGTTGTTTTTATTTGCTTTTTTTTAAGTTTGCGCACTTGATTTTAAAATTGATCTTTTTCATATTGATTTTATTTTTCAGGTTTGCAAACTTGACTTCTGTAATGAACAAAAGTACGCAGGTGTAGGCTTCAAGAAAGCTTTAATCAACTGATAATACACGTTTTGCGTATAGTGTATTTTGTAGTCCCAGTAAACAGAAATAGCTCTCTCAATGAGGACAGTAACAAAACAAGTGGCGACCACTCTTGATTATTCATAACAGTAATCATTTAATTTTTAAAATGGCATACTCATGATTGTATATTGAGAGAAATGTAAATACTAAAGTTAAAATGTTAATTTTAAAATGTAATTTTTAAACGAATGTCCTTCGTTATTCTCTGAAAGATTCACAATTATATTAACTCGTTTTCATTAATTTACTACATTTTGTTAACCAATTAGCAAGCATCATAATAACAGAGAGTAATTATAAAATGTTAATGAAAATCCGTTAGTAATTATTAGGTTTCTAAAAGTGTTCATTGTAATAGATTTCTGTATACATCCAACCGAGAATATATCCAATGTTTATGAAAACTACTTTCGGTAAGTAATTCACACCACCGGTTATAAAAAGGTTATGTGCCGCCTTTTATAAAATGGAGTAGGTTATCCCTGAACCTGTATATATCTCCTCATTTCCCCATGTCTTAAGATGTATATTATTGTCAGATGTTTATAGAGAGTACTTTCGGAGTTAGTTCCTACTCAGTCCCTTAATCCTTCAACAGGTGTCTCTCTCCCCTGAGTATAAATACTGGCTGACCCTTCGCCCCTCTCTCTCTCTCTCTCTCTTTTCGATGTAGGCCTTGGACCACCACCTCGTGCGGAGGCGAAGTAAATCTTTCTTTTCAAGCAACACCAATATGTGACCTCTCACAGAAACAGCTTTTCCCAAATTCTGGGAACACGCTAAGAACAATACGCATACGTACGAACACTCACAACACACACACATAATTTCTCCATATAAACACTATTTAACTGTTCATGTCTTTGTGTGACTTGTTATTACTATATATTTGTTTACCCATATATATATCGGTCTTGTTTGTTTTCTTTGACTTCTTCGGACTTAAAGTCCAACATCCCCATGTAGCTGGACCGGTTAGCAGGAAATTTTAACCTTCTGATATCTCTTCACATCTTAACCGCACGGTCCACTACAGTACCCATTCTGCAGTCTTCACTTTTATTTCGATTTCTGTTTACCCATTAGTAAGTCTAGCATGAGGATGCCTATTGATTTTGGGCATCAGACAAGCAATATGGCTTTCGATTCTCTAAGTCAACTGCTGATATATTAACGATCATTGTGAAAAGAATCTATAAAGCTTTAGTTAAGAATGATGAAGTTCGGGCTGTTGCTTTGGACATTTCGAAAGCGTTCGACAGTGTTTGGCGTATCGTTTTTCACAAGCTGAAATGTCATAGTGACTCTGGATTCATTTATCAAATGATTCAGTCGTTCTTATCAAATCGTTAAATTATCCTCAACGAGCACACATCCAGATGCTTTTGTACTAATTCTGGTTTTCGTCTGCTTGTCCTACTTTGTTCTTAATTTTCATTAACGAATTTCCTGATGGCATCTGCTCTTAACTTCGTATATATGCTGATGACACAACCATTTACTCGTATCGCGATAGTAAGTCTGATCAGTTCGTTATAGTTACATTGGCCGTTGATATCCAAAGTAACCTAGTCTGTTGTTAACTTGGTCAAATTATGTATTATAACGCGCTTTGAAGCGCTAATAACTTAAGTAATGCGTTGGTAACTTGCCGGGACGCCTGCATTACTTAGTCTGAAAACTGACTCCAAGTGTCTTAGTCTTCTTACCACTGACCTAGAGCTGTGTATTTATAGTTATGGACTAATCAGCGGGGGTGTACTATCTATTCCACATCAGCATGTCTTGTTAATTTGAACGCCTCCAAAGCAAAACTCTGTTAATCATCTGAGAGGCCCCCGACTGCCTTCTATCATCATGGCTAGTGCCTACCTCCAGGAGAGTGAATCGTTGCTCTTTCTCTGGGCATTATCCTCGGCTGACATGAAATGAAAAGACTCTATGTAATCCATTTCTAGGTTTATGCTAAAAGATTTGCTTCATTGTGTCGTTCTAGACATTTTTCCAGAATATATCTATAAGTCTACCATTCGTCCCTGCATCGAATATTGATGACGCAACTAGCAAGAAGCTCCTGTTATATATTTAAAGATTCTTGATAAAAGCCAATATCAGTCACTTTTCCATCCCCAGGAAATTGTTTCCCTGTGACTTTTCTATAAATTATTTCGTAGTAATTGTTCGGATAAGCCGTTCGCTATGGCACCTAGACTTTGTGAATTTAAGCGCCAGACTAGATTGTGCACATGGTCTCATCAATTTACAGCTGAACTGGCTAGATATAACCGCAATTTCTATGCTGACCGTTTCTTTTCTCGCAATTCTCTGATGTGGAACTTTTATACTGCTTCATACGTTTCAGCCAACTTTGACCATCAGAAATTTAAATACAACGTCAATCGTTACTAATTGTCTTCTTGATCATTTCTGTTGTTATCAATTTTTAATAATGTTTCTGTTTACTAATTATTTTACACCCAGTAAGCATTTCTGTCCTAGTGGCTTTACTGTTTTGCTTGGAATGAATTATTTATGAATAAATTATCAAAACGTAGCCATTTTATTTTGATTGACGACATTTGGGCGCATGCGCACACGCGCGTGTGTGTTCGTGCAATCTAAAATTAATACATTAGGGAGATATTTGCATGCACTGTAGCGATCTATTTACATTTATTCAAAATCTTTATTAATTGAACATGTTAATTCTTTTTCTTTTTCAGTTACACAGATGTCTGTTTAGTATTGGCTGAGATATTATCAGTCATAATCACTAGAATATATATCCGTTATAGTTAAGAAAAACCTTTATTGATACTCCTGGTTGAAGAGATTATAACCTGACCTAGATGGGTATAGTATAGATTGGTACATTTGATACACTGAAGAAGTCCACATCCAATCATACCTTGGACGATATTGTGAAAAAGGCTAAATAAATCTCGGAATTATTCTTGCAAGGGTTAATCCGGGCTGCTAAACCGATATATGCAGAATGCGATGGATAAATTGTCGTCTAAATTACGCGAAAATGATAATGAAACGGACATTTCATTTTAACAGAGATTTCAGTAAAATTACACAAAAATATTTTTAAATACTAAAGAGTAAATTTATTCATTAAAATCACCATTGGCTTCAACCATGGTCTCAGACGATTTCGGAATCTCCAGAATATTTTCTGGACAGTCTCCTCGTTTAAGTTGGTATGATGATGCCATAAAAACTTGCCTTAGGTTCATCTTTGGCGTTACAAGGAGTTTTGTTAGTCTCTCGCTCTATTGCGTCCCACACATAATGTTCAATGTCGTCTGGGGAGATAAGTGGACAAATATAAGAGTCACAGAAATTGTCTGACCGCCATGAATGGGTTCTCCTGCTTACGTGCCATGGTGCAGAGTCATGTTGGCAGGCATATGGTCTTCGAACAGTCACCCTCTTGACCCAGCGCAGAAATATTTCCTCAAGGCACTTAATGTAGGCCTCCGGTGTGAGTTTAAGTGTCTCAACAATAAATTCTAGAGTTATTTTCTTGTCAGAGCGATCAGAGTGAATTTTCCGATCTGTCGTACTTCCGTAAACACCATTAGACTCATCCAACTCTTTTCGAATATGTTGCACTCTCCTCACATTGACACTCAAAACACTCTGAAATGTTAGTATTGGAGCTTCTGGAGCGAATTTCAAGCAATACAGCACGCGTAAAGCATGTCGCGTATATACGCCCGTATATATATATATATATATATATATATATATATATATATATATATATATATAAAATTCAACTCAGTAGAAGAAATTGTAAATGAACACATACACGCATTCAAACATTAATATAAATTTATAAAATAACCGTAAAACATGCATCTCAATATGTCGACCCAAATTCGTTATTATTTCTACTGTGTAGTCGACAATATCCAAAAAAACAACGCGCATGTTCGAAATTAAAATATAAAATGGCGACAATTTACCCATCTCACCTTGTATCTATATGTTTATAAAAAATTATTACGAGCTGTAGGTTTCTGTCTACAACCCATGAAGTTCCACAGTTCTGTTTTTGTACCATGGATATTAATGGGTTAAGTTTTCAATGTGCTTAACCGAAATACACATAAGAAGGCGTCTAAAAGTTTAAAAGATTTTCCTTACTAATATTCACCTTATACAAGGGACAAGGAACACTCAAATTAGAGAGTTACTGCAGGTGGTGGTTGTGTAAGTGGTAAGAATGAGGGGCCTATTTTAAGCTGTTATATGGAAAAGATAACAGTTGAAATAGACTTGAACGGATCACGATTGTAGAGGGCAGTGAAGTATGTTCCTCGATTCTGTTCCAAAAGTTGACTATTCTCGGGAAGAAACTATTCAAGTGGAACGTACTTCGTAATAAAGGAATATGAAGAGAATGACAGCAGTTTGCCTCAATGTACAATGTCTGGCGGATCATCGGAACTAAAGAATTTAGCTCGTTTGAATATCTGGCGTGTAATTAACGATAGAGAAGCAAGAGACTGGCAAAGTTTCGTTTGCGGGAAAGAAGCTGTAGCGTGGGAAATGATTCATCAGCCAAAATGCCACATAGACACTTTTTTGAATCTATCATGACTGAAAAGTGAAGATTCGGTCGCTCCCGCCCCGTAATCCATGTTCGGTCTGATCTATTTTTTCTAAGAGTAAGCATTAAGTAACAATAAACGTTCAAGTCCAAAGGCCTTTTTGAGAGAACACCCGTTCTTTGCGATAGAGGGACAATCCGCGTTTCCTCTGTCTTGAATTTCGGAGGTGAATTATTTATGTATTCAGAAAAAATAATTGCATTGGTTTATCAAATTTATTTTTCAGCTATTCGTTTCGCTCTTCAAAATGTATTACGCAGATTCAGAAAAATGAGGTTAGTTTAAAAGCGATATGAAAACGAAAAGATCTTATTTGCGCTATCGAATCATGTAGAAAATGACTTCATCCTCCAGTCCGTTAGTAATGTCATCTGTGAGGAAGAGACACAATGACTCCTTCCTTGGGTCAAATATCGATTGTTTTCAAAAGTTTTCTGGATAATCAAGGGATTATGCATAACCATTTAAATATATTCTGTTATTGTTTTACAGGCATAGTATCTGTAGCCAATGCCTAACAATTTTTGTACAAATTAAGTTGTGAATTCAGAGTTGAGCATTTACTAGACTGGTTGATAATCATGAACATAGTGATCAGCTTATTCTGGTATTTAATATCGACATGGCGGAGCGAACAGATTGAATTATACATTTTTTTGAGGCTATTTGTGTAAAAGTGAATGCAATCAAATCCACTGAAACATGATAAAATTTTACACTACCTGGACATAAGGATTGTTTCAGTATTGAAAAACATGCCCTCGATGGAAAATCAACAAATTAATGAAAATTTTTTTTATGAATAGGTTACAATTTTTTGTGAGGTCACAAATGCCATTTTCGTAACAATTTTTTAACAATGATATTCACCCTAAAAAAGGTCCAAGAGCCTCTCAAATTAGATGGATACAAATAAGAAGCACAATTTATGAGGATATGTAGGGAATATAATGTTTGACCTGAGACTTGAAAACATTAAGGTTGCAGTGATCTGGGAAACATCCTTCTGGCAGCCGGCTCCGCGAAGTAGCGGGTACGTTGGAAGAAGCTGCTCAAGTAGAATTTACATCTCATCAATGATACTATTTACCAATAATTTGACCATGTGATTTTTGCGACATATCTGATCTCATAATAGGAAACGATCTAAGTTTTCCTTTTTGTTGAGTGAACAAAAGTACAATGAAAATAATTATGCTTCCCACGATAACGAAAATACGTTATTAAACTGTACGCTTTTGAATTTAATCAGAATAAAACTCCATTGATAATTTCTGTCATAGGATGATAGTGATTTCGAACATGCCTGGGCAAATTTATAACATCACGCCAATCTAATCAATACTCAGATTATTTCTTATACAAGGATAGCGTACGAAGACTTGACTAGTTAAAGAACAGGAAATATTTAAATGCTAATCACAGTGTCTATACGTTCGATAAATCACTTTTCAACCAAAAGCCTTCACGGTATGATAGATAAGAATTTTCTTCTTTAATTGTTTCCACCTCTACAATTCAAGTTTTCTTTCCATCTAATTTCTATCACATATTTCTGTACTTTAAATTAAAATTACATCAGCACATTATGGCTGATCCTTTCGTATTCCGACTAATTCATATTTAGAGAATATGGAAAGCAATATAGTCGCACAGGCCCACATACAAGAGTCCCGTAAAATATGAAATGCCTTGGGACACAACCCTTACTACTGACATAGAAGCACGACGGCAGGATAGCATGACGGAGTATATAGCCAACTAACACATTTTTCAAAGACGAAACCTCTCAAAATTCTCGCTAATCTAATGTTAACCTGTTCACCGTTATCTCCCGTATGTCTGCATAAACTGTGCCTCTTAATCTGCCATCCTTTACCGAGAGTGGCCTTTGGGCCTTATACAGTGTAAACATCATTGCAAAAAAATAAAAGGAAAAGAATAAACACCTCACTTTGAATTCAGTGTTATCTTCATCATGGCTGATAGTCCGCTCAAGTCAAGAGACTTCGTTCAGTCCTGCTATTTAGCCCATAGTTGTGGGAAATAGAGACATTTTCCACGGATATTTGTTTGAAATTGAGCGTAAAATATTCGGCTGGATGTCGAAAATTCCCCGCCGATTTCATTTACTCCCACATCAGAAAATTAAGAAAATATACAAGAAAATAGCAGAAGTTAGAATGTTAACTTCATTGCAGATAGAATAAGAAATGTTAGTGAAAGGAAGAAAAGAGGAATAGAAATATAAATATAAGAAAAATATGCTATTAAAATCAACCGATGACAACGCAGAGAGTGAATATATTTTAGTAAAAAAATGACGGAAAATGAACCTGCTTAATGAACAGGAAATACCGTAATTTCTCGAAAATAATATGCATTTTTTACTTTAAAGTACGGGTGATAATAGGGGTGCGTATTATAAAAAGATTTAAACAAAACTAGTTTTTTTCGTTATTGATTAATAATAATAAATAAGTACTTGTTTTAAAATAAAAAAAGATATCCCAATTTTAATTTTAAAGCAAGCAATAATAACTTAACATTTTTGTCAATTAATTTATGTTTATCAGTAATATCATTAGATTTGGCGAAAGAAATATCTATAAAAAGACAATTTCGAAGAAAAGAGGATATCAACAATTTATTGAAATTTTAATTTTCATCATCATCATCATCATCATCATCATCATCATCATCATCACCATCACTTTCTATTATAGAATTAATATCTAAATTGTCATTAAACAAATTATCATTTACAACATTATCTTCGTCCTGTTCAAAATTATCTTCGGCCTCTTTTTTCTCTTTTTTCTCAAAGGATCTCATCTTCAGAGCCATCCGTGACAACTGTGAGACAATACTTCTTGAAACCACACTTTATAACATTCCTCAGTAACGGAATCCCAATATTCCTGAATCCATTGTATAATAATTTACAACTCATAATGATTTTCAACATTATTTTAGTCGCTTAATTTCGATGTCATTCTTAATGTCAAGCTCTAAAAGAGGTCTTCGTACTTTTTTTTTGACAAAATATATAGGGGCGTATTATACATTACTTCTTTTTTGGATCATTTTTGAGGTGGATATAATTTTTGGGTGCGTATTATTTTCGAGAAATTACGATAGTTGAAATAAAACAAGAAGTATAATTAAAAAGGTTTTTCTCTTTATTAGATTTATGTTTTATATCTTTTTCTCATCAAACATTGCTCAAACCTGAAATGTCTTCCAAATAAAAATTATTAGATGTTTAGGATTAAACTGTTTTAAATGTTAAAAATATGGAACTAAGTAGAAAAACTACAAGTGAATGCGCTATCTTTTCTCCAATGAAGGAAGCTATACAAATAAAAGTTCAAATCTACTGCAAGACTCCTAAAGAGGTTCAAATCAATTGACCCTTTTGGAGACATTTCGGAGAGTGAATACAGATGAGTATTGTTTTTCATCTTTCCTGATCTGCATTGTTTTTCTTCCACTAAGTTTACTTTAGACATTAGAACCGCCATCAAATTATTCCGAAAACACAAACCTTAGAAAATGTGGGACGTTATTGCGTAGACGTGTAGTATATGCTCATAAATTATTAGAGAACTCTCCTAAATGAAGGAAAATATAGTACGTGTTCATTTCCACAATAAAAATAATTCCGACCTATTTTCATTTTGAAATCAAACGACATTATTTCCCAGGGGTACAGAGCTTTGACGGAAACAAAGACCTGGAAAACAACCTGACTAAATCATTGTCCTAAAGCCAACATCAACAAGCTCTTCGCATAGCCAGCTGTATAATATTTTAATTATATAGCGTATATCAATCTTTTCTCTTTTTCCGACAACCATTGGAAGAATCTCGTTTTTTCCCAGACGAACAATAAACCTATTTTGCTAAATAATTTGTTTGATTCAGGTGTCAGAATACTTATAAATAACAGTAGGTACCTCCAAACATTTTCTAAATAAGAGTATACCATGATAAAAAAAGTCCACAAACTTTTAAAAATAAAGTTTTATCGTCAAAATATTTACGTTCTTATTAAATCAAAAGACAAAAATATTTTTATTATTTTATTACATTTGTTAATCCTTTCCCAACCGCTCGAAATGCTGGTTGAAAATTTTGTTTTTCTTTGTCAGCTCTTCGGCCAATCATTAGTATGTGTAATCTGACGTCGTTTTCGCGGCAAAAACAAACAAAAATTTCTTGCAAAAATCAAATATATTGTCGAATTTTAATTAAATTTTCAGGACTTGAAATTATTTGTGAAATTTCGTTTTTTTTTTAGAAGATCTTGGTAAAAATTCTACTTTTTTACATCTGTTACAACCATTTAATTTATTTTATGAATTTTGGAGAAATTCAAATTTCAGCCTCTTCATATTAGTCAAAATCACGACTTTTAGGAGAATTTAATCATAAATGTCTTTTTGTGAAAAAGAAACGCCATTTACAGAAAATAGGCTCTCAATCATGAAATAAGAAATACAATAAAACTGACATTATTTACTTAGACAAGGTTATCTGATTTTATAAATAAGGTATATTAAGGGCACTATTTTCTTAAGAAAAATAAATTCTATGAATAATTAATTTTTAAAAGAATTATTTTCATTCTTGTAAAATTTTAATTGAAAAATATTTTAAAATTCTTTAATGATTTCAGCGTTTTAAATGTTACTATTGTAAATTGTATTTAGTAATCATAAGTAGAAAAACTTAATCCAACTCATCAAGCAAAATATTTTTCTAATCATATTGAATCATCTATGCGTATAATCGGGCCCATTTTTGTAAGTACGGGTGAATATACACGACATTATCTCAAAGTAAAAACGATGATTTCAGTAAATTGAAAGTCAAGATTTTAAACTTAGATTATGGTGAATATATTCCAATGATTTTAAGATTATTCAGTACTTAACAATTATATAAGAAAGGCGCTCATGTCATTTTCTTAGATTATGTTTTATAGATAAATTATTTGTAGAACAACATTAATTCGGTCATCAGACGGTCAACACGTCAAAGCAGCTACTGTCAAGATAAAAACAGCTATTGTCGGACAAAAAATGGGAAATTTTAAACATAAATTTAATTGTATTTGTTTCAAATCAGATTAATTCTACTTTAAATCAGCTAATATTTTTCAAATAATGTTTCAGAAAAGTACATTTTATCTTTGGAAGATTCTTTTAATAAAGAGAATTAAATACAACTATAAAAAGGAGCTAATCAGACATTAGGCAAAAAAAACTCCTAGACAATTTAAATTAGCTCTAGAAATACAGAAAAGTATTTTGCTTATTGGAAATATTACATTTTATTTATTAGCTTGAAATTTAATTAAAATTAATATTTTCAAGAAAGATGTTTAATTTTTTTAGAATTCATTTTCAACTTTGGTCGTCAGTTTTTCTCTTCTTTTTTTTTTGAGGCACCTAAAAGAGTTATAATTATTATTTGTTCCTTATTTATTATATTCTGTAACATGACACATATTAAAGCGATTATTTCACCCTTTTTATTCAACTTATTTTCCGCCGGTAATGACGGGTTTCAACCTAAGTACCGTATTATGGCAATACAAACGGGCATAATTGAACGTCAAGCGGAGAAAAAAAATCACAACTACTGTAGTTATTGCGAAACAGAAAACAGACCAAATACAAAAAATATAGAGAAAGAGGGAAAAAAGGACTAATTTAATTGGTTTCAGGTGCCATTCTACAGAGAAGATCGAGTTAAATAAAACAATTGTGTAAAGTGATTATAAAAAACATAAAGATACAAACTACATTATACATGAAATATTGAAACGAGTATAAATTTTCAAAGGCAGATAACGTCAAGGAAGCACAAACAAGCCTTCTGCTTACACAGAGTTGCTTATTTAGTTTTAATAAATATAGTTCCTATGACATTTATATAGAAGTTTAATTGTGATCTATATAATTCCTCTTTTGCTTGTAGTATGTTTACATTTTAGTATTTTCTACAGTGGTAGTGGTATTTTCTGTGCTTGAACTTTATTCATGCACGTTTTTATTGCCATAATAAATTTGTGTATCACTTAAAAGGTTTGTAAGTACGGTAATAAATTTAAAACACTTTTCGACATGGATTAATTATTTTGACGTGCGCTGAAGGAAAATATTTTTGAATATAATCTTTCTGACACATGGAAAAATATTGCAAGATCTTTCAAGAATAAATATCGAGGGATTGTTTCAAAAAATTGTTCACTTAATGCACTGTTTCTATTGTTCAAATATGGATATAGGCCAAAGAGGACTCTTGTTAAGTATCCCAAACGCCTTATTCCAAAGTGAGATATGCCTGGAAACGTGTAGAAATGCATATTGATAAATCATGTCCATTAAAATCCATTAACGTCTTGGGAATATTATCCATTTGCCTTTGGTTGGTTAGAGATAATAAGGAAATGCAGTTCCATTTACTTGAAGACTTACACTTTTAAGAATATCACCTCGGAGAAGAAAACAAATAGAGTTGTTTTTTAATCGCTTAAAGAGATGTTAGAGAAACTAAGTGGAAGCAAGCTGAAATTCACCATGCCTTCTGGTTCGTCACAATATTTACCATTATTATTATCAAATAATATTTTAAAATCATTTTTACATCAAGTAAGGCGATCATGCCGCTAAGATGCAAGAGGAGATACTAGAAGTGAAAGTTAATATTAAAACTTCTGTGAAAATGAAGGACAATAACAGAACTGATTTCAAGAAGACATACAAAGGCGATTGAAGTTGTATTTAAATAAAGAAGATTGTAGGTGGCACAAAATCACGAATCAGATGTAATAATTCCGATCGAAGAATCTATTCGAATAGAACTTGCGGTTACATTTAACTAGTTTAACAGTAAAATGATGAAGCCTAGTAGCAAATCTATTAGCCTATTTTAATTCACATCGGCGTGGTATCAAAGAGAAAAAATAATTACAACTAGCAGGGAAATAGTTATAGAAAAGAATGTCTCGGCTGTAGGAAAGTAACTGAAGTCGAGATGCCATGTCAGGAACGACAATATTGCAGACCCTTTTCTAGTTTTTGTCAAGAGTCTCTAGATAGACAACCAGAGTACCAGACAGGATATGACAGCAATACTGAAGGTACGAGACGAGAAAAAATGTATGCCACGAAACAAGGAAACCACCTACTTAGTAGCAGACCGATTCAATGTAATCATTCCATTTCATGTCAGTCGAAAATGGAAGACGAAGAAGGGGCAGTGAGTTGCTCTGTTGGAGGTTAGCATCAGTTGTGCTGATGGAGATCAAAAATGACTCTCTATGATGATTAAATAGTAGCAGTTTCGTTTTTGAGGCGTTAAACTTTACAAAGATACCCCATTCCATTACAGATTTGCTTTATAGCTACTTGCTATATGCTAAATATCTAGTGGTGAATAAAATATAAATGTAAAAATATTATTTTTATGGTTGAGTTTTACTTTTATTAAGTAATAAACACATAAGTGAATCAAGTAGTTATCTTTCGAATTAATTTCTCATCATGATATACGGGTTTATGGCTCTCCACACTTACCTGTTATATGGTATTTGCAAATTGCCATGACATTGTGTAATAGGTTAAAGTTTATTCAAATTGTTTATTTCAGGGTATATTATTCAGACTAGACCCTCTAAACTAGCAGCCGAAAAAGGTTAAATATACCAGTCAACCCTGTGTTTTAAAACATAGATGTTACAGAAGACATTGATTTATGTTTTTTTCCAAGGGCTCAAGTGTGAAAGTGTACGCAGAATACAAGGCCAGAATTTGAGGTCGTCTCTGCGATTGTACTTTTCACAGAGACAAATGGCACGTTAAAATGTTAAAAAATAACAAAAGATAAAAATCATAAAAGAACATAAAAACAAAAGATAATATCATCAAAACATTCTTCTTTAAGTCGGTTTCTTGTATCTATGCAGAAAAAGAAAACAAAATATATATAGTGTATTTTTCAGATTAGTAGCAACGTTTATATTATAATGTTTTTTCAGGAAAATGCTTTTGTCGTGTTGAATAATCGATTCAAAAATGTTCGTTCCTTTTATGTTTAAAATAATTAGGAAACCCACGAAGAACATTTTATTATGCCTGACCGAAGCGAATGCCAGTGCGTTGAACCTGAGACAGCTATTATTCAGAAAGATTCATAAGTTTCAAAGGCAATTTTCAATTGAACTCTTACAGAAGTTAGTAAAAGAAAACGAGAAGAAAGGACAAAACATCAATTGAAAGAAGACGGTATGCTTCGCTGTGAGCAAAAGTAACGGCCCAGCATGTGAATAACAAATGAGAGATACAGACATCGAAACAAGTACAATTTAAATGACAGGGAACATGAGTACAGGAAGTGTGACTCTGAAATCCGAAGATAAGCAGGGATAGGAAAATATGCTTCTCAAAGGCAAAGCAAAGTATTAAAAACATAAAAAATCGATAAAATCAAAGAAAATATTACTGGACTCTTATATAATATCAGTTCTTCTGTATGACAGTTAATGATGGACAATCTCTTCCCTGATGAAAAACCACGTGAAGCAACAGAATAGTGTCTATACAGAAGGATGCAGAGAATAACATGTACCGAACATGTAAGCATTGATTAAATTTTAGCGAAAATAGACATAAAATGACATATATACTTAAGATCAGGAAGCGATTGTTAAAGTATCTAGGCAATATAATGAGGAAAGAAGGTCTGGTAAATTTGATACTCACAGGTCAGATGGAAGGCAAGAAGGACAGAGAAACGACGCATAAAATACCTAGCGTGTTTGAGTAAATGGATGGCGGACATGGCTTAAGAAAGAAAACGGATTATAACATTTATTAAGAGTTAAAATGAGAGGAAATTATGGAGATCCATGATGATAAATAGGTACGGTAATAGTAGAAGAATCAAAACCTCAGCTGAAAACATGTGCTAAATGTTGCGGTATACCCGGGGAGGGTCAATAAATCTCATTCGTGAAAAATTGACGTCTGTTATTTCGTTCTGGAAAATGGAGATCAGTTTAACATTTCGAGTATACTATGAATATAATACTTAGTTGACAATGGATTTTTCATATAGTTAATATCAATTAAAGAACTCTGGTTACATAATTACCCGTCCCTAACTGAATACATTTACTGAAATCATAGGTGCTCTTAGTTTAATTTCTAATGTCTACGCCGACACTCCTATCTTTCATTTTGCATTTTATTTATTTATTTTGTTAGGAGTAAATGAGCATGTCTAGCGCCCGGTTAATATTCATACCTCATTTTTGAACAGGAGTATAAGTTTATCCCTTGTTTCCTGTTTAGGATTAGGTTTCAGGTAACCCAGTAACCCATTGCGTTTATGACTCTTCGGCAGAACTGAGTCACTGTCAGTCACTAAATCTAAAAATAATCACGCTAAAATTCACCTTCATCCCTGCATTGGGAACGAAAATTAATTTCGGTTGAGCTCTTTGGTTTGAGGTGTGAGTTTGTTTAAGCTAATATTGCATGACTCTTCGGCAGAATTGAGTCACTGTCAGTCACTGACACACTAAAATTCACCTTCGACGGCTTAGTGGTAGAAGCCAATTCAGTCGGGTTTCGATCCTAGCTAGAGGCAACCGGACATCTTATCACACTGATGAGCTGTGAAAAAGCGAAACAGCCTGTCTGTGGATGACATATATATATATATATATATATATATATATATATATATATATATATATATATATATATATATATATATATATACAAGACTCAAATGGCATATTCTATATAAATACACTTGGGATGGAATATTATATTTTAAAGCATGGCGAAATATGAGCCGTAGAAACCACGAAGGCAGGAAGGTTGGTTTTCCAAATATTTTTGTCATAATTTTATATCTTTAAATTTATAGAATTACTATTAAACTTTGTATGATTAAACTTTTGCCTTAAATCGCTCTACATTTTCATATAATTATTTACAACATGACCCATATTGGAAAAGAAATCATAATTTTATCAGCAGTTCAATAAATTTTAGATATAACGATGTAATGTTCACCCTACCGAAAACAGAAGAGATTTAAAAAATAATTAAATTCCGTCCTATATATATTTACAAATTCAACATTAATAATAGAATCTCGTTGCACGACATCTTAGAAGATGCTAACAATCCTATTACTTAAAAAAAAGCGGAAGCGCTAAACGGCGTCTTCTCAAGCAAATAAAATGTTACTCATACCGATATGAAATTGCAGTTATAAAAATGATTAAATTTACCAAAATCACTTCTTTTTCACACATTGTTATATAAGAATTAAGCAACATAAATGAAACTTTTATCTACAATAATTTCCTCAGCCATGTTGTAGAGAAATAAATAAATGTAGAAAAATAACACCAGCAATCATTCTGATACAAACAAATATAAGCTCGACCTTAAATTATTCTGTTGTAACCAGTTGTTCTTTTACAAACAAGATATAAACCCTATTGCGGTATAATTCACCAAAAATTAAGTTTCACTTAAGGATACCAACAAACTACTTACATTCATTTTTTATTATAAAATGATTAAACATCTAAACTAATTATTGCCACTAACTCAGGAACTCAAAATTCCCTATGTAAAAATAATAAATTCCGATGTACTGTATCTCCAGTACCAATAAAACAATAGATTCTTAAATCAGTCACCAGTGCACAGAATTCTTTATTAATTTGACTAATCCCTTGTTGATTGGGTTGGTTCGGATTATATAAGGACATTTCAACTTCTTATTGTTCATTTAATGCCGAAATTTATTTTTTAGGGGAGCATTAGTAATTTCAAATAATGTATTGCTGGTATTATTTTTTCTTTTACAAAAAATATATTGCTGTTTCTTTTTTCTCTTTCTGCTACTAAAATATTGTGGTGGTATTTTTTTTCTTTTACAAAGAATGTATTGATAGTATTTATTATTACAAAAAATATAATTCTGGTAATTTTCTTTTTACAAAATGTATTGCTGGTAATATTTATTTTTTCCTTTACAGAAAAGTATTTCTTGTAATTTTAAAAAATATGAAAATGTATCGCTGGTAGATTTACTTTAAAAAATATACATTCTGTTTTGACCCCAGTTTGAGGGTTAATTATTTACCCATAGCTGGGACCCTAACAGCTGCTACTACCCCGAGTAAGGTTTGACCTGGGAACAACAGCTTTAAAGAGGTGGCCCCATGCGCCTCAAAATTTCCCAATCAGAGGCCTTGCTGCCGGATGTAGTTTATCGTCATACCCAAGACGAATCGCCTGTTGAAGCTTGCAGCAATATGTGCTGATATTATCGCAAATAACAAAAATACATCTAAGAACAAAATTTATCCTGGAAATAAAGACTCAAAATCCTAAAATATATATGTAATAACAAAAGTACATAGGTGTAGGCTTTAAGAAATCTTTATTCAACTGAGAATACAAGGTTCGCTCATAGTGATCGTTTATAGTCCCAGTAAACAGAAATAGCTCCGCCAAAGAGTACACGGAAAAACAATGGGAGACCACTCTTGATTATTCATAACAGTATTATTATTATACATAAGAAACAACACGCACTAAATAAAATATAGTTCCTTACAGTAGGCGGTATTTTCAAGTGTGGAAGAATATTTAATGTGCGTAGAAAATAATAATCCTAATAACAATAGTAATAATCATACGTATTTAACACACGTTTATACATTAATTTACTGCGCGGCCTAGCTCTATTTATTGGTTTTACGCGTGAATTCACTATAGGGAAACTCAAGCTGAAACGATATAAATATGTTCGGATGTAGGCAAGGAAATCATGTCTACCACACTAGCAACATCTCGATCTTGATAAGGAATGAGAATGATAATGAATGACAATATTCTAATTACTTAGCAAAACAGAAAGAAAAAACAATATCTTTGGACTGCTTAATCCTCAATTTACACAACGATGTACAACATATTCAGAAATTATTATAGCAAAATTAAGCAAGCCAACTTTGTCGGTAGAACGTAACAATGTTTTTCAGGCTGAATTTATGCTGCCTAAATATATCATACACACACGCACACACACACATACACACACAAACATATATATATATATATATATATATATATATATATATATATATATATATATATATGATACAATATATTTTAAAGAATTCTATATTTATGGGTCAAAGTGTAAAATATCAGAGATAGAGTGTATGTAAATGTAAAATTAAGGATTGATGTCACCAGCCAGTGCCGACAATCAGCTTTATGCTAAACGCAATCGTCAGATCGAAGATTGCATTTAAGCATGAGACAGACAGTCGCTGCTTGGTATTGACCTCAATGTGCATTTCTATCTATCTATCTATCTATCTATATATATATATATATATATATATATATATATATATATATATATATATATATATGCATACATACATACATACATATATATATGTATAT
>OZ038481.1:80793926-80948926 GCA_964036315.1 Acanthosepion esculentum
CTTCATATTCTAATAAAGAATTAGAAGGAATAATCCGATTATACCGTGTCATACATATCAGAAATGAAAATTATATCGACATCACTTCATTTAACATTGCACTAACATCAAGAATTGTCGTTTAAATGTCAGAAGAATAAAAAATATTTTGACGATGAACGATATGTGTTCCGCAAAGTTACCATTTTCAATGTACTCACCTTCGAGACTGCGAATAATTCCTGAATCAGAGTTTAAAACGTTTTGAACTCTAGGGAGTCTCTACCCTGTGTTTACTATATCTAGAAAGAAAGAAATCTATTTATTCTATAGATGCTATATATTTGTTTAAAAAGTGAATAGATATCATGGATGATGTATTTCATTCATTATCTACGTGCTTCTCCCCTTCCATTAATGGCTGTCCACAACTTCCTAACTTTTTCTTCGTTAAGCAATTTTTGTCCTCATAGTATTCATCCAACTACCTATCGTTTGATACATTAATCTATGTTTCCCTCTGTTCACCTTGTCTTCAGTATGTAATGTATAATTCAAATTCTCCAGATCATATTTCTTTATTATGTTTCCCATTTATATTAACTAACCTTTTTTATTCTCATTGAAAGTGCCCATTTTTGCAGTTTATTTGTCTCTAAAGAAGTTGTTCAGTTTCTTAAATCAAAAACTTCGGAAGCCATAGACTTTTTGGATACGCGTTTCTATATTTATGTCATTTATTCTAACGTCTTTATAAATAATTCCTAGACGTTGCTGCACTTGCTTGATTTTCACTTCTCTAAATCATAGCTTGACTTACCAACTTACCTTAATATTAACGACGATATATTCTGTTTTCATATACAGTGTAACCCGGATATAAGAGAGTTGTCGGGACCAGAGAAGAAGTATCTTATATCCGGGTTTCTCTTATATCCGGGTTTGATCTATTTTGTTTAGGTAAGTATGATTCTAATTTGGGACCATATAAAATCTATCTTATATCCGAGTTTCTCTTATATTCGGGTTTCTCTTATATCCGGGTCTCTTATATCCGGGTTACACTGTAATTCATATTTAATCCTCCTATTCTAGTTGCAGTTTACGTCTTCCGTTTGACATCAATACAATATCATCTGCATATTTTATGTTATAAAATATGCAGATGAAACTGTATTTCAATTGTGCACATTAATAAAAAAAATCCTGGTAGGAGTTCAAGTTCTTTTTTTGATTACCTCGTTGTATAGGTTAAATAAATTCATAGAGTAGGCGGATACTTTTCTTAGACGCGTCTCTTCTGTATTTGTTCAATTCTTTACCTTCTTGTATGCAGCATTTTTCGGAGTAAATATTCCGGATATTATCCAGTAAAAATATTACTCGAATATATTTAGTATCTAATGTATTAATAGGAAGGCAAAACTGAATTAAGTTTAAGGTGACATAAACAGACATATTTCAAACATTATATTCGTAAAAGTATTAACATAACTGTCTGCTGTGGGTTCATCAAATTTTTATACATCATCATAACGTAGATGGCGATGTTGAATCTTTGTGTAACGTATTTACTTATTTTTATGATGGAGTTCAAATTTATACTCGTGTTCTTTTTGTTCTGGGTTCTTATCTGTACGTTCTGGTTACATTTTCCCCTGAAGTTTACATTTCTGTTCTTGTAGTTTCAACTTGTATGTGTTTTACGTTTTATGGCCAAGAACGAAGACGATAGGTTTTTATCTTATATCTTCCTATTCATTTTTTAAAAAACTTCCTTTTTGTTGTTATTGAATTTTATATGCTAGATTATGTTTGATAGAGTGAGTTTATAAAATGAATCAGAGACATTCGCAGCGTATTAGATTTTCAAAAAATATTCGCCTTCAATTACTCTCACCTGAAATTTATTAGAATGCACCAAAACCGCATCAAACTATTTAGTTTAAAAACATGTTTGCAAGATAAGACGACCATTCATTCCTTACATTATGTGCTTTAGTATATTTTGCGCTTTAAATTTTCTATATGACAAAACAGAGAAATGAAGATTCAGTGGCATTTATATCTTAATAAATCTAAATTTAATCCAGGCGTATATTTTTATATTATTTACCTCAGAATTTTCACTACAAAGTATTTGTATATTAAATATTCGTGTTCCTATGGGCATTCATGTCGGCTTTCATAAATTAAGTATCATTTGTCATTTTTATGTACGTTTACAGACAATAATGTTTTCTTTCATTTGTGTACATGTCTATATGAGGCCGATTTTATGACTCCATTCGCATATACATATACACAAACATAGAAATATATGTTAACAAAATATCTTTGAAAGATATATATATATATATATATATATATATATATATATATATATATATATATATATATATATATATATATATATATATATATATAGACAGAGAGGGAATGAGAGAGAGGAGAGAGAGAATGATAGATAGATAGATAGATAGATAGATAGATAGATAGATAGATAGATAGATAGATAGATATAACTAAGTGGATGGAAACGAAAATTACTCTCATTTTTGTATATGACTTTGTTTCATGAATGATCTATATGCTGCATCATTTTATGAATTCATTCGCATATACATATAGGCTAACGCCCGCACCACGTTGAAACACCGATTCCTGTACGATCACCGGAGTTAAGCAACGCTGAGTTTGGTAAGTATCTAGATGGGTGACTTCTTTCGAATACCAGGTGCTGTAATCTTGGATGTGCATGTGATATAGTGGATAATGCAAACCGGAAATCGGTCTTCCTATTCTAGTTGTGTTCGTGTTGTGTGGGATCCACCTAATCTGCATAGGTGACTACTAACTATATAAATAATGGTTGTTACCGGAAGACGAGAAGAGGGAATCACGAGAACCAACTAGAGACTCTGATCGACTGCGACTAGTCAACACATTCTCCAGGAACGTCTTCCCAGAAATATACAGAAATACTATATGTACTTATTGTGTACACTTTCTTGTTATAATACATTCTTGTTCTAAGTACATTTTGTGTTGCATTATTATTCCATGCAATAGGCGAGATTCAACATTGAGTCAAGACTCAACAGTTCGTTATATTCACTCAAACACAAATGCCGATTGGAAAATGTATGAATCAACCTCCTTCCCCAGGTTTGTGTTAATTAGAAAGACATCACCATAATCGGCAAAATAATTCTTACAATCTAAAAATAATTTTGGGCTTTAAATAACATGCAATATATATATATATATATATATATATATATATATATATATATATATATATATATATATATATATATATATATATATACAAGCGAGAACTGCGAGAAAATAAACTGTTAAAATAGAAATTATAGTTACATTTTGCCATTTCGACCGTAAATTGATGAGACCTCGTCGCCAGTCTAATACTGATCTTAAATACATTGAGTCTCGATACTATATCGAAGATCTCATTCGCACAATTACCATGAAAATATTTATAGAAACAGAAAAGGGAGTCATCTTTACGGCGGTTGGAAAATGACTGAACACTAGACGTTAGGTCAAGACCAATAATATTGCTGATTCTTATTTTGATTTTATCATGAGTCTCTAAATATATTGCAGTAGCACTGAACCATATGAAGCAACAATATTCTACGCATAGGCGGATGGTAGGCTCAGAAATATATAAGATAAAATACGGAGAGAAAAGATTTCTTTACAAAAAAGTGAACGAACATTCATAGCAGCAGACCTAGCAATGGTTCAATATAGTCATTCCAATTCATGCTAACAGAGAATGTTATCCCGGAGAAGGAACAACGAGACACTCTCCTCTAAGAAATGGTTTCCATTGTGCCAATCACAAAAAGGATAACATGCGAGACTTCTTTGTGTATTTTCTCCATTTTGTACTGCCAACTCATTCGACCACGTCATACGTTTATCTCTGAAATTCAACATGAAACTAATTCTACCAATTAGAACAATGGAATGGTGTTTTATTTTGCTATTAGTTCCACACGTTGAGTGAAATGTCTTCTTTCCGTTATTTACTTTTAAAGCCGCAGTTTCAAAAATAACCTGTCCAGAGAAAAAAAACATTGCCTATTAAGCATGAACCTCAAGAAATAATAATTACAGAACGACAAGAAAACAAAACTGTATGGAAACAACAGTCGGAGAAAAGAGCAGAAAGCTCTACGGATTATATATATTAAAGCTGATATAGCATCACTCTTCGGTAAACGAATTGTGTCCTACCCGTCACTGTGTGTTTATCTAAAATAAATACGCTAAAATTCAACTTCACCCGACGGCTTAGTGGTAGAATTTCCGACTGACGATAGTTCAGTCGGGTTTCGATCCTAGATAGAGGCAACCGGACCTCTAGCCACACTGAAGAGCTGTGAAACAGCGAAACCGTCTGTCTGTGGATGACAATAATATAGGCTCATGAAAAAATTAATTTCGGTTGAGCTCTGTGGGGAAGGAAGTGTGAGTTTGTAAACAGTGACTATTAAAGCTGATATAGCATCACTCTTCGGTAAACGAATTGTGTCCTGTCCGTCACTGTCTATTAATCTAAAATAAATACGCTTAGATTCACCTTCATCCCTGCCGTGCGTCGACGGCTTAGTGGTAGAATTTCCGACTGAAATAGAGGTAACCGGCCGTCTAGCCACACTGAAGAGCTGCGAAACAGTCTGTCTGTTGATGACAATAATACATATATATATATATATATATATATATATATATATATATATATATATATATATATATATATATATATATATTGTGGGTAATTGGGATCGAATATAGATAAAATGGAATCCGACACAAAGATAAGATAAACGACACATAAGACCCGCAGGATGTGTTGTCCAATCATAGGATTTTACCGCCGTGACCTTAGGATATGTAGCCCAGAATACCTTGATGAAGAAAGATACATTACAAAAAAGCATTTAGAATTGATCATTAGCCACATCCTACATTATTTTATCCGCAACGCTAGAAAACAAGAAAAGTCGATCACCCATTTTGTAAAATATATTTTTATCGTTCAAAGTAGTCAGATAAATTATCGTCTTTATTACTAAACTCTCACAACTACAGAATATATCAATAAAAATATAAAAGGATAATATTAGAGATATTCAAATAATTAATAACACCATCACATTCTCTAAGACAACTGAACACTATTTCGTCTAACACTACGAGGTATCTCAACGTAGATATCAAGAATCATAAGCGAAGTAATATAATTGTATGACTAAATTTGTGTTGCACAATATAAGAGGATCGTGCCCATATCAGAAAAGTATGAGATCAAATCTTGTCTGAGGCCGGTTAAGTATTATTTGAATCCCTTAATAACATTCGTTTAATTAAGGCGATTTATAACCTGTGTTTGCCAAAATTCTGAAAAGTTCGGATTAAAAAATAGAACTTTAATAAAACTTTTTGGTTGTATGAAAAGCAATTGAAACCCATAACATAAAAGCAATAACTCTAGTTATAATACTTTCACGCGATGCCCGTAGGTATAAAAAGCTATATTGGTAACTGGTATATTTCTTATATCAATTATAGTTTTGTGCTAATACAAGTGACTGGAAAGAGATATATTTAAAGAGGCAAAAGAATTGTTAGAATTCCATTAGTCCATATGGAAGTTAAACACATGGGTGGCCATAAATATGTGATAATGTATTTTCAGCAACTATTATTTGCTATGAGGAATAGATTCAACAGAAATAGAGATGCTTAACCGAGACAACCTTGACTTGGAATCCGTAATAGCATTTTCCAAAAATATATGAAATATCCTTACTGCAAGATTATCTCAATGCATCCGTAGTAAAATGTGTGAGTCTGCATGCGAACATCTTATTTTGTCAAATGTGTATGTATATATATATATATATATATATATATATATATATATGTAAACACACACACACACATATATATATATCTATATCTATCTATCTATCTATCTATCTATCTATATATATATATATATATATATATATATATATATATATATATATATATATATAAAATCTGTCTGTATTGGAAAGTCTGAAATTGCCTTAGCTTTTAAGAGGTTCCTCTCTTCATCCGAGTACACTGTTGCAATCTCCAATCTCAATCCACATCCATCTTGTTACTCACATAAGCGCGCGGCCATAATGGAAAGACCAAACCTTGCGTATTGAACACAGCGAACGGAAGTTGGAAAGGTTAATATATCTGCGTAAAATAAATTGACATCAATGGAAAAACAAGGGTGGAAGTGAAATTGAGGAAAGCTATATCTAATGGGTGTCTGTATGAGAGAGACCAATATTGACATTATCGATAATTGCTTGACTTTGTATCAACTTGTAACACACCTAGCCCTTGACTTAATCGCTTCTCAACAACTACCCGTCTGTTTCTCAAATTATATTCTCTTCTGTTACATCCGCTCCAACCCAATGATCACTGAAGAGGCTCTAGGGAACCACACAGAGCCCCCGAAATTCTCAAGTGTGTTATGAAACCGTCTACTTATGTCCTGAATTCGATATTCTACGCCGTGTCCAAATACGCCCAACCCAGTGTTCCTCACATGACGCGTATTAAGAGGCCGGCATTATACCTAACGTTCGAAGCAGCTCCAGCGTTGTCGGTGCAGCAGGATAAAACGTGTCTAATCTATGATATAATAATGTTAGCCAGGGCAAGCGATCGCATTAATAGCGTGAGTGTCTTCCGTTCCCCCACATATTACTTCTTTCATCTCGCCTACTTCCTATGTCAACTTTGCGATAATTCTCTTTATAATTTCTGTCTCTACATACTTAGAGCAATGTTCTTGAATTTCTGATTCTTTCGCGTCGATTTTCTCGATACTGTCAGCACTTTAATCCAATCCTTCACATCGACAACTCTATACATAGGCCGCCTTCTCTATAACGCCTTCGTATAAAAGCTTTCTGCAACTTTATATTTTGCATATGACCCGACCTCCTGTTTACCTCTAATTAAATCTAGTTGAACGCCAACTTCACAAATTTTTCTTTTAGTAATTGATTTTTCTCTTACTATGTATAAAACTATTTAGAAGACAAAAGAGTAGATATTCAGACATCCTTCCTTATGTCACAAGGATAAATAGTGTCTGTCTATATCTCTGAGATGAGGTATTATGATTATTTATATTATTTACATTATACGGATTGTTAGCCTAATCTTCACTGCCATATTCACAACGCTTCGGCCGTTGTATATTCCGGACTTTTTCAGGTGATCAGAATTTCGAATCGAACACTTTATTTCATCCACCGGGGTAGATTGTTCTAGTTCCACGTGACATGCCTCTTACAGATGTTGCAATTATTTTGTTTTAATTCAACTCTCTAATTTATTTGTGAACCACTGTTGTAAACTGGTATTGAACTCACAACAAGTTGGGTCTAGTCACTGGATTTAACTAACGACTTTATGCACAAGGACACATGATCCTGTGGATAAAGTCATTGCTTAGATCCAGTGACTAGACCCAAAGTGTTGTGAGTTCAATACCAGGCTACAGTAGTGATGAACAATCTGAGATATATGGAACTAGAACAGTCTATCTCGGTGGACGAAATAAAGGGTACACTTCGAAATTCCAGTCACCTGAAGATGTCCGGATAGTACAAGTGTCGAAACGTTATGAATATGGAAATGGAGATGAGGGTAACAGTCAGAATAATGTAAATAATGAAAAACAAAGAGTATTTTAACGGTTATATTTAAAAGAGAAATGAAATGAAAAGTCTATGCATTCGGATTTTTCCTTGCTGTCACAATGAAACAGAAGTTTTTAATGGATAATTGCCACGTAAAATCACGATACGTATATAGACGTTTATTAAGCTCCAATGAAAAAGCACATTTCACAGAATATATTCAAAAGAGTTCGGAAGATAAAAAAAACAATTTGTATTTGGTTTGTATTTTGTCCCAATGAAACAGCATTTATTAACGGTACTATTCCAAAGCAATTTGTAAAATAAAAAAAAGACTAATTATTTGAACGTTAACTGTTATGCCACAAGGAAACTTCTTTTTTAACGGATACATTTTTAAAATGTCAATGCAGAAGATGAGAAACTAAGAATTCGAACATTCTATATTAAGCCTCAACGGAACGAGTGTTTGTTTTCTTCAATATACCGGAACAGTAAAATTGTCCAAATCGTGTAACAATAAAATTGTCCAAATCGTGTAAAAGTATGAGATAATTGTTCATCCACCAAATGTTTTTTTAAAAAACCACTAAACTAACTGAGTTTCTTTATCACAGGTTTTCTAATAAGACGTTGGGCCATCATGACACCGTGTGTCGTAAGAATCTCTGAAAAATCCATTGAGTTATTCAGCTAGAGAGAGAAAAGTTTAAAATCCTATTAGCCCCACTATGTCTTTTTAAGTGAGCAATGATTGGAGGATCATTCAGGCCTCCAGAAATGGCAATACCATTCATACTCTGGCTTCTATCTTCAACGTACATCCAAGAACCATCAAAAGAACGATGAATAAGTTTAAAAAGACGGAACAATAGAGAGGAAAACTGGATCAGGATTTCGCGACAACAAGAGGGATCATCATTTCAAGTTAGAGCTCAATACATTATTATTGTTTAAGGTGGAGTCCTATAATGTTATAAAATCTTTGAGCATTCCAGTAAGATATCTTTGATCATTTACAAGTTCAAAGGTACAAATCTTAATCTAATAATTGGAAAGTTTTACTGTTACATGCGCGGTATACATTGTAAAGCGATTCCAAAGTTTTCTCTCATATAGAATATTCTTAATGTATGTATTAACATGTGATTTCGAAGAAAGAAAATAATTATTTGTAAATTCTCTTCTATGTTAATGAAAGAAGCATTCTTTCAGAAATATTCAAAACAGATGAAATAAATGGAACATATCATTCTGTTAGAGCACTTACTAACAAGTAAGGCATCTATGACTTCCAATTCTCGATTTACCAGGGCAATATCCAATAATGTGAAACCTTCAGGATTAAAGTTGGTGCCGGAATTTTAAAGTTTCTCTGACGTTGCAAGAAAAGTTGATCTGACACAAACTGCGACGTTGATGCTACGCACTATAAGCTCGTGTGCTTTCTTCTGAAAATTTCGGTAACCTGAAGATAATAGGCAATCTTAATTTGCACCTGACGATTTCTTTTAAAATACTACCCAGATATTTGTCCTGGAGACGACACTCCAGAAGATTTCAAGGCCCCCACGCATAGACACATTGTTTCCCAACTGTCATAGATGCCATATATACTCAGACATACATTTATATATTAGGAGAAAGTTTTCGTGTGGCACGTTTCGTCTTTTAGGACGTCCTCGGACTAAAGTGATGTTTACGTTGATGTGACTGCATACGCACACGAAGGAGAGAGGAAGCTGAAAGTCATTTTAGTATGTTTTGAATATATAATCTAACCATTTTTATTTAGTTTCATTTTCTATTTGTTTATCTTTATATCATTTTAGTCATTATCTAATTCTTGATATATTAAATTGTTTTTGATGTATACCAATATCGTTTGTATTGGTAACTTCATTGTCAACTTCTACTCAAACTACTCACATAAAATTAAATGTGGTATAATTATAGGTTTCTATTTAAGAGCATTAAGAATTTGCAGCCCCCATTATTAACCCAAAAGAATAAATATACATAGGAAACACATTCACATACGTCCAATATCCTGATCACTTCATCCACAACGCAAAGAGAAAGGCACAATGAATACATGACCGCAATCAAAAGAACAACATTATCCTCAATAATAAATTTAAAAAATAGATACATAACACTAGCTACCAACTCTATAATATCGAATATCCAGGACAACTTCTAATGCCGTCTAAAACATCCAAATAGTCACAATCACTTCCAAAAGCGTTATGGATATAAAAGATATAAATAGGCATATAAAAATAATAATTTAGTAGCATTTATATGTTAAATAATTTGCCGAAACTGTCACTCAGAATATATTTGGTCACAGGCAGGAATTTAAAAAAAAAGTATCTATGAACACAATAGGGACCTCATAAATAACAACATAACAAACGCACTAGCCATAAACAGAATTAAATACGACCACAATTTTCATCTAAAATAGGCTACTCTCATCAAAAGAGAAAGTAATTTACTCAGGAGAAAATCCTCGAGAGCGCCGTTGTTGAATATTATCAAACTACACCCCGGTCTTTCCCAATCTCACCTTTCCTCAAAGAATTACTACTGTCCCAAGCGAACATACACAACAACATATATGTCCAAGAATCTATAGAAAACTGTTAAATTCATCATTTCAGCCTTTGAAAACATACAGAATATACGCCCATTTCATACCATAATCATTTAATCATATATTCATTAAAAAAAATATTGCATATAACCAGCTTACTTTCTTTTTTACTAGACTTTGAATTAGGATACTTTGTGACCTCCACATGCTTTGACTGACCTTTCAGCCACCTGATGAACATTCATGAACAAACTCAAATTTACAAGCCTTGATAGACCTATGATATACTTTCATTTTTGTGTATAAACACGTGCAGCAATCAAAGTAATGTAGTATTTATTATAAATCCTATATTCCATAGATACCCCCGGGGGAAGAAACTCGTCGGCTAAGTACAGCTCTTCCTCTTGTCTATTTTTATTCATTTTGTCTATTCTGCAGATACACTTAATCAGAGAATATTTACATACACAAATGTCTATATCGTTTTCTCTTGTACATATCTATACACTTTAATCATTTCTAGAACCGTTTTGAATCTGCAGCTAAATTTCAAAATACATATTAAGATAGTTTTCTATTTCTCAGCTTCTTTTATTAATATTAGTTTTTGGTGTTCTAGTTATATTGCTCCTACTATATGGCTATACATGCTGGAAAATCTCATCACAATTGCTGAAAAGATTTGAAGCTACATAAGTGTGCTTCTACTGAAAGATGTCAAGAATATTATGGACTGAACATGTGAGCAACGACGAAATTTTAGAAAAGATGTACACAAATACGACACTTATAATCATAAGTGTTGTCTTCAGAAAGAGACAACAGAAAAGAATAAAGCATATGATGAGGTGAGATGTATTGGAAAATATAACACTCACAGGACATATTGAAGCAAAGTTGAACAGAGGAAAACAACGCATAACCCACTTAAAGGGCCTGCGAAAATGGATGGCAGAAAAGGTTGAAGGAAAGAAGGCAAGATAAGAACATCTGCTAAGAGCGACAACGGACAGAGAATTGTGAATAGTCATAATCACCATTTTCCTAAATGGATATGACACATAAGAAATGTAGCAGGGCACTTTAGACCAACAAATACAAACATTAACCTCAAAATCATTAACCTAATAACTCGAGCCATAATTTTTAAAAAAATTTATGAGGAATCTATTTGACAACATTCATACTTTTGCATTTGTCTCTAATATACAGTAATTTTGTTTCTTGATAGTTTTTCGAGAAAAAGAATCCACAGTTTTTGTGAGAAATGTTCCTATATTTGAGCAATATTTCGTGTGTATGTTTTAATCAATTTTCGAGTGAAAAATAGCATCTACAAATATCCCCAAAAGATAATAATACACAATCGTTGTTATTGCAGAAGAATGCATATCAGAATAGTCATATTACCCTTTGTAAAACATATCAATTTTTTATAATTACGCAACATTGAGTGCATATCACAAATATTCAAAATGAAATATTTTGCTCCCTTGTGAGTATTCACTTTCAGATATTATGCGTGTCACACTGTCTGATAAAAATGGTGTTAATTAAAATCCAGATTTCATTGGTTATTTTGAACTTGGTTCAACTTGAATATTTGGTTTGAAATTCTAAAAAGTCTCAATTTGATATTACTTCCAGTAATAATTTTTCTATAGGCCCTGTCCCTGCAGGACATGGGCGATCATGGCTCTCCGCAGTTTCGTGATCTTTGTAGCTCTTAGCCAATTCTTCTCTCTTACTTATCTCTTCTAAAGTCTTTTCTGTCATCCATTTCCACGAGATCGACAGGTGGGTCATGCGCTGTTTTTTCTCTTCCTCTTGCCATTAGTCTGTCCTGTGACGCATTAATGTTAGGTATAAGTGCCTTTTTTATATTTTCTCTCAAACCCACACACGCACATATATACATCTGTGTGTGTGTGTGTGTGTGTGTGTGTTGGATCTGGGAGTTTCTCTCCTGTAGTGATAGCCCTAACAAAGCTAGATAGCTCAGTCTACGTTGTTATTTAGCCAGTGGACTATGATGGTGTTTAGTCATTTCTGAGTACATAGTGTAAAATGAACATAAGAGATACGGTCATATTTTGAACTCGAAACACCGATCCCGTTTAACTAACCGTATATCCATTGCCATCTGCAATCGTATGGCATTTACTTAACATGCATCTTATTAAAAATTTTCATGAAAATTAACCGAAAACAGATTTGCAATATTTTCCTTGCTTTAATTCAGCCCATAAATATGATAGAACGGAAAGTGTGACAATGAAATCCGAAGGCGCACTGGGATAGCGAAATGCCTTCCAAAAGCTAAGCAAAGTATTAAGAAACAAGAATTTTTCATTAGAAACGAAGAAAATATTACTAAACATTCTTGTAATATCAGTGCTCATATATGGTCGTAAATCTTGAAGTTATTTGAATCAACAGAAATATGGTTATACAGAAGGATGTTGAGAATACCACAGGACGAATATGTCACCAACGGCGCAGTTTAAGTGTTATTTTCGTGTTCCATCTCAGCAAAATAACAACTATTTTATATTCCTATTTATCAGCTGTTTTTTAATAACAATTGTCTTCACCAACGCAATCACATCTACTCCTTAAAATTGCAGTCGTTATTAAATCGAAATGAAATCAAGTGACAAGCAAAAGGTACGCCGGGGATTTTACTAACAACATTATGTACCTTACCTTCTGCCACCACTACACTTTCCGGTTCAGTTTGCGAAACATCATTAATAATAACTTTCATCACAGCACTTGCCGTAAAAGCCACATCCGCTCAATAAGAAAATCTTTGCAATACTCCTAATCTAACATTTCACTCCAAACAAACAACCCCTACCTGTCCAAGAATAAGCCAGGAACTCAGACATGACCTCCATCAACATGGATATTACCGTGTCTCCTTTCTCTCCAAGCGTAAGTCAAAGAATTTAGACAACGCTGATCTATGAAGTTATTCAAACCCATTGTGACAAGACCTACCGATCACCGCCGGCTCAATAGGGAAATCATTGGCATATATCATATCCTGTTCCCATTCCACGGCCTCCTTAAGGAACCGATGTGGCGAAATATTACTTAGCTAGATTAATAAAAAGGTGTCCGCGACTGTAAAAGGAAACACAACCGGAACATGTGCGATTAGATTTGATAGATCGCTTGGAGATTACTAATGAGTGATCTATCCTTTAAATACCCCTTGGGTCAAACAAAGCACATAGATGATGCTGGGTAGGTATCAGTTTGCTTAGTGGAGAAGTAGAAGCAGAGGGTGTCGGGGTAGAATTATACGACTACAACTGAGTCTAGCAGATTCCATGTTCGTGTGAAGATTAAGATTTTCTAGATTTTTTCCCGTGATTGTGTCTACGTTTATCAGTGGTTTCTGGATGAAAGCTTTCCTGATAAGCGTTTACTTTAATCATATATGCTACTGAATACAAAAACAGTAGTAATTTTCATGACCATAATTTAGATGTTTTTTTTTATATAAACATTATCAACAAAATCTTATAATCACTTTTTATACAGGCATGCATATACAGTGTGCGATGGGAAAATTGTCGCCTTTTTATATTTTTAATTTCGCGCATGCGCGTTGTTTGTTTTTGATATCGGCTGCATAGTATAGTAGGGTTAGTTGGGCACCGTCTGTGACAAAAAGAACACCATGATAAAATTCACTTCTCCAGAAATTTGGAAACGGCATGCTGTACTGCTTAGCATTCGTGCCGGAAGCACCAATACAAACATTTTAGAGTATTTGTGTGTCAATCCGTGGACAGTGCAGAAGATTTGGAAAGAGTTGTATAAGTGGTGATTACTAAGGTTTTCTGAGTGTTCACTAGTGATGTCGACGTTATGCCCCAATTCATCTTACCACAGGACCTCAGACTCAACGGGTAAGCCTACATCATGTGACTTGAGGATATAGTGCAAGTCTGGCCCAATAGGGTGGCTGCTAGAAGAAACTACGCCTGACAAAAGGACTCTGCACGATGCCACACAAGCAGGAGAACCCAGTCATGTCTATCAGAAAATTTCTGCAACCACATCACACATTACATCTGGCCACCTAACTCTGCAGACTGCAACCCCCTTTATTACTATATTTGGGGCGCATTGATACCAATAAAAGTCATTGTAACACTAAAGATGAACTAAAGGCAAGGAGTATGGCAGCATTCACAAACTTAAACGAGGAGACCGTCCAGAAGAGATCCAAAGTCGTCTGGAGTCAGTGCTTGAAGCCAATGTCAATTTTATTGAATAATTTTACTCTTTAGTATTTCAAAATATGTTTATTTAATTTTGGTAAATTTATATGTTACAATTAGATGTTAGTGTTATTTTTGTTTTTGCGTAATTCAACTTCAATTCATCGATCACACCCTGTATGTATAATTCGTCCGTTCAAAGATTGTAAGTGGCATTGCATTTCTTCATAATGAAGTATGCTGTAACGTTTTCAGGCCCGCGGATTATCTTTCGGAAACCCGCTGAGAACAATTTTCCTTACCAATATTTTCCTCAAATTTGGATAAGTTTAATCAATTTGTCCCTGGCACCTTTCATACTTTTGCAGTAGCAGTATTGAACTTGACCTACCCACCAAGTGGCGACAGACACTCAATCAATTTTAAGGTCAGCGGGATTTGTTCTCTTTCCTCTCCAGGAAGGGAAGAAAAGCTGATCGCCCCTACCACGTATTCTTAATCAGCTACATGGTGGAATTTTGTAAATGTGACAATGTCAAGTTCGCTTCTTTTTTATTATATAAGAAATAAATTTGACCATTTTTATTAAGGAAAGTAGGAATTATTATCGAATAGAAATTATTTTATATAAGGTGAAAACGGATAAATATGGCTACTTATATTGATGTGGGTGTGAAGGCACAAAACAAAATATATTCTATATATTACGTATATTTCCAGTGCCACATTTTTCTCGTATGCTATTTAAAGGAATTTGTTTATACGTATAATAGCCAGCTTCTAGGAAGTGTTTTAAGTGACGACGGAAAATACGTCTCGGAAATCCAACAGCGTTTGCGGGTAGCGAAATATGCTTTCCAAAAGCTAAGCAAAGTATTAATTCCAAGAAAATGTTGTTAGAAACAAAGAAAAAGTTATTACATGTTATGTAATATCAGTCCATCTATATGGCAACGAATGCTGGGCAATCTCATTAAAGATGAAGAAGAGATCTGTGGCAACGTAAATGTTGTTCTACAGTAGGAAGATGAGAAATATGGCACATATTTAGTATCAGAAAGAGACAGTTGAAATATATAGGGCAGATAATGAGAACGGAAGGCTTAGAAATTTAGACACTTACAGGATATATTAAGGGCAAAAAAGGACAGTGGAAATCAGCCTATGATCTACTTATAAGCTTGTGTAAATATTTGACTGGAGATTAGGGGAGATAGGAAAAATACAAAATTTAATAAGAGCTACAAAAGAGAAGTGATTGTGGAAAATCCTGTACGCCGATGCCCTGAAAAGAAGACTTCGCATAGAATAAGAAGAAGAAGAAGAAGAAGAAGAAGAAGAAGAAGAAGAAGAAGAAGAAGAAGAAGAAGAAGAAGAATGTCTTGCAGGATTGTGTGCGCGCAAGTGTGTGAGTGTAGCATGTTTGATTATTTGAATATTGTACAATATTGTAAATTTAAATATAGTATCTTTGTATATGAGTGCATCTATTCACTCTCTGTAATTCATGAAGTTCAAAGTTTTATATTCTGATCCTTTTATCATTGAGTAACAGTTCCCTCACACATGAAGAGTTGAGTCATTCAAATTTTGGTTCTATAGATGAATCCTTGGAACAGGCATATATCAATAACAAGGAAGTTTTTAGGAAAACTGAAACACAATAGTCACATTTCCATAGAATCAGAAAGAGTTGAAATTTCTGGGACGCATAATGTGAAAAAATAAGTTTTGTAAATTTTGACAGGCAAAAGGTATATCGAAGGCAAGTAAGAGGCAGGGAAATAGCAACCTACTTAAAAATATTGTATAATTGTATAACAAAACAAGGAGTAGGGTGCGTGTTGAAAATAAAAATAATATTACTCGTTACAAAGGAAGGTAGAGTAACTCATGATCGCCTACGTCCATAATGGACACAGCCAATTTACATGTATATCTTCCTGAATAATAATTGGTATGCATCTGACAGGTCAGTAAAATATGTTTTTAGAAAAATATATATGTAAGAAAAATTTTGTTAGATTCAAAGAAAACACTACTGAAATTTTACGTATTATCAGTCATCATAGATGGCAGAGAATGTTGCAAAGTCTCCTCGAAAAAGTGACTTTAAGCAAAAGAACTGTGGTACTACGGAAGGACGCTGAGAATACCATGGACTGAACATGTGAGCAACGACGAAATAAGGAAAAAGAAACAAAACACATATACTTAACATTAGGAAGAGACAGTTGAAAAGGGCCAATAATGAGGAAAGATGGCTTGTAAAATTGGATATTCACCTAGCGAGATTGCATGAATGGATGGCGGATAGAAATTGAGCGGAGATAACAAAACGACAAAATTCATTAAGAGTTAAAAAGACAGAAAATTGTTGTGAGCCATGTTAACCAACATCTTGAAGGGAGACTGCAGACAAGAGAGTGAATTTATTTTAAATTTAGCTGCTATTTTAATGCGTTGAAGTATTACACACACAGAAAGCAATGAACAATCTTACAAAATATATCATTAAAATCTAGTTACAAAATTTAACTGAATGTCTACTAGATTTTAAATACAATATAATGTTAATAGATTAATTGATAAAGATACTTTCCGCTAAAATGTATATATTTCATTGAAATAATAACACACTTGATAGATAAATTTATTGTCAATTTTTTTTCACTATATAACCTTTAACTCTCGGGGTATTATATTTTAAATATTGATATTAATTCATGTTTCATTGGATTATGCTTTCCTTCATTAAACTGTTCAGCATCTCCTAGTATTTAGAATTCTTCCCTCAATCTACAGACTTTTATAAAATTTAAATTACCTATAGCTAGTAAATCCTCAAAAACGAAGAATATTGTTGAACCTACCGAAATGTGGTACTACAAAAATATCCTGGGGATACCATGGACCGAACATGTAAGCAAAAACTAGGTTTTGGAGAAAATGGAAACAAAAACGAAACTTCTACTTAAAATGAAGAAGAATCAGTTAAAATGTCGGGGGCAAGTTATGAAGAAGGAGGGCTCGGAAAACCTGATATTCACATGAAAGTTTGAGGGAAAGTGAGGCAGAGAAAATCAGCGCGTAACGTACTTGAGCAAATGGATGCCGGATCAGGATTTGGCAGAAATAATAAAAAAGAATAAAAAAAACTTATTAGGAGTTACAAGGCACAGGAAGATGTGGAGGACTATGAACGCCTACATTCTGAATGGACATGGAACATAAAAGAAGATAGAGTATTAAATTAAAATGCTGTGAGATATTTTTAAGAGCATTTGTAGCACGTTGATTGGGACGCCGATCTATTTCACAGACGCTCATATACATGATGGAAAACGTTTAATTAAAAATTATGCTTAAGGTTCTTTATTCATATTGCGCAATCAACAGTCAATTGAAATAAGTGCTTAGAGAATATCACCGAGTTATTTCCTAGATAGAGCTCTATTTTACAAGGTAACTAAAAAAGTTATGTCCGTTTTTAAAGGAAAAACAGAAAACGCTTCACAGTATGTGTCACTTATATTTAGTCTTCGAAGTAATCGCCATCGGCATCCAGCACCTTCTGCCAACGTGTCTCCAGCTGTTCAATCCCTTGCGGTAGAACTTTCTGACGCAAAAAAGTCCGTGAGGGCTTTGCGCAAGTCTGCTTCATTGGTGAAGGATTTCCCACGAAGATGATTATCCAGAGAGTGGAAGAGGTCGTAATCGGATAGCGCAAGTTCAGGTGAATAAGGTGGATGACACAAATCACCCACCCAATTTGCTGTATGGTATCCCTGACCACTCGCGTGACATGCGGCCTGGTGTTGTCATGGAGGAAGAGCAAACCTTTGCGATTCACCAGTGCTGACTCCTTCTGGCGCAATGCCTGTTGCACGTGTTTCAATTGCTGCGAGTATAGGTCTCTAGTGACCATTTGGCCGGTTGGTAGCAGTTCATAATGAACCACTTGACGACCTGTCCACCAGACACAAAGCATAATCTTGCGTGGGTGCATAGCCGGTCTTCCGGTGTGAGGGACAGCATCCCGAGGAGACAACAAATGTCTGGAACGCTTGGGAGTTTCGTACAGAACCCACTTTTCATCACTGGTAAGCACTTGATTGAATAAGGATGCGGTACGGTGGCGAGAAAGCAGCGATACTCAGGCTGCCACTCGTTGTCCCTTGTGGATCTCCAACAATGTTTGCAGAACTCACTTGCTCAGTTTGTACGTCTTACCTAGGCGGTGCAGGTGAAGTCTAACTGTTTCATCGGAAACGTTGAACTGTCTTGCAAGTTCACCATATGTTAGACTACTGTCCTCTTCAATGGCGGGTCTTCAGGACTCCGTCATTCAAGACATGTGGTCGTCCCATGCGAGGCTCATCATGGAGAGACAAATCTCCCGATTTGAATTTTCGAAACCAACGGCTTGCAGCTCGTTCATCCACAACACTATCCCCAAACGCTTGACATATGCGGTGACTTGATGCAGCTGCTGATAAGCCCACTATGAAGTCGTAAAACAAAGAGCCACGAACGAGATCTCTAGACACTTCCATCCTTCTCACAGCTGTCCGGGTTATAACTGATGGCCGGGCACGGTACGCGTGTTTTTTATAACGTCTGATGTTCCTACTTCCAGCTGTCCGAATCTGAAAACAATTGCTACACACATTTCGTATATAGTTCAACTTCATTCAATGACTAATCAAAAAACGGACAGAACTGTTTTGGTTAACTTGTAAATGAGTCATTGATGTGCTATACATTTATTTCTACTAGCTCTTGAGAAATGTGTGGGATCATATCAAGTCATCAGTCCGGAACAGCAGCAAAGTAAATACTTCATTAAAAAAATGTACACTTCAGAAATGTGTCAGTGATGAATATTGTGAAGAAAACAGACAGATATTGATGAAGAGTCCTCACTAAATTGTAATGGTAACGAGCTTCTCAGCAATTTAAAATATATCGTAATATTTAATAGCCGCATAGGGTTTCGAATAAGATATATACATCCACATAACTAGTCACACAAAAAAGTATGCTAGAAATTCCTTAGGCTTTTATTGTTAGATGAATTCACAAGCACTTAATAAAACAGACAGGTTTTTCATAAACTGACACAGGCAGTAAAACGTCAAGGTATTTTTTGTAAAATCACACAAAAGAATACATCGTAAGACATGTGTGTATGAGCCATTCAAAGTGAGGGAACACTTTATACACTAATGGATGTTATCGACTTATTTCGGCGTTTTCCGGAATTGCGAGAAAAGTAAATGACAAAATATACAGATGTGTTTATGCTGAAATGTCATGAAGTACAGAAGAAAACATTAACAAAATATATTAGAAAATATTACAAGAAATATTTACTATATATATATATATATATATATATATATATATATATATATATATATATATATGAAATCGTAGAAGGAATAGCTAATAACGTCAAAGTTATGAACTTAAAAATCTGTAATATGTCGTAAACTGCATATAATTTTGCGTAATATTTATATATATATACCTGTGTGTGTGTTTGTGCGCGTATGTATATATATGTGTTTGTGTGTATGCGTATATATGTATTTATATAATTTTAAATCTCTCTCTCAATATATATATATATATATATATATATATATATATATATATATATATATATATATATATATCGAGAGAGAGAGAGAGAAAGAGAAAGAAAAAGTTATTTATATTAGTACGTGGTGATTCGTAAGGCTATGGGCAATCATCGACTTCTACACGATTCCATGCCTTGGAAATCTAAGCGATATTTGATTATAATTAACCCTCGTTCTCCCAGTTCTCCCATCGGAGTGTAAGGAGGGTGAATTTACAAAATTCGTTATGTACTCAATGTTTATCTCTGCCCGTTTTTTGTTCAGTATATCCGGAGAGTGTTAAATTCTCCAAGTACTCATTATAAACCTCCCTAAAATAAGTTTCCTTTGAGTAACGAGTTTCAAAAAATAAACTCGTTGTTCATTTATATATATATATATATATATATATATATATATATATATATATATATGTGTGTGTGTGTGTGTGTGTATATATATATATGTATGTATATATATATATATATGTATGTATATATATATATATATATATATATATATATATATATATATATATATATATATATATATATATATGTATATTAAATGATTTAACCCCAAGAAAGGCAATAAAGGTAAAGCCATTAGGGCCCAACACAAGGGGTTACTGCATGTAGAGGAATTAGAAACAGGAACAGTAGTAACGAGCGAGAAGAAAAGAAGATTAATCAGGACTGCAGATAGCACTTAACATTGCATGTATATGTTTGAAGATTAAAGTTGACTGGGAAGCATTTCGACCGGAGTTCCAAAAGCGAAACGTAAAGAAAAAGTTGTTAGCGTAGATTTTAAGGTTACATCAGCCAAATCATCAGTAAATTAATGCGATCTCGACAGTTTAGTACTTCACTTAAATTAAAAGAAATTATAGGTAGTAAAATGAAAAGCTCATCCGAACAATTACCATGAATATAGGTATAGAAAAGACGAATGGAAGGAAACTTAGGGATGTTGGAAAATGACTGAATCTGAGACGTCTGATCAGCATCAATAATAATGGTGTTACTTCTTTAGATTTTTTCAGGGTCGTCTATGTAAAAAGTGGGACCACCGGACCTTATGTAGTAGCAATGAATGAATAGTAGACTCTCTCTCTCTCTCTCTCTCTCTCTATATATATATATATATATATATATATATATATATATATATATATATATATACACACACACACATATATATATATATATATATATATATATATATATAGATAGATAGATAGATAGATAGATAGATAGATATATATATAAGAGAGATTCTGTAAAGAAAGTTTGTCTCGATACTCCCAAATTCTTGAAGCTACATACATAAAACTGTGTAAAGTCTAACCTGATCAAAATAAACTTTGAAATCTCCACAAATATTCTTAAATGTCTAAAATTGGTAGCAGAGACCATTCGTTTATACCAACGGCTTCCCATACTTAACACTTCTCGAATTCACTCTCGCGTGGTCATGTATGACGTCATGTGCTACGGTGCGATTTTCGCTTCCAGCGTTTTATATGCACGTATTTATCGTTGCTTGTAAATCATCCATGTAAACAGAAACAGACTATCATAACTTTCTCGTCCGTGTATTGCTTAATATGTTGTACTCTAATTGTCATCTTTGATAATGGCTTATGTAAGCCGAAAGCTTAGTTTGGATTAAAAATAACACCCTTTCCGTCCTATCTTTATCGCAAATTCCAACTCTTGTATAACAGCTAACAAAATACATTAACCAACTCATTACTCTCTACCTTTCTAGTAAATATAGTTTTAATTCAACATTAGAAGTAAAATCTTAAAAAGTGAAAAAACCGTCAATGAAATCATAGCTTCACTTCATGTTGAAAACTTATTAACAAATGTTCCTGTTAGTGAAACTATTGACATAATTATAAGAAATATATAGAGTAACTCATCTTTACCACACTTAAAATTAATCCTAATATATTACGGAAACTACTATTAGCTTGTACTACTGAAGTCCCTTTCTTTGATCATAATATATATATATATATATATATATATATATATATATATATATATATATATATATATATATATATATATGTATATATATATATATACGAGGGTCATTCAATAAATAAGGTGAATTTTTGGGTATAAAGACTTCTAATACAGATAGAAGCTTACTCTTATTTATTTTCTTTTTTGTTTTGCTTCTTTTTCACATGGATTTAATTTATTTTGTAGATTAAAAAAGGACTTTGAGAGTTTTGGCGTTAACAAAGATGACCGACCAAGAAGCATGCTCCAGAATTGAACAGCAGTCAGTTATCAGGTTTTTGGATGCTGAAGGGTGCAAACCAGTTGAAATTCATAGGAGAATGTCAACTGTGTATGGTGCCACATGTTTCAGCCAAACAAATGTCTACAAGTGGGCTAAATTGTTTAAAGAAGGACGGAGAAGTATTGAGCATGAAGACAGGCCTGGGAGGCCTACAGAAGTGAGGTCTCCTGAGGTGATCGAATCAGTCAATTCTTCGTTTAATGATAATGTTATTAAGGTTAGACGATGTGAAAAGAAATTACATAAAATAAATAGACAACACTTGTCTATATTATTTAATGAAACATGTATGAATGAAAAAATGCTGCCTAAATACACACAATATATATATATATATATATATATATATATATATACATATATATATGCATACATACATATATATATATATAAGTTTCTGTATGTATGTGTGTATGTATGTGTGTGTGTGTCTTCTGTGTTTGTGTCTGTGATGTGTATGCGTATGTGCGTAAACGTTGGAATCATACGTATGTCATTTATCGCTAAATAAGCTGTGCTTTCCATTAACTTTCTGACTGCGACTCAAACCAAAACGGACGCTCTTCCGCCACGAAGCCTGAATAATAAATAAGAAAATTCCAATACTCAATAACATCAATTATGAATACGGCCACAATGTGCTGAGCATGTTTGAAAAAAGTTCCATCACTTTAAATACAGAAATAGACATATACAGACAACGAGGAAATTATTCGTATATCTATCAATTTTGTATATTTTATCCATTTCTCAGAATCTAATGCCTGTATGATTCCAGATTTTATATATGTTGATAAGCACAAAAAATGTATATAAAAATCTATTTTCAGAACAACAGGTGAATTATGCAAAATAGGAAAAGACAATATTATTCGTACTGTATGAAAAATAGAAAAAAAGTACAATTGTCTCAATATTAATAGCATATAGTATGGCCTCTGATCCATATAACCTGCTGCAATCTTTTTCTAATTTTCTATGAGATTTGAACAAGTCTTTTCTGGGATTTTCTTCCATTCTTAAATGGTTACACGTTTTAATTCCTGATGGTTTTTTGGTGATCGAGGATTTATTCAAACTTTCAATTCTTGCCATAGATTTTCAGTATGGTTCAAGTCAGGACTCATTGAATGTCATGTCAGAACTGTAATCTTTTCTGAAGCCAAGCAGTCACTGATTTAGACATATGTTTGGGCTCATTATCTCTTTCTGGTATGTGAGTTACCAACGTAGATGAAGAGTTTTCGCGGATAGTTGTAGACTTTAAGCCAGAATTTTGAAATAGTCTGCAGATTTAATTATTACTCTTATTGCAATTGTCTAGTCGCTCTTGAGGTAAAACAACCCCAAACATCATCGAACCGCCTCCATGTTTTAATGTTGCCACTGTGTTCTCTGGGAGGAAAGGCTCACCTTTCTTGTGCCAAATGTTCCGTACATCATTATGTCCAAAAAGCTCAATTTTTGTTTTATAAGTCCATAGTACGTATTCGCCAAATCAATTTTCTTTGTCCAAGAACCTTTTGGCAAAATTAAACCGAGCAACAACGTAACATGGTTTGTGAAGAGGGGTTCGTTGTGGACGGTTTCCATACAACCCATTTTTATATAAACAAATTTGTATTCTACGAGTACTTGGGCTGATACTCATTATATCCCAACTTTTGGCTATGTCTTTCAAAACAAATGATAGGTTTATATTAAGCTGGCTACACAGTTTTCGTGCAGTTATCGGTAACAATTTGGGTTTTCCTATCGTGCCAAACTGTTTAAACCTCTTCATAACGGACTGTACAGCAGATCAAGAGAGAGCTAACCGGTTTGAAATATTGCTGTAACTATTTCCCGACTTGTGGAAGTTAATAATTATCTGTCTGAAGTCAACGATAAGCACCATTGTCTTTCCCATTGTGTTGTTAACGTAAGAATAACAATGGTGACGCTCTATGCACCACGTGATATTCTTTGCTGCAATATCACAAATATTCTACTGAATAAATTTCTAGGTTTCACTGATAAAATTTATTATATATATATTAGTTATACATACACAAATCAGTCAAATTAAAAACGATATTTTTTACTGTAAGAATAATTGTCTTTTCCTAAATTGTATAATTCGACTGTCAAATTTGTTGTTTTTAACCTATTGTTCTGAAAATTGAGTTTTATATCCCTTTTTTGTGCTTATTAACATATAAAAAGAAACTGGCATCATATGGGTATTAGATTCTTACAAATAAATAAAAATATTCAAAATTGATGGGTGTACGAATTATTTCGTCGTTGACTGTATATATAAATATACATTCAGTTAAAAATTAAGACAAAAACACCGTTAACAATTGCTCAGAGAATAGCCAAGTGCGGACATTCAGACAGTATTGACACTCTTATACGAACACAAGAAAAATTGAATAAAATTATTAAACGTAATAGATTTGTCAGTCGTCTTTAATGAAACTTGTATAAAAGGAGGATTGCTACTGAAATACACAATTATACATTCATACATACATACATACATACATACATACATACATACATACACGTGAAGATTGCATCAAATGTATGAAACTCCATGTAGTGCCATCGTATTTGGATATTATGCATATTCACTAATATATACTTATAGCACGGTTTCATATCATTGACCACTGTTTTTATAAAATCTTTGGAAGAACTATATTTATACGTACATACAATTTATACGTACATACAATTTTTCATGTATGTATGTATATTTTTTACCCTACACATATATAAATACTGCGACTAAGCCAGGTCACTAGCTCTATGGGTGACAACTTCAGGATTCAGGATACAAGGTGATGTAAACTTGGATGTGAGGCTGGTGTAATTCATAACGTCTAACAATTCGAAATCGGAGACTCGAGTTCAATTTCCAGTTAGGTTCGTTATATTACCTCATCTACAAATATCATTGTGAAACGTTTGAATCAACTTCGTTCTCCGTTGGGTAAGGATTATTTCGCAGGACATGTATGAGTAAATGACTATTATAGTCAAATAAAATTATTACAATCTAAAAATATATTCTTGTTTTAAATAACCTATAAAATAAAAATAATCAATCAATCAATCAATGGATTATAATGTAAAATAGTTCTTTCAAGATTTGTCCATTAGAAATATGCTGTTGGTTATGATATGAGAAAGTCACACGCCACACGCATGCGTGTATATATGTTTATGCATTTGAGCTTGTTGATTTCCGTCAATATACACATATATTTATTATAAGTAAAAAACCATAAATTTATTTTGATAAATCTTTTGCAAATTCATATCATTGTTATTAATGCACCTACGTGTGTGTGTGTATATATATATATATATATATATATATATATATATATATATATATATATATATATATATATATATATATATATATATATATATATATATATATTTATATATTAGATATTGCAGCTTAATGTTGTAAAGTAGTCATTCAAAGAAAAATTCAATAAAGTTAATGTAATTAATGGCGAATTCACTTCGCCAACAGATTAAATTAGGATTTATTTCATTGATCACTCGCTGAACGACGCTATCCTTGTTTTTATTAATTGTAAAATAGATTTGAAGTTCGGTCCATGTTGCAAAGACTTTCGGTAATCTTTTACCATCCTGGGGTATAGATGCTATTTTTCTTCTGAATTTCAGGTAATTACGGGTAAAATTCCAAGACGAAAATGAATGTGATACTTGTCGAAATATGTTTTTTTAAATTGTGCTACTATCATCAGTTAAGTTTTTTTTTATTTGAGCGTGCAGTAATGCGACGTTAGATTTTTAAATATTGTAGCAATGTAGTAATTCTCGAATTCTATTATTGTAAATGTTTTTTTTCCTTAACGTGACATGGACTAATTGGCACAATCATTAAAGAAATGACCCAGAAGATTTCATTTTTTTACTGCAGATCGATTCTTTTTAAATTTATAATATAATGCAGCTTAATTAATATTGTAAAAAAGACATTCAAAGAATTTATTCAATCAATTTAATTAGTTAGAGGGAATTCACTTCGTTAACAGAATAAATATGGCATTAACTCATTGACCATTCGCTGAATGACGCGATACTTGTTTTTATGAAATGCAACATGGATTAGAAGCTCGGTCCATATTGCAAGTACTTTCGGTCGGAATTAACCATCCTCAGGCAAAGACGTTATTCTTTTCTCAATTTCAGGTAATATCGGGTAAAATTTCAAGACGTAAATATCACATTCATTTTCGAATTTATCCGATATTACCTGAAATTGAGAAAAAATACCATCTATGCCTAAAGATGGCAAATGATTGCCGAACATCTAATCCATTTTACATTTTTTTATAATTAATAAAAACAAGTATCGCTTCGTTCAGCGAGCGGCCAGTGCGTTAATGCTTTATTTAATCTGTTAGCGCAGCAAATTCACCATTAATTACAATAACGTTATTGATTTATTCTTTGAATGAATACTTTACAACATATATATATATATATATATATATATATATATATATATATATATATCCAGCTAAGATAAGAAAAAATGGAGTATAATTCCACTGTCCGTAACATTCAATTTAAGAGAGAGCTCAATACAGTGTAGTGCTAAATATTATTTATTATCGGAGATTAAACAAAAACATGTTAAATATCGCTACACAATTGAAATCTTGTTTCAACACTACAAATGTGTCTCCTCGAGCCATTATAAATTACTGGTGACTGAACGATTAATCTATAGAGGAAAATATTACCTCTTTTTTTTTAAAGAAAGATTGAAACAAAAAAATTGAACAACTTCCTCAATTTAACTGATAAACTTTTCCCTAGAAAAACTCTTCTCGGTAAAATATTTAACAAAAACCCAATTAAATTAAGTCATAGCTGCACAGATTATCTTGAGAAGATTATGAAAAACACAATAATAGATTTTAAAAACAATATAAAATTTTGGATGATAATGCAAATTCCTAAATAAATCCTAATGATAATATTAACCAATGAAATTTCAGGAATTCTAACGAATTTCCATAGCAAAACCGATGCATGACCAACTCTCTTTTTTATCTAAGTACTATTTCCATAATAGAAAATCCGACTGTTGAAAAAATTTATATTGGGAATAGTAAGAATTCTTTTAAGACTAGATGGTGCCAACATCTTATCCTTCACCAATAATACTTATAAAACTAGTACATCTCTTTCAAAATATTTTAATAAAACTCCTACGTTAATGTGGAAAGTATTAAACAAGGTAGAAAGTGTAGATGTTTAATTGAACCTTGTTTCTTATGCTTACATGAGAAAATAGAAATTATCAAATTTATTGATAAAGACTACTTATTAAACGAAAGAAGTGAACTAACTGTAAATTATCGCCATAGTTTACCGTTTGCCTTACAATACGGCTAAACTTCGAATTTGATAATATTTTTTACAGTAATAATTGGTAAAATTACTGCAGTTCACCTTATATGGTTTACTAATCTATTGTGTAAAATTCATTTAGATTTAATATAGATGTGTATTGATGTCTAGTTAGTATTATGAACATCTTATATGGATGGTCTTTATTTAAAGGTTGTATATCAATTTACGAAAGTAGTTTTGAATTTATGATTCGCTTTGTTTTGTTTTTCTACCGGCTTTTTTAAAGAATTCATTTAATTATAAACTACAAAATTCTATGTAGGAAATGTCCGAGTATATAACTAGTTAACATTAAGCTTGATTATCCCTCTACCTTCTTTCCTCTTAAATTCCTCTCAAAGTTGAATGTTATACTCCTTTATATTTTACGAAATAATGTAATCATTTATATCAATTGCTAACAACATTGTCTAGGATTCTAGTTAGACAACTTCAGGTCATGAACTATATGAAAAAAAATAAGTTGTTTTAGATTTTAGCGCAGGCCTCATATTAAATTGGTTAATCACGACAAACTCAAAAGCCACTTTTTAATTCTTTTTGTTTGTTTTTTTCTTCTCTTTCCATTTTCCAAAAGAGGAAGTATTCTGATTTTTAAATTAATCTCTCACTCACCACACATTGGTAATTTAACATCGCCAGAGGAGAAACATTTGTAGTTTTGAAACACGGTTGCTATTGTGTAGCGATTTTTAACATGTTTTTGTTTGAATCTCCGATAGCATTCATATATATATATATATATATATATATATATATATATATATATATATATATATATATATATAATGTATATGAATATAAATATAAATGCATACATCTATATGGAATTTTTATATGTATTATTTATATATAATATATATTTCAAAACAGCATTAACCCATTAAAAATAATAACAATTTTGCCTACCATAGTCTTACACAGACCATCTTAAAATATGTGTGCGTGAGATATATATATATATATATATATATATATATATATATATATATATATATATATATATATATAGAGAGAGAGAGAGAGAGAGAGAGAGAGAGAGAAAACATCATCCCGTGAATAAAATAGAGGAACTGTCTGCGCGTTGACACTGCAACTTACGAAAGATGTTCGCTACACAATCAAATATTGAATACAGCGATCAATTGCGTACGTATGTACGCAACGACACATGGATGAGCATAAACGCCCAGTCCCACACTGTTCATATATGTTTATGTTTGTGTGAACTGCAATGCGTGAACGTGCGTATATGTATGTTCCGTTCCGACGACACTTTTTCCTCCTACTACAATAAAAAGCACCGATATACGCAACCATATATAAATCCAAAATTTAAAAATTAATCAATTTGTCTGACGGTCGCAAATAGCGTGAAGCCCAGGGTCACAAACTCAAATCAATCCAACTAAATATATATATATATATATATATATATATATATATATATATATATATATATATAGAGAGAGAGAGAGAGAGAGAGAGAGAGAGAGAGAGAGAGAGAAAGAGAGAGAGAGTATTTAGGCAACGATCTCTCTTTTATACAGTTGTCTCCCATACGTGTGTTCATATAACGAACCGGACTGGAATTGGAACTAGCCCTCCGATTTCAAATTCTGAGACGTTTACATTACACCAGCCTCAAATCCAAGCTTATATCACCTGGTATCCTGAAGTTGTCACCTATATACCGAGTGACATGGCTATACATTTCTTAACTTCAGTCATCGTACGAGAACCGGTGATTCAACGTGATGTAATCGTAAGCTCATGATAATATAATAAATCTTACTATATTTATACTTTATAATCAGTGTTAATTCTATGAGAAACATCGATATTAAGAAATCCATATATTTTTGTCTCTTTTATTTTAAGGTAGATTTGCAGGAGAAGAAAGAAAAATATTTATACATTGTACTGATTTGTCATGGAAGCTAAATGTTTTACATTTGTTGAATGTCTTACTACTCTTGATTATTTGTCGAGAGTAGTTTAACATTACTTTTTCAGGCATTTCGGATGCTTTTCACCTGAATAATATAGATTTAATTATCTTCCACTGAATAGTATATTTACCTCTGTAATAAAATATGAAGCAACCGACAAAAACATTCAATTGTAATTTCGCTGTTAATGGAATATCAAAAAAAAATCTGGGATGAAATACGCTGCTTTTGTTTCTTCTTCTTACAATTACTGTTGGAAAAGCGTTGTAAATGCGAATGGATCAACGATATTTTATCGAAACAACTAAGTGAAGATTGTATAAGGAAAGATCATGTATTTGTATAAGGAAAGATCATTTTGGTGAAGTGTATTGACAATGAAGCTTATTGTCTTGAAACATAAAATCCTTTGCGTGAACATAGATGTTTCCTTTTTTTCCAGAAATATTGACTATTCCTCTGCTGTTGTAGCAAATGCCAGTGACAACTGGAAAACTTCTGGCCGTGATGAATTTTCAAAGTATGAAATAAACGTATACATTTAGTAAACTGCCGAAATATAGTTAGGCAGAGAAAATACGCACCGCAGATTAACATATAAAGGTAATAATTAAAGTCGTCCAAAACTTGTGTTTAGTAACGCAATTGACGATGCAATCGACACTGTAACCATTATTTAAACATTAAAAGACTTTTAATGTATTTTTGTCATTAAGTGACTTTGGATAATGCAGAAGAAAATCGTGCATTTCAACAGCGATTTCACCAGGATTTCACAGGATTAGCAAACAGAAGGATAATATATTTAAAAAAAATACGGTTCAATTTACGGTCATAAAATCAATAAGCTAGATGATAATAATACACTGTAGTGTGGCAAAGAGCGATTATCCCTCTTTGAGTAAGATCAATTCACGATGGAAAAGGGACGGTATCTCAGTGATTCCAATTCTTTGGGTGACGAATATCAGTTGCGATTTGAACCGCTTGGAAGATTAACGTCTTCCGCTCGTAGCGGTAGGCCGAACAAGTGGAAACCACATGGTACAACCAGGTATATAGAAGACACAACGCCTCGCCGTGTTATCTTCGTGAAACATGACAAGTTAGGCCCTTCTCGCTTTCCACTTTTTTCTGCTTGTTTTAGTGATATGTATCATAATTTCTACGTGCCAGAAAAATATGGACAAATAGATACATATTTGTATATAATATTTTGTATGACAGCGATATATAATATCTCTTTGAGTGTGTTTATCTTTCTGTTCTTTCATCCATCCCTCCTGTTGTTCTATGTTTTCAGGGATATACTAATGAAAATATATAGCTGGAAATTTTCTATTTTTCCTATCACCGCCATTAGAACTATCTACAAAAGCTAGACATAGAAATTTAGAATGTTACAATCGTAAGAACAGTTTCTTGCAGCCAGAAAATTATGAAATTTTGACTTCAATTCTTCTACATATATTCATATAGAATCACTTAGGTAATAAAAATATAAATGAAGATGATATCTTCAGAAACAGGGGAAAATGGAATGGCTACATGGTTAGATAGGAATCAATGTAATTGATCATCTTCACTGACGTATAGAAACAAAAATAAAACTGTTGTGTTTCTCTAGAAAACAGCTGAGTTGATAAAGCCCTTGGTTAGATCCAGTGACACAAGGAGTTCTAAGTTAAACACAAAGCTACAGCGGTGATGAACAAAAAACAAATAGAGAGCTGAGTTAAAGGGAAATAAATGAGACACCCAGAAGAGGCATGGCGCGTGGAACTAGAACAATTTACCCCGGTGGACAAAATTAAGTGTCCGATTCCAATTCCATTCACCTGAAGAAAGGCGAAATTTGTGAATATGGCAATTATGATGATAACAGTCCCAATAATGCAAATAATGTAAATAATCAAAATATCTCAGCGATACAGACAGATGTTGTCATTCTCATATTAAGTAAGGAGATGTGATGGAAATCTGTATTCAAAACTCGTCTTTAAATTCAACCTACCATGGCGATTACAGAATTGCCAAAAGAATCCAACGAAGTTACCAGGAATAAAATTATATTCGAACAATAAAAATGTCTTTTGTCTTTTTTCAAATGTTGTTTTGATTTTCATCTTATATTTTAGTTACGTTGATGCTCTAATTCTATCTTTAATATTTGCCGAATGTCCGAATTAAAATGACTTTTCTCTTTTCCTAATTCTATATTTCTACATTTCATTATTTGTTTCCATCCTGATTGTCTTTGCCTCACCAATGCTTATTCATTTCTGGTTTTAAAATTGTATTATTTTAATTTTTATTTCTGTCGCTGTTCATCATAAATTTCTCTGCTTTAAATCTTTCTATTCTTGAATCTCACGTTCTGTACATTTCATCTTAAATGATATATTTCTATCTCTTTTCATCTCCCTTTTCTATTCTCTCGTTTCTGTTATTCTTATATCTCGTTTGTTATTCCTTTAATCCTGTATCTTTTATCAATCACCTTTCATATCATCTTTCTATTCTTATATCTCATCATTGTATTCATTTATTGTTTTGCATTCTTTTATTCCTATCACTTTCATTCTTTCTATTCTGTTATTCGTTTCACCTTAATTTATTTCACATTCCATCTCAAATTTCTATGCTTTCATTTTTTTATTTTTTCATTCCAACTTTCTATTTTTAAACGTAATTCTTTTATTCCTTTATCCTGTTATCATTTATTCTCTTCACTTTCCAAATAATTATAATGATCCTTTTTGTAATGAATAATGTTCTACTTAATTTACCATATTTTCTTTCCTTTGCTTACATTTTTTGGCTTCTTGTACTCCAGCGATTTTTCCTGTACTAATGCGGACTAAACCATCCCGGACAATGCATATGTAATCTCAATTTTGTTGATTTCTCATAAATATTTCTCACCAACTATTAATGTATAACCTAAGTGTGCTGATTAAATTATTTGAACTTTTTTAACGCAGGGGTGAAGGTAGAACGTTTCAATTTCGACACAAGCACTGGAAGTGACGGATATGAGACGAAATGCGCATGCTCCTCAAAAGCAAACTTTGTAAAATTTCGGCAATGGATCTGGCCGCGAAAGAGAGTTTGGAATAAACAACCGAAAAGTCTTGTTGATTAAAAGTGTCGTCTGGATTTAGCGACTGTGAATAATGTACAAATTCTTTAATGAAGTGCATGCAACGTTAGTTCTCTAAACATAAAGAAATTTGTAGTGAAGTTTGGAGAATGGGGATTTAAATTTATTTGAATTTGATAATTGTCGTTTCTTCATTTAGTCCAAATTAATATGTAGCAATTGATCATATTATTTACATTATTCAAACTGTTATCCTCATTTTCATTGAAATATTCTTAACTTTTCGGCCGTTTTGCTCTCCAGCCTACTTCGAATGGAATTTCCAGTCGAACCCTTTATTTCGTCCACCGGGGTCTCCTCAAGGACACATAGCCCAGTGTATAAAGACGTTGTTTAGATCCCCTGACTAGATCCAAAGAGTTGTGAGTTCAATACCAGGTCACAGCAGTGGTGAAACACACTTGGAGACTTGAGTGAAAGGAAAATAATTGAGACATCCGAAAGAGTCATGTCACGAGGATCTAGAAGAATCTACCCCGGTGGATGAAAAAAAGGTTTCGGCTCGAAATTCCAATCACCTGAATAAAGACCGGAGCGTACAACAGCCAAAACGTTGTGAATATGGCAATGAAGATGAGGATAACAGTTCGAATAATGTAAATAATGTAAGTTATCATAATACCTCATCTCAAAGATATAGACAGAAATAGGTTGTAATATTTACAAAATAAAACTCACATACGCATCTTTTCCGAAATTGAATAATAGGAAACCTTATTTGCAAAAAAAGACTAGAACACAAATATTAGGGAAATATACAGATTAATTTCATTTGGTTCCGTTCTCTTATATGTAGAAAATATAAATCATATGTAGTCACATATCTTTAATCCAACAAGGATTAATGAAACACTGACGCTCAAATACTCATAATGCGAAAGAGTGTTGATGTCTCAGCGCAACAATGATGACCTACAAACATGAAAAGTACAGGGTGACCCCAATAAACTGGAACTTTTTAACAATCCAATAAAACCAAGCGTGATGGAAGAAAAATATATAATTCATAGTAATTGAAACCTTAAAACATGACATTTAAGTAACAATGATGGAATTTTCACTTTTACGTCCTGTACATGGCATCCTCCTGTACGAATGTATTCTTGAAATCTGGTGTTGAGATTCCTCATTGACCGCTGCAACATCTCAGCTGGAATACTGTGAATTTCATTCACGTTACTAAAATGGCGAAATATTTACTTGCTCAAGGTCACTGTCTCGCAGTGTTGCCACTTGCTCATGTCAAGCAATACAGACTTCAAAAAATCCCGTTTTTGGGGGTCACCCTGTACATTCAGTCATTTGTCCAACACAATTGACGTGTCGTTTCTCACGTTTTAATTTAACATTGTCTCGCTCCTCAAAATCTATAATGCTCGGTATTTGATCAACTTATCTTTGATCAGGGACGTGGGAATTGGATGATTTCGAAAGCTGTTGAGAACTCCCTCTTCCCCCCACATACACACACACTATATATATATATATATATATATATACATATATATATATATATATATATATATATATATACACACACACAGTAGGAATGAAAGCTTAAATTAAACTGAGAGCTCAATACTAAAGATAACACTCTCAATATAATATAATAATAGTATTAATTAATTAATACTAAATGCCGCTACTCAATTTCGTGTGGGAACGAATTACCAGCTGGAAATAGTATAGGACCAAGTTACTAACATTTGATTTATATACTCCAGGTGTGACAGGAACGTGCCACGCTTGATGTGTATTTTTAAGTTCTTATACCAGCATGCATCTATATGCTAGCTTGGCTTATTCAACAGCTGGACAGCCATTCGTTGAAGGATTATCAATTCATTCTCAGCATCCCTCTGCAGAACAATATTTCTGTTGCTCCTAGTCTTTTTCTTCACTTGTGTATAGATTGCCCAGTATTCACTGCCATATAGTGGGATCGATATTACAGATCACTTTAGCACTCTTGCTTTGTTTCTATCGAAATTTTCATGTCTCTTAAATCTTTGCTTAACTTTTGCAAATATGATTCACTATTCTAATGAGCCTTGGTATTTTGATGCTGTATTTAGCACTCTTTGTTAAAACACTTCCAAGACATTTAAATTTGTGTACTAGCTTGATTTCGATGTCTTTATATCGTAGTTTGGAGCTTGAGCAATTTCTTTGGCGGACAGTCATCTAATACATATTTACAATTGTTGTTTAGTCCTTATTTGCTTGTTTTCCGTTTCTATCCTGTCTTTGTAATTGCCTTTAATATCTCATTCCAGTCTTTTCCTTTCTTTGACTGCTCTCAACACGCCACCCATAATGTATCGTGATAGGACTTCTAAACCTTTCAGGATCGCATCATTATACAGGCTGAATAATTCCTATGAGATGACCCATCTTTATTTTCCAGTTTTCCTCATTTTTTGTTTATTTACCGAGTTAATTTTTATACGTATGCAGGTTATTTGCTACCAATATAATTTCTGGATTATTATTTACCACATAAATCAAGCTTACCTAGCAGTTCAAACTGTTCTTTGTGATGAACTTAATCAAACGCTTTTGCATAGTATATGAAACATAGGTGTATACGTTCTGTTATCGTTCTCAGTATAAATATCGTATTATTTTTTTTTTTACTATATTTCGCTTGAAATAGACCTGGATTCAATCGATTTTTACTTTGTGCGGGATACAATTTTCATCTGTCTCACTGAATATTTTTCGAATTTTATTTTTAGTTTTATTCATTTTCCGACAGATTTGCTGGCATCCAAAAAGACTCCATTTCCTGAAATCAGGCGAACAAACATTTCAGTGACAGCTTTCATCATTTTATAAGCGTGGGATATTTTTCAGTTTGATAGAGTTTTTGTTTAGAATTTCGATAGAATTTTCATCATTTTTTTAATTCTAAATCCTTTCATTTTTTCATCACTTTTTGACTTCAATTTTTACTGTCAATAGAATATGGACGCAGATTAGTAACTGTTGAAAAAGTAGAAGTCGTAATATCAGCCACAATAATGTACGCACCACCATTTTTGAAAACGCATTTCACAATCACTTTCAAAAGCAAGTGATAGTTTTTGTTTTTGGAATAACCTCAAATGCAAATGGTACCGAATATAATGTTCACGAAAATCATATAACAGTTTTATTTTTTTGCTACCAAAGGGATGAAAACAAAATGAAAATAAAAGGGAGAATGTCGCATAATCATGAAATAATAAACACAAAATGTGATACTATTTAAAAAATAAAAATACTCTATGCAGCAACATCTTTCTAACGAGATGCCGTCCGTATTCCCACAATGCATTCTACCTAACATTTGTACTTCCTCTTACGCCACGTTATCACCCGCCTTTCTCTTTCAGTCGCTTTCCTTTGCCTTGTATTGTTTTTTATTTTTCTCTGTTCTAATTGTTACTACTCTTCACTTTTTAAGGTAATATCAACAATGTATTCAAGAGAACAATGACTTGAGATGCATCATTGTTAATGCACGAAAATTCATTTATTGTATTTCAGTTTGACTTGAGTTTGTGATTTAGGCCAATGCACTTTTATCAAATAGCTCAACCATGTTGTTCTTTTTTTTATCAAACTGTTTTCTCTTACATTTTGTTTTTATTTATTATTTTTCCTTTCATCTTCTGCTTTCTTTGTCCGGTAATTATTGAGCTGAGAATCTTTCTCTTTCTCTCTCTCTCTCTGTATCTCTCTCTCTTAATTTTATGCAATTTTTCTTTCTGTGATGAAAGTCGTTCAGAACTTTCATGCAATGTTAACTTTTTATGGTTTTTATTTCTTTAAGTTTTCGTAATTCTTCCCGTCGCTGCATTCAAATCCCTTCGATTTTCAATTATTTTCCTGCTTCATTCATTCATTCATTTGTTCCTCCCTTCATTTATTGCTACACTCTTTGTTTTATAGTTATTTTTTCCCGATATTCATTCAACCAGGATTTGTCTTTGTATTTTCCGCTCACGTTTTTATGCTTTCTTCGTTTTCTATACTTAGATAATTTCTTTCTGCTCGTTTTATCTGTTTTGACTGACAGATATAACATGCATTGTCTCTTTGTCTGGTTCAGGTTTTTCCTTCTTTATTACGTTCTAATGCTTCATTTATCTAATTTATTTTATTTCATTTTTTTTTCTTTATACCCACACTTTTATAGGTGTTTACTTTTTGATGTTGTTTTAATTATTCCTTTCCCATGAGTTTGCACTTCATGGTTTATTTTCTTTATGTCTTTTTTTCACTATCTGTCATTATTTCCATCAGGTCATTTAATTAATTTTTCTTCTTTTTCGTGAATAACCCTCCTTCTGTTTCGTTCATTATCTTTTCACTATTTCACCAGTTTCTACTTTGCCTGTGCATGTTCATTTCAATATTTCTTTTAATTTGGAGGGGGCTGTCTTTTTTTTTCGTTTTTTCCATTTTATATTTTTCTTATATTTTCCTATCTGTTTTGTTCAGTTTGTTATTCTCTATTGTTTCCTTGTCTACGTTTATTTACCTTCCTTTTTTTCTTTTCCTTCTTTTGTTTCCTTTCTTTCTTTTTTTCTGCCTTTTTTCAATTCCTTCTTTTTCCCTTCCTTCTTTTTTCCCTTCCTCCTTTTTTACTTCCTTTTTTACTTCCTTGTTTCCTTTCCTTCTTATTTTTCTGTCTGCATGTTTCATGTTATTTGTTTTTCTCATTGTTATATTCCACATTTTATTTTTTCACTTTGTATGTATATTTTTTATTACTTTATATTCTTTTTTTAATTTGACGTATTCCACCAATATCTATCTATCTATCTATCTATCTATCTATCTATCTTCTCCTTCACTTTTGGTTCAACACATTTTGCTCTTTCATCAAGAATACTTTCCCTCACATCAAACGCTCTTTGTTCATGGCAGCAATAAATAGACTTGCGAACATATCTGGATGGCACCTTACTGGTGATAGAACTCTCGTTTCTGGCGGTAATTACGTAGATGGCTGACGTTCTTTAATAGAAATGGAATGGAAAAACATTTTTTTTTATTTCCCTGTGTTAAAATGTAAATAATGGCAAAAAAGTACCCCATGGGAATAAAAAGTGTTTTAAATATAACGATAATGGTATATGCAGTAAAAAGCAATGTACAGTTTACGCTATTAAAAGCAATGAATACTTTAATAATAGTGAGAAGAAAAGATGAAGAAGAGAAGAAGATAATAATAATAATGATGATGGCGGCGGCAGCACAATAAGCATATTCGTGGTCAATTCTCTCTCCGTAGCAAACAAGCTAATGTAGACAAACCCTTACCCATCAGAGGTTATGTAGTGCAGGGTTAAAAGCGGAAACCAACGCTTTTATTCTTGTTGTACAGGGCCAAATTTGCAAACTAGAAATTACCAAGCACACATAATGGAAAATTGTGTTGACCTCCAATGCTGATTCTATGATAAATACCCAGAAACAACTGGCCAACTTGTATCATGTTGCACATTGTTAGCACCCACTGAATGTAAAACTTGGCATGATAGAGAACGCTAATATCTGAACTGAAAAATATGCAACGGTAAGGAACTGCTATGAACGTCACCCAAACACGGTTACAGAGATAGGACCTGTAACACTTTTATTAGACTTTAAAATATACAAAGACAGAACAATCAAAGCTAATCTCCCGGACATCTTGATCGAAAGACCACAAAAACGGAAGGTACATTCTTATTGACAAGATATTCCCTGCAGATTATAATGTTTCATTGAAGATCTTATAAACAACTATACAAATATCTTGAAGTAGAAATGTCAAAAGTGTGACACATGGGAATATCATTAGTTTCACTTCTAGTTGGATCTCTCGGTTTCACTGAGAAAGGTTCCGATAGATTATTAAAGAGATTCCTGGTAGCCCATGTCTTAAAGAATTACAAAAAATTGTATTCACAAGTACAACTCACACATTATCTATGTAAAATATGTGTGAAAATGCGGGATAAAAATGTGTGATATGTGTGATAAAAATGTCATGATGCTATTTCTTCACTTGTAATGAATATTATTCAACTGGGAGTTTTTGAGAATTCGAATTCGAGACAATAAAATGAAAAATAATTAATACACCATAAACGATATCGATAACAAATATATAAAAAATAAACCCAAGAAAGAGAACTAGTTCATCAGGGCACGAATATCCCCCATCAAAATAAATAATTAAAAAAAATACTACAAGAAACAAATTAAAACGCTGAGAAAGAAATAGGCCGAATGTAACCCAGAGTTTTATTTTATAGAAAGGAAAATGCAAACAAAGTGTAGAATGGATTGCCTTATCTTCTCCCCGACACTGAAAAGGAAAGCTAGTATATGTTACCAAGTTGTGCACTTACTGGCAAGTCCTAAGTTAATCTTAAAAGAAGTTCCAATGTCCCGCGTGTTAAGAAAATATCTTCTCCTCCCGGTGTGTGCCACATAGCTTTTTACAAGCTGGATATCAACGATTGGCAGTTATGTTTCACATAATCGCACGAACACCGTGGATATAAATTAAGGAAGACAGCAAGGTAAATATTATTTTTTGTTTTACTACTATTGAATATGAAGAGGGAAGTGCTAAATGAGATAATCATGGATAGAACTTATCTATCATTTTTATTCATGATTTAATCTTTAATATTGTTAAAGATTAGAAAGGAGGAATCATCATTTTTACGAAATACAATTTAGGAATCATATTAAAACCCAAGACTTATCGAATGATGAAAAACAGGTTGCATATCGAGTAAAGAGAGTCCATAGAAAATGCAGATTATGCTAGCTTATTGGTTAAGCAATTGGTGAACAACGCAATGAGCAGCGGTATCGCATGCTATCATTTTGCTCTTCATTTTGTTTCCGGAATTTTAGTAGGTTCGAAATCAGTGTAATTTAAACTGGTCTAGAAAATGTGTTTTTCTGCTTAATTTGCCGATACAGTAAAAAAAATGTGAGTGAAAGTAAGGGAAGAAAAAGTCAAAGATAAACATCGGACGCAAAATGTGCTAATAAAAATCAGACGGTCATAACACAGCGATTGAATAGATTATAAGCAAAACGACGAAGAAGAAAGAAAAGACGACGATAAAAAATCGTAAGGAATTATAGGAAGATGAAAAGAAGTTTCATTGGAATAAAAAAGAAAATAATAATAACAATAAAAACAATAATGAAAAGAAGAATAACAAGAAGAATAAGATGATGAAAAAAAGACAGAACGGTAAGCTTAATAAGAAAAAGTTGCAGAGACAAATAATAATAATAATAATAATAATAATAATAATAATAATAACAACAACAACAGCAAGAACAAGCAGATGATGCTCATAAAGAGGAGAAAGAACATTAGAGAAATAAGTAAAATTTGCAGAAACATATAATAATAATAATAATAATAATAATAATAATAATAATGTTTGTCTCGTGTTAATCACCGCGTTGAATTCACAAGACAGATATCAGCCATAAACACATTGGCTATCACTTTTGTGCATGCAATTTCAACATCATCAGCCAGACCACTGATGACATTAAGCGAATGGTTGTCTAAACGAGAAAGCTTCTCACTTGCCATTTCATGCATCATCTTAAGGTTGATGTCAATCGTCTTTATGTGTCTATATCCGAATGTGGCAAACAATCAGCCTTCAAAGATACCTGGAAACTACATAAGACAAAATAACATAAAAGAAAAAAACAACATTATTCCGTAATAAAGAAAGCCAACAAATCCTAAAATAGAATTTCAAGTGGATGAATGAGATCAAGTAATCCATAATACGCCTATTGCGTCAGCAAATAACCTAAAAAGAATGCAAAAGGATACGCATTGGACGGAATAAAGAAATTATGGCAAGATAAGTGTCTTCATGGTCAAGCCTTTGGTTTGATTGTAAAAGGTTCTGATAGACTGGTTGAAGAGATCTCTGCTAGTCGATGCCTTAAAATAATACAAAACAAATGTTCGTACATGTATGTCTCATGAATTACGAAGGGATTTATGTATGTAAGATTTATGTAATCTTAGGTTGTTTTATTTTTTATTTTCTTACATAAATGTTCAATGGAAATATTACGATGCCATTTCTGACATTAGGCCTTCACGGAAGGAAATGAGTATACAACAATAATCAAATAATAATAATAATAATAAAAGGAGAAATAAGAAAATGTCAGATGAATTACAAAAAGATAAGTTAAATTGATATGAATGATTAAGAGGTCAAGAAAGAGTATAGTAAGATGAAGTGTCAGCAAAGAAAGAAGAAGATATATGAAGATGAAGAAGTGGGGAAGAAGAAGAAAGATAAGAGGACTGGTAAAAAGAGTAAGAGTAAGAAGAAAAATAAATGAAGAAGAGAAAAATGTATGGGTTAAACGAAACAATAGGAATAGTACTATTACTACAAATAACTATAATAATAACAATCGTGAATAGTAAGTGGAGAAGAAGAAAAATAAAAAGAGAAATTTGATTAAAGGAACCTTAAATAGAAAAACTAAAATAAAATAGGAACAAGCAGAACAGGATAGTCATCTTTTGTTTTTATTTTTTTGTGTGTGGGTGACAGGAAATCGGTGAAAGGAGAAGAGAATAGGATGAACCTCAATGAATGCAATTGTTCCATCCGAGTGTCAATTTATTCACATAGAGATGCGAATCAATAGATTCACCGATAGAGTAAGTGAAATGAAAGATGCAAAGAAGATAAATAAATTATCGTATTCCAAGTACATTTGTAGTGAATCCGAACATTGACTTTGCTAGGATGGTCACTGTCATTGCCGTTGTAACGACAATTACAAAGCTGTACTGTAGTGATAATGCTTGACAGAGCGAAATATGCAATAGAACTAACAAAGACTCGCTTCTTTCAGGTCTTTCGATTGAACGTCTATTCTTCTGTGTTATTAGCTACGTGGATTTTCATGTAGAAGTCAAAGATGGCCAGAAACAAAAACAACAATCATTAGAATAACTCGACTCGAGAGCGACTCAAAACTAGGTAAAACAAGGAGACAGAAAATTATCTCGGAGAAAAATGACACGCATACTCCAGACAAATAGAAAAAAGACATGTTTAAAAAGAAGAAACTAAAATAAAAATGTTAATCCCCGCTCTAGGCATTCCTGGGTACGAGGGTAATCTACATACGTGTCCTGGGTAAGACGATTAACTACATTCGACAGCAAGGCCTCTGATAAAGAGCTTTTGAGGGGCGTGGAACAAACTCTAAATTGTTCCCAGGTCCGCCCTGACACGGTGTGGTAGCACCTGTCAAGGTCCCACCTATGGGCAGATAGTTAACCCCCAAACTTGGGTCAAACCACTATGAATAGATTTTAGTACCAGCTATTAATTTTTGCAAAAAATATTAACAGCAATGAATTTTTGAGGAAAAATTATGACCAGCAATACATTTTTGAAAAAAATATTACCAGGATTACATTTTTGAAAAAAAAACAAAAAAAACAGCAATAACAGTTTTGTCGGCATTAAATAACCCATTGATGTCGATATCCGTAAAACAAACCAAACAAAGCGAAACCAAACCAAAGCAAAACCCACTATAGGTTATGTCCAAACAATGATATCAGAATCAACTTCAAAACTGCAAAAAGCTTTTTTCGAGCTCATCTGTCCTTTAAATTTAACACGTGTTTCGTTTGCTTAAACGGCTTCAATGGTATAAACAATTCGGGATTTTACAAATTATTACCCTTATCTTTATCATAATACTGTGGCATCACATTAACGATACACTGACTACGCACTTTTGGCGGGGAATATATTTTTAAAACATTTTCTCTTAAATAGAGTTGTAAATTTTAAAGACAATTGCATAAAATGCCTGAGACTCACGCCCCAAGTTGCCCTAGTCTTCTCACCCTAAGATAGTAATAGGAGAAATTGGTCTTAAGTAAGAAGAGGGATAGAGAGAGAAAAGTCATGCTTGCCTGGATAATAAATAAAGAATAAAGCCAATGAATAAAGCTAAACCCTTTTTTGCTGTTGTATAAAACAGGAAAGACGTTTATGAACAATCAAAAATCAAGGGAGAAATTTATATTTGTGGCTTGTAACCAAAGTATCCGTTCATGGAAATTATATAGTAGTTGGAATCTCTTTTCGAGGCAGTTAGACGTGTTCTGTCTGGAAGATAAATCTGGTGTTGTTAACCAGACTTTCGTTAATTTCGACGACTCGATAAAAGGAAGCCCCTCGAAAAGAAAGATATTGAGAGAAGAAAGATAGTTATTCATTTTACAGGCTTTCATGCGTCATTCTCATTTGTTGGAAAACAGCCTAACGCGACCTCTATTGTTAGTTACGGAGATAAGTGTGTCCCGCATGACTTTCGTCTTTTGCACTCAGATTGCTTGGTGGGAAGGAGTACCTGAAATATGCCCTAGAATACCCCCAAAAGTTCTCAAAAATAACCTTGAACTGAAGGGAAATTAGGTAAGAATTTATTATATAACTTAAATTCATAATAATTCATCAACAAACGACTCATAATTTAGATAAATTTTATCCATAGAGTTCTATTTGTTTTTAACTTGTTCCGCAATTAATTAAACCCACGTGTTATATGTTATGCTATATTCTCTTTTACATGTCAAAATTTGGCTTGGCATTATACCATATTAATTATATCTTCCGTAAAACTATACGCTTGTCGACAGATGTTTTTTTTCACCCATCAAACTGCAAATAAGAGAAACAAAAGGGTGGAATATATACCATTCTTGACACAGTTCAAATACCTAGAATTAAATACTTTATCTCCATAGAGCTACAGATTAAATGTATTTCATTGTTTTTGCAAAATATGTTTCGTAGTACGATATACAATATTAAATCGGGAATTAGAATAATAGGGTTAAACATACATCTACACGCACACATAGACACACATACACACTCATATGCAATCACTTAAAAATAAATAGTGAGGTAAATATCAAAAAAGAAAATAGTAGATAGATAGATAGATCTGAATAACTAAACATATGGCTGTGAATACAGATAGTTAATATATATATAAATATATATATATATATATATATATATATATATATATATATATATATATATATATATGAACATAGATAGATAGATAGATAGAAAATAGATAGATAGATAGATAGATAGATAGATAGATAGATAGATAGATAGATAGATAGATTTGTGTATTTCACTCTGGGACATGTCAGAATAAACTTTGCCGTTATTAACTCACCTATCAAAGGAACCTAGTACTGAGGTGACCTGATGTAACTACCAACTGCCGGTTGAGGATTCCGTGTCCCAACCCCCGAGAAGTTTGCAGGCCTAAGAAGGATGCACTTTATAGAGAAGGGTATATAAATATCCACTCCAACTGTAAAATATATAAAATAAAATAAACTCTCATACATCGCGGAATGGAATATCATTGTCACGTTTTCTATGAAGTGACCAGTGTTTTCTCACACCCAATGGCGAAAAATGCGACAATGAAAGGAAGACGAATGGTTGATTTGCAAACGGGGTAGATCTATCCTGACGAGAATAATTCTCTAGCATGACACAATGAATTACTTTTCCTACCAGCAAATGTTTGAAGTTGCGTCAATATAATCATTTAACTTGAGAGCGAGAAGGCATAATAGGTTGCACTGGTAATTTGTGCTTCGGCCATTGTAAAGGAAGGCAAAAGCATTCTCTAGAATGACTAAAAGATAGCAGTGTTGTTTTGGGGGCGTTAAAATTTACAAGCCATTTTTGCCCTACTTAATAAGTTATTGGAGGTCATTTACGGCATAAAATGCTAGCTTTAATTTTTGGGTCATTTACTTGATGACTAGCTAATGTAATATATAGTTAGAGAGCATAGACACTTTAGCTTGCATCTTTTTGATTTTGATATTTACGACTAAAAACAAATAAAATTGTATTAAATAATTTACTTTTGGCAATACATTGAACTTTAAAGGGATCATAAAGAATTAAAGACCACACAACAAGACTAAAATTTGACTGCATCTCCCCTACGGAGTTTTTCGTTTGGATTGTATATACATTTTTATAAAGCAATTAAATTCTAGCATAATCATGAGATCCTTCTAATGTAGCTCTGCATTCACCTCTACGTTTAGTGTTGAAATATTAAATTTCATGTATTTCGTGAGCTACTTTACATGCTTCCAATATTTCAAATGCGTTGCTTAGGTGCTTTGGTATTGTTAACCAATGTTTGTAACCACCTCTTTCTTTTATTTCTATTCAATCCATTTCCCTCGCAATCTATCTTCTCACAAATCTGCTTCTCTGCCATTTCTAATGAGAGTTTTTGTGTATATCCTGCAAACGAATTATGTTTATATTTTGATTCTCCTATCATTTCCGCTTAAATTCTTCGAAATATACAGTTATATTCATATCAAAAAATGACTTTTACAATATCTATATCCTTCCATGTTAAACCGTTCATGAAACCCATGGCAATATTTCTATATCTAAAATGCAAAAGAAATATCACATACTTTTGTAATAAAAGTATTTGATATTTCTTTACATTTACAATGTTAGAAAATCATTACATTTCAAAATCTTACAGCAGCAAATAAATTGTTAATATTAATAACAGGTTCCATTTTATATTTGTTATTCAAATAAAAATACATCCTAACATTTTAACATCATTTATTATTTAACAAAAATATTACTGTGGAATTATTGACTATATATGACGTAACATAAAATTATGAATAGTTAAATACGAGACATTAGTACGTGGCGACGCTTATCAGGCACGTAATATCAAATTTGCGAACCGAGTTCAATTTGCGAAAGTTTAGAATAATTTCTTATGACAAGACAGCTTAAATAGCAGAATAGACTGAACGAAACAGCAGTAAGTGGCAACCAATCTACGGGAAAGATTACTCTGAATTCCATACTGTGTATAGGGCAGTGGAAAAACACTATACTACCCCAACAATCACGGCAATTCGCATGAATAAGAAATGGAATTTGTGGGGAGCCATGATTGCATATATTCTGAAGTGAGATAACCTTTTAAAAAGTGAAGTAGATCACTTAATGTAAAATTCACTGCCCCAAAATCAGTATCGTCAGTGCCATAAATCTGCAGTCAAGAGGAAAAGTCCATGTGTCTCTCGGTTAACCTTATCTCAAGCCCACATCTGCGGAAATGAACAATAGCGCGTGCTTAAGACAAGCCTATCATTAGAATTTGTCAATGAACGAAATAACGGAAATCACAAAGAATACCACTGCGTTCTGGTGTCTTGAATGAAACCGAACATTTTTTTATTCTAATTTTCCTTTGATCTGACTATGATAAAAAGTGCTTGACCCCCTTTTATATTTGTGTATTTCATATTCGAAATGAAAGTGTCGGTAATGAGATCGCATATGGCATTTTTCTTTTCTTTTTTACTTTCTTAATATCTTCATTTATCAATGGCTCATTGTTAGCTGCGATTGAGATTATATTTTCTGTTATCTGTGCACTTTTTGGCCTCTGAGATTTGTCAATAAATCAATGGACTGATAATTGCAAGGGCAGCCCAACGGCTTACAGTGTACAGGATTTTAGAGCCTCGTTTTGAAATCCTGTCCGCACATATATCCTCCCTTCGTATCCGTCTCTGTTGCCGACAATTCTATTTCAACTACTTATTATTATTATTATTATTATTAACAATAACAATAATAATAATAATAATAACTAGTTTTACATTTTACCATTTACCTATTTTAATATACAGACGAATCATAATTCTTAAATTAATAATAAATAAGCTCATGGCAATTCGTTGTTTGTCACTTCAGTTTTCTTTACGGATTAAGATGTGTGCTTCCGAATTGGCTCCTTTTCTCTCTAAACTGTATAATAAATGCTTCGGTGCCTTCTGCTCTCCTTCCAATGGAAATGATCGTCTGTTGTTCCAGTTTTTTCAGAAATCTGGTGAACTGTCTGACTCATCCAACTACCGGTCTATTTGCCTTCTACTTCGTTTTGTGAAACTCCTAGAGGGCTTAATGCTGAATTGGTTCGTCATATTTCATCAGAGGACCGTCTTTCAGTTTGTTCATGTCAACTGCTGGTGTACTAACGATAATTACGGAAAGTGTCTATCATGCTTTAGATAAAAACGGCGAAGCCCGGGCTGTAGCATTGGACCTTCTGGCGCGTCAAAGAGAACTAAATTCCCTTGCGGTAGATGAAGCTATTGATTCAATGTAGTTGTTCCAGCGCAGGTCAGTGGAGAACGTGAAACCAAGAAGACGCAGGGAGACGCTCTCGTGGATTTGAGCATCAGCCATACTAATAGGAAACACGGAGGTTTCTTAGTGGTGTGTATATGCGAGCATTTAGAGGCATTAAATTTTACAAGCCATTCCCTGCCACAGTCAACCAAAAATTGAAGGCCCTATTCAAGACCAGTGTCTAGGTTATTGTCAGCAATGTCTGATTTACAATTGGGAGAGGATTAAATGGTAATGTCATCTGCGTAGATGCCTACTTGAGAATTGATGACATCAGGAAGATCGTTGATGAAGAAGAGAAACGGTAGGATCCAGAATAGAGCCAATGGGAACACCAGCGTTCTCATGAAAGGAACTGGAGGAGAACGCTTTTAAAACGACCTTCATTTCACACTTTGGCAGGAATGATTGGATTAATTCAAATAATCGTCCTGTAAATCCGTATCCATGAAGTATACGAAGGCCGGCATGCCAAGCCCTATCAAACGCTTTAGAGATATCTAGAACCACAGATCGAGCTTCGCCGTTTTTAGCAAAAGCTTGGTATACAAATTCAGTTATGGCCATAAGCACGTCAGCGGTATACCGGAACAAGCAGAAACCATATTGTTTGTCAGAGAGTAGATCATGGGATGTAAGTTGCTTAAGGACTTCGGCATTGATTAAAGTCTCGACGACCTTGCCGAAAAGTGATTGGAGACTAATAGGACGGTAGTTAGATGAGCCAGAATTGTCGCCTGATTTCTTAAAACAGGGGAAACATATGAGGCTTGACAGCAAGTGTCAGCGCGGAAATAGTTATATAGTCTGGAGAGAACTGGAGGTAGCTCAGTGGTATATTTTTAGGACTACGGCTGGTATCCCGTCACCACCCCTCGTTTTATGAGAGTCTAATTTAGAAATGATGTCCAACACCATCGACGGAGTTATGGTCTTCTCGCTCAATAGAGACTCAATTCTAGAAGGAATCCCAGGTGTTGGTAATTAGCATGAATCTAGTGATGGATTGGATGAGAATTTTCGAGGAAAGTATTCCGCCTTATTAGTTGAAGAAGTTAGGACTTTGAATTTATTGAATAGAGAAAGAATTGTCGATATACTGTTGTTCAACACATTCTTGCAGATCTGCCAATAATCTTTAAAACCAAACTATATATATATATATATATATATATATATATATATATATATATATATATATATATACAATTCTATATATATATATATATATATAGTTACCTCAAGTCATGAGGGAATATGAATTCGTTTCTCGGTTTTATGATAACGTCGACTGAATTTTTTTAGCCGATTTACCGATACGATGTTACGCAAAAATTTCCCTATTATATCATTGATATATCAAATTATACGGCGTCTTTTTTTCTTCTATTTCACATTAATGACGATCTCCTGCTTATATAGCTGAGCAGACCAGAATTTCTAGTCTTGGGTAGCAGCCAGTCAATCAGAAAGGAAACTAGCCATTTACTACTTTGAAAGATAAGAAATGCATCCCGTTCTTTGCTTGTCCGTTCACTGCTTGTGACACTCCAGCAGTCCTCTTGGACCTTACTTTGTCCCTCGAAGATAGAGGGGAATTCGAAATGTTGCGTCTAGACCAGTGCAAACATTATAAACCTAAAATCCACTTACTATCACGCAGTTTCTTCGGGTGGACAGCGATGATATATACGAGTAGTCGCAATTTTCGAAAAATGATTGTAAAGTGACTTCATACAGAGAATTCCAAATAAAGAATGTTGAACAAATAAATATTTCTCTCTCCTGTCAGATACAATTATTTATGTGAGATGGCTTTTATGCAACAGTCTAGGTAAGTATTTGAATACGTCTACGTACTTGACTTTCCGACATTAGCACTTTTCAAAATTAGGATCTGCGTGCGCTCAATTGGATAAATTAAAATTCCATTCAACATATGTGAATGAGCAGTTCAATACGTATATAGCTAATTAGGAAACATAGTAGTAATAAAAAAACAAACACGCACGCACGCTATTACTGGTGCACATACAAGCACACATATATAGATACATATATCCATATACATACTCATATATATATATATGTGTGTGTATGTGTGTGTTTGCGTGTGTGTGTGCGTGCTTGTGTGTGTGTGTGCTTGTGTGTGTGCTTGTGTGTGTGTGTGTGCTTGTGTGTGTGTGTGCTTGTGTGTGTGTGTGTGCGTGCGTGTGTGTGTTTGAATTTATGTATGTATGTATGTATGGAAGAATGGGCATCTGATCGCAATAATTGGAATGTGGCTGCAGGGAATAGAAGGTTTCACTTTGAGCGTGCGAAGAGGAGGCACGCAAGGTTTAAAAGAGATGTGCCCATGTACCCGTTGAACTTCCTGAAGATACCCACAAGCAGCTCGATCTGACGTGTACAGATTGAGGTAGAGTGTGTTTGTCGCTGGCTGGTCTAGGGAGTCATTTGTGAGCTCACCGACGGAGGGTGGCCATTGAGTACAAACCCATAGCCGTGCGGCAACTGAAATGTGATATTTGCTTGTAAGACATGAGGGCCCAGAAGCAGTCCATGCGACATATTAAATTGATAATAATGTAACACCCCCTGTTGCACCTCTTAAGTGCCTTGTTTCTGTCAGAGTGTGTAGGTTCTTTGTTCGTCTTAAAAGCCACATTCTTTCATCACATCAGTAGATATTCTCCAAGAAGGTATGTAGTAATGGGCGAACTCAGAACAACTTGGCAACTTACGTATGTAAGTATGTACGTGTGTGTAAGTGTGCGTGTGTGTATTTGTGTGTGTGTGTTAGAAGCAATTCCTCTAGACTCTTGTACACACACACACACACACACACACACATATATATATATATATATATATATATATATATATATATATATATATATATATATATATATATATATATATATATATGATAGACTCTCCCGTCGAACTCGACGTATGAGGGCCAGACAGATCAGTTCCCAGAAACTGAAAGCCGGACACCCACACAAGATTTGATTATAGTGGTAAAGGCTTTGTGTAGGGCTATCCACACTTTTTGGAGGGACGAATACAGGGACCTGGTGCAACGAATGCCACAAGATCCCCAAACGACCCTCCGCAGGTTTTGAATTCAGAGTTGTCCTTCTCCTAGACCAGTTGCCGTCCAAGGCTATAGAACCCAGTCTGTCCTGCTATTTACCCATAGTTGGAGGGAGAAGAAGAGGATTCACACCTTTCCCAAGGGTGTTAGCACGTAAGTGAATGTAAATGGATTCGACTGGAATTCGAACTCGGCTCTCCGATTCCTCAATCCAAGCCGTTATCCATTACTCAACCGTGCCTCCTATATATATATGTGTGTGTGAGCCTAAAGAGCCAGGTAACCCTACCTAGGTTTCATCTACACGGATCGTCAGAGAAAAATGGCTTACCCTGACGGTTTGCTCTATTTAGTGTATTGAGCACTTCACATAGTTATTTTTTTTTACTCGTTTTGGAGGGTTTTTTTTTCTTCGGACTCTGAACTTGTATTCTGGACGATTGTTTTTGCCTGAATTTCATGTTCTTAGTTCTTTCTTTTTTTATCCCTGATTTTTCCTTGTACATTGGTTTGTTCAATTACAAGCCAAAATGCCTAAGGATTTTCCAAACGCGTATAACTATTTATATTTATATTATATTATTTACACACACACACACACACATATATATATATATATATATATATATATATATATATATATATATATATATATATTGTGTACTCAGACAGCAATAAGTCCTTTATACAGCAACCATGAATAGCTCTGTTGTATTACATCGAGCACCGTTTTATTAGCATAGCACTATATGTGCAATATATATACAGGGGTTGGACAAAATAATTGAAACATTTGTTAAATTCAAAGAAAAATTATTTAATATAGAGTTGGTCATGCTTTAGCCTCAGATACAGCTTTAATACGTCTAGGAATGGAATCATACAGCTTCCTGACTTCATCCATAGGAACTTTCAATCATTCTTCCATTAATACCTTCTTTAGCTCTTTACGACACGACGATGGAGGATAGCGGATCCTAACTTGTCGCTCCAAAATGCACCACAAATGTTCAATAATATTGATATCTAGAGATTGGAGAGGCCACTCTATGCGTTCTAGATCATTTTCATGCTCTTCATGCCAATTCTTAACCACTCGAGCGGTATGTATTGGATCATTATCGTCTTGGAAGATGCAGTTACCGTCAGGGAATAAAGTCTCGACCATTGGATGAACATGATCTCCCAAAATGTTCAGGTAATCTTTGGTGTTGATTCTAGCATGCAGGGAAACTATTGGACTGTGACATTTCCATGATATGGCGGCCCAAATTATCACTGATACACCTCCATGCTTCACTGAAGAAGGCAATTAGGGTTGTAAACTTCTTTGGGGTGCCTCCACACATAAACTCGCCCTGATGTTGGGAAAAGAGAAAAACTGGATTTTGTTTGAGAATATGACTTGCTTCGATTGTTCTACAGACCAGACATTGTGATCTCTGCACTACTTCAACATCTTTTGAATGTTGCGAGTGGAGAGAAGAGGTTTTTCTCACGGCCGCTCTTTCATGATATGCAGCTTTATAGAGCTCACGACGAACAGTCTTAGTAGAAACTGGACTATTCAGATGATTATTCAACTCAGAAGTCACTTTGGCCGCAGTAATCAGATGTTTTTTTGCCACATTGCGTTTCAATGCACGTCAGTCCCTGTCAGTAAGTTTGCAAGTCCGGCCCGAATTGCTACGGTTCCTAGAGGTCTTACCCTTTTCAAGAATTGCATCAGTGTTCTTGATATGGTAGCTGTTGAAAAACCAAACAGTTCAGCAACATTAGTGATCGAGGCTCCTGCAATGCGAGTTCCAACAAATTGCTTTTTTCAAACTTGGAGAGGTCACGCATTTAACTTAAATTTTACTAAATTCTAAAAATAAATAAGACAAAGACAGTAATAGATAAATAAAGGTATTTAAAATAGATATAAACTGCAATTACGAAATTTTATTTAAAGTTCTTAATATTATAGGTCTTTGAAATATAGGAGTGGATTTTCCAATTATTTTGCCCAAACCCTGTAAATTTATATACATATATATATATATATATATATATATATATATATATATATATATATATATATATATATATATTCGGTAGCTCTAAGTAAAAATAACAGCAGTATCTGGAGGTTGTTTCATCGGTTTCTTTAACAGCGTGTCAACACCTTATGGATTATTTTATACCGAAATTATATTTTCTTCTGAGATTTGAAGTAATTAAAATATGATATATGTTATTCTGCTTTCACACTTGAATGCATCTTACATGATTCTCATCGTTTGTGAATCTACATGTTTGTGTAGACATTAATGGAGGTGGTGATGTGTTTCATGTTGTGTCTGTGTTAATAGTGTATTTTGGAATACAATTTGATTTCTTTAAGTAATTGTAAGATTTTATATAAATAATATCATGAAAAGTCTTTCATGTTGTTTGCTAGATTGTGTTTAGCGGAATATCAACCTCTATGTTTTATTTAATGCCAAAATCTAAATAATTGGAACGCAATTTTATGACTTCATATAAATATATTTTGAACACAATTGTATGCCTTAAACTACATATATAATATATTGTTGTTAATTTGTTTATAGAAAAATGTATTACTGGTATTTTTACTATAAAATGCATTTTAAAAATGTCAGTGTGTTTTTACGGGGTTAATTATTTGGCCATAGCTGAAACCCTAATAGGTGCTACTACCCAGGTTCAGGGTGAACCTGGGAAGAACAACGATTAAGAAATAGTTCCACGCTTCTCTAAACCTCCAATCTCCCGATTCGAAGCATTGTTCCTGGATGAAGTTCATAGTCATAAACAGGACTAGTATCTTCTGGTGAGAATTTAAAGAGAAACATGCGATAGGATATAAAGTACATTGTATAAAATATGAAAAAAAAAACAGTATTACATTTGAGTAAAGAGAAAAATGTGAGTTGCGCAATTAATAAAAGTGGGGATTTATGTCTCAAAAACAATCTTCAGTAATATATTTAAACCAACATTGGATAGACATGAGAACTGGGATAACGTTTTGAATAATCAGGGAAAATATTCACCCTACATTATGTCGAAGATGAATTTGGGGACAGATCCTAGTATTTTATCACTAGTATCCGTCCTACCATATGGCAGTGAATGCTGGAAATCTGTTAAACAATGAAGAAGAAACTTGAAGCAACAATAATATATTTCTATAGAAGTATGGCGAGAAAATATCATGAATCAAACATTTGACAACAACGAAGTTTTAGAGAAAATGTAAACAAGAAGGACACATCAGGAGAAGAGATTTGTAATTTCTAAGATATATAATATAGAAAGTAGGCTTGAAATATTTCATAGTAGCAGGACAGACTGGAGGCGGACGTGAGAGAAAATAAAACAACGCATAAATTGCCTTACAAGCATCAGTAAATGGATGGTGGAACAAGATTTAGGAATGATAAAAAAGACAAAAATAACTAAAATGTAAGAAATTCTGGAGTGTCAAGATGGCATTAGGTCATGGCAGGTACACGCCACATAAAATACGATTGTAAATGGTAAAATTATAAGTACTTTCAATATACACTATTTACATTATTCGGACTATTGTATACATCTTTGTCGCCATGTTTATCACAACGTTTCGGCCATTGTACACTCCGGCCTTCTTGAGGTGGTTGGAATGTCGAACTGAACCCTTTATTTCGCTCACTGGGGTAGTCTGTTCTAGTTCAACGTGCCATGCCTAATAGATGTCAATTATCCCCTGTTAATTCCCTTCTGAAATTTCTCCTTAACCAGGTACTGAACCGACACATTTTGGGTCCTCTCACTGGATCTAACTAACGCCTTTATCCACTCTGCCATGTGTCAGAAGGTAATTAACAAGGGATAACTGACATCCATTAGACATGGCACGTGGAACTAGAACAGTCTACCCCAGTGAGCGAAATAAAGGTTTCAGTTCGATATTCCAACGACCTGAAGAAGGCCGGAACGTACAACGGCCGAAACGTTGTGATAAACATTGCAACAAAGATGAGGACAATAGTCCGAATAATGTAAATAGTGCGCATAATACCACATCTGAGAAATATAGACAGATACTTTCAATATATTCATATCATTACTGTATAGTGTAAATATCAGTATTTAAATTATGCAACGTTCAGTTTTAATCAGCAACTAATTATTGCATTGTGCATGAAATTCTCAGAAAATTATGTATATCTATACTTAATATCTATTTATCTCCTCTCTATATCTATCTATCTATCTATCTATCTATCTATCTATCTATCTATATATATATATATATATATATATATATATATATATATATGTGTGTGTGTGTGTGTGTGTGTGTGTATTTGCATATACATATACATATACATATACATATATATATATATATATATATATATATATATATATATATATATATATATAAGAGATATGCATTCTTTAATATATATTAATATGTTAAATATATATTTTAAAATATTTATTAATAACAGATATTCATTTTTAACATTTAAAAATGAAAATTGTTGTGTACAAAGCAGTGATACTGAGAGTCCTAGGCGTTGATGTAGAATCTTGCACTCTGTACCGACGACTCATCTTTCAATTCGATGCTTTCCACATGCGTTGCCTGTGCGCCGTCTTCAACAGAAAACTGTGTGCTCGCATTAGAAACTGGAGTTCTGACGAAACGCAACATGACAGGCACTAAAGTTATCCTCTTAAAAATCCAACTTATCTGGGCAGGGCATATTTCACGTGTGACAGATAGCAGACTTTCAATACAACTTCTTTGTGGCTAGCATTTAACAAGCAGGTCAATTGGAAGACCAGTCTTGCGTTTCAAAGATAAACACAAAGACAATCTGATGTGAGAAAGTATCCCCTCTCTGCCTGGGAAAACACAGCAGCAGAACGGAGGGGCGGGTGCCATCCTGATTCTCATCTATACAAAATTTTGAGCGAAGCCGACTTGAACTTCGGGATTAAGAGCATGCCAATATTAAAGCACCTTGGTAGAGAGCAGACCTTGTTGTCAACTCGTAGAAGCACGTGGTAGTTGATCATCTTCCATCTTTCGAAATGACTGCAAAACGTGTTCAGGTCTCGGGAGACACAGGAATGGGCATAGAAACTCAGCACCAATATATTCTACTGACGTATCATCTATCTCTATTAATGAACATTATTCTGTATATATATATATATATATATATATATATATATATATATATATATATATATTTAATAAGAATAATTTAAATTTAATTATAGCCCATGTTGGGAAGGTTGAATTTGTCTTCTTAAAAAAGTCCATATTTCTGAATTAATAATTTGTGATAAACATCACCCAGATTTTATTAAATACACTGCTCGCAATTAAGTTTCTTGTTAAAATGAAGATGAAATATTCAATATTCTTTTACATATTTAATGATTTCACTAGATCAACATCTTTATTTCCTTCATTTAAAAAATATACTGAAGATTATATAAGCATATGAAATTGTCCAGAGTAATGTTTTTATGTTGGATTATCATAGCTGTTTATCATGTCATAAAGATATAAAATACGTATCATGGCTATCTTAATAAAAGTTCGATATGGACGTCAAGGAAACAAATATTACGGTCCAGTTTTATATTCAATAACTTTTTATGACAGCCATAAAATGACTACTGTTGATGTAAGAAAATTATATAAGCCAAATGGATATTTAGCAATCCTTGTGATAAACATAAATATGGCTTTAGGTATTTTAGGTATTTGAGACGTGTGACCTGTAAAAACTTTACTTAATGAATATTCTATCACACATCTAATTCGCCGAATAATTTCTGGATCGCAGAATGGAACAGTGATCATAAACGATAACGAAGGGCAAATCGTAAATTATCCTCTTTCTGCCTGATTTTGAACGTACATTAAAAGCAGTGACAACCAAATTGTTCCACACCCACTGGATTAGATAACAAATTAAAAATGAAGATGTGTTTCATGGTTTGGGGTTTTACTTCCGGAGGGAGTGCATGTACGTTAAATTAAACGCATTCGATTATAGATGGTAAGTGATATGTTGATAAGTTACAGCTGCAACAAGCACGAAATTATATAACCTGTCAACAATGAAATATGTGTTCAGACGTGTGAAATGAGATTTGCAAAACATTCACAACATATAAGTTATGATCATTCAAGGTTCTTGAGCTGAAACAGAACTTGGTAAATTTATATCAAATAAAGGAAAGATAAGGAGTGCAACACATAAAGAAAAGTGGGGCAAAAAGCGCTGAAGGAAAAAAATAATTACAGATTCAATCATGGATGCCGTTAGATGCTGATGTCCAACAAGAGGGCAAAGAATAAAGTTGTACATTGGATGTTGAGAATTCTCATCCCGATGACGATGAAGGACCAAGACGTATTAAACCTACTTACTCGTCTATATATTCTCTGCAAATCTTTTCTCGAATTTATTTTACACCCTCTAAAATAATTGTTATGTTTGGTCATTGAATACTGATATTTCGAAATTAGTATCCACTCGAGTACCACCAGATTCAGTGTTGTATAGAAAAAGCAACGAACTTAAACATCCGTTAAAATAAATAATACTCGTTTTAATCAGAGAAAACTTTACGATTTTCCAATTTTAATATTCTGATGAATCTTAATTCTTCAGTTAATGATTGGGTAAGCACATGCCAAGTTCTACGACAAAAATAACCATATAAATTCCCCTATCACATCCTTAAATATTAGAGCTTAAAAACTTTAATAAAATACTGCAGTGATAATCAGCTTGTCGTTATTTTAAGAAGTGGATAGAAATGAAAAGATTAGAAATTGACAACTTTTCCACTTTCTCTGTAATAGCCGTTAAAGTCTTCTTTCTTACTGTCTTTTCCATTTCCCCACTGAAACCAAGTAGTGTCTTTTCCGTTCTTTCCACGAGATTAAAACAGTCTAGTCCATTACTTATGAGATATTGCCCAGAGGTAACGGTGGTCTGAACTAACGAATGGAGGGACAAGCACAATTATCATATAGATGTCTAACAAAAATATTAAACTGAATGTGACAGTTATGCCTAAAGTCTGCAATATAGATAAATGCTAAGACGAAATATGTGTAGACCGACAGATCTTTTTTCAAAATTATGCTATTTATTGACAGAGGAATATGTTTTGGAGTGTACGTTTTACTCTAATAATTGCATTATACTAAGTCCATTACATTATGTTAACACACACAAAAACATACACACAGGCACGCGGTAACACACACATATATCGAGACGAAAATATATGTAATACAGGTCGAAATATTTTCCATTAAATGTGGAGTTAAGTTGAGGAATCGGAGAGCCGAGTTCGAATTCCAGTCGCATCTATTACATTCACTTACGTGCTAATACCCTTGGGGAAGTTATGAATCCTCTTCTTCTCTCCCCAGCTATGGCTAAATAGCAGGATAGACCGGGTTCTATAGCCTTGGATGGTCTACCGCAGAAAGAAATGGCAACCTACTGCCGGAAAATATCGTCAGTCATGTATCGAAAGTCATGTATCGAATGATACATGATCGCCTAAGCGTGTATCATGCATAGCACATAACTGAGTGACCATTTTTAACAGAACATTATTAACAGTGTTAACTGGAAGAAAATCACAATAAAATTCGTGAATTGCCACATTACCATTTTCAAAATCGTTCTCTGTCCAATATTCAAAATTAAACTCTAGCGTTGCGACACTGCACGATCCAAAAATTCTGTAACTGTTAATAATGACACACTTAAAAAAAACAAACAAAAAAAAACATTTTCGAACTGTATTAAAATCTATTTTCGTCTCGGAATATACCTGAAATTACTTGGAATTGAAAAATAATATCCATCCCTGAGGATGAAAATATTCATCTAAAGTATTTGCAAACACCTAATCCATTTTACAATTAAAAAAAAGATTAGTTATTAATTACAGTAATTTACTGATTTATTTTTTGTATGACAACTTCTTTCTGATATTAATTATACTACACCACTTAATATATGCTATCAGGAAAACCCGGCGTTGCTGGGGTTTTTATGTAGTTAAATTGCTTTGAGGTTTGAATTATTGAAATCATTGTATCCGCAGTTGTTGAGGTTACTGATAGGCCGGGAAGCTCACTGGTAGCAGAATCAATGAGATCAAGGGCAACCGGTGGCAATAGTTGGCTGCTGTGTTGCCGCTCCGTGCTTACCTGAAGACTGCCACCTGTTCATACTCGGTGAAGATTTTTAATTCTGGCAATGTAAAATAGTGGTTGCGTTTTCACTGATGGACTCGTCCCTTCACTATTAAGTTCATTAGTTTTCCCATTTTAAAGCGGAATACGCGGGCGGTAATGTCATGTCTGCGAGTGTATTCCTGTCCGGGTAGGAGTTCATGCCTTATCTCAATCCATTTGGGGTTGCAGGTAAACTTTATAACTAAGTCTGGCCGCCCATATTGCCTGACGTATGTCGTAGCGTCCTTCATGCGTTCATGCATGTAACGCGGCACCTCAGTGTAGGTAGAGGCCAGAATGCACAGCTTCCCTCGGTCGCGGGGGTTGACTTCATTTCGAAGGTGTACGTAGGATTCTGAATGCAACAGTTTCTGCTGATTCCGTATAAAACAAAGCCTTTCCGATTCCATCTTAGCGGCCATGTCAACCGCAAACTGTTGGAAGAGCTCCCTGCATCTATGAAGCAGTTTGAAGTCTCCATCCCTAAACATGAACCTGTATGAGTAGAAGGGCTTTCACGATAAGGCTTTGGAAGACGTTGTAGGTTGGCCACTAGGAGTATGAATGAGAATGCCGAAGTGATAGCCATCGTCACCATAAAGGAAATGTAAAGGGTACTGCAATGCGTCATATGATCGAGGGGGTCTCTGAAATTCTGCGAAGAGCACCGCCTCTTGATTTGAGGACAATATTGCGAGTGCGGTCTTGCTCTCCATGTATAATAACGGCAACTTCATCGCAGGCAGGAGCATTGTAGCGGCGTTCGTGTTCCTCATGATGCTGTTTGTCGGCCTCATTTACAATGCTGAAGGAAGGAAACGGAGCATTTTCCAAAGCATATTTGAAACTGCGAATGTAGCTGTTAACCTCCTGAAGCATGGGCTGAAGTAGTAGTATGACGTTCCTGCGAGGTACTCTTCCCGACGGTGGCAAATACGAATTCGGGTTTCGGCCTGTAGGTTGTAGTCTGCAATAAAGTACAGTTGAAGGAATTTAGGCAACGAGGTTTCATCAGACAGCAGAGACACAATGCGGTGGTATACCTGCCCCTGTACTTTGAAAGTGGGCATCCAACCCTCTTCTCGAACCACCTGAGCCCGAAATGAGGTCATTTGAAAGGAGTATTTGTATTGTCTAATTGTTTTAAGGCAGTGGTCGGAGTCGGGATGAGAGCCGGCTATTAGTCCCCTCAGCGGGGTAGGGGGTTCATGAAGACGTGAAACTCGAACTTTGCCGGAGGAGCAGCACAGACCGGCAGTCTCCCCGGCCTATTTGCGGGCGTTGCAGAATTGGCAAACGCAGGTCAGCGACCCTACATTGATGTCCTCACGCGTAGTTAAGTTAATGCCGGGGTCGTAATTGAGCTTGGGGAGTTTGAGATAAGCGCACAGCGGCCATGTTTGTAGCAGCCCTTGAAAGTCTGTTTGCCCTTGATTGTGGGCTCTCCGAGTATCTGGCAGCAGAAGTCGCTGCAGCGTTGCAGGCATTGCGGGTTGCCCGCTGCAGCTCTGTCTCGGACTCCCTCGACTTAGCTGTTTTAGCAGCGAACCTGGATTGATGGGTGCGCCTGCGGTCAAATGTTTCAGCAGTCCTCGACCTGACAGTGGTGGCAGCATTCGTAGCATTTCGAACAGACCGATGGAGCGGTGTTTCAGCAGCCCTAGCTCTCGTTGTTGCTGCAGCGTCTCTGGATTGACGGGCGCGCCTGCGGTCAAGTGTCTCTTTTGCCCTTTATTTCGCAGTGGCAGCAGTATTTCTTACGTTACGAAGAAGCCTTTGATGATGAGTCTCGGAACCCCTAGATGCAGACGCGGTTGCTGCAGCCTGTGCGTTAATTCTCGACCGTTGAGAATTCTTGAGCCTTGATCGCAACGAAGCTCTGTAAGCAGCTTCCCCAGCCAAACAGATGGCACGCTCCTCTTGTGACTGCGAGGACTGCTGAGGGCGCTGTGTTGAGCGACCTGTGATAGTCGCATTGTAGTCTGCTCCTGGGATTTGCGGGCCCTTCTTCCCTTCATAGCGGACGCTCTTGCAGACCGAAAGCGAAGACGTACTCTCCTTTTTGGCGGCATGGGGAAAAGTGATGCTGGTAGTGGTTAAGGGTTGTTCAATTGCAGTTGTACAATGTTTAACTTAGTATTGCATCGCGTGAGCCAGAATCAGGCAGGTATTTAAGTAAAACAGCTGAATAAATTATTTATGGAAGTTGAAAAAATGTAGTTAAACAGACAAACGAAAAACAAAAACGTAAGAAACAACTTGCGGTAGGAGAAATGATCAGTTGAAGGAGCCTATCGTATCAACCGGATGGCGTCGTAACAGGAGCAGAAGTGAGACCTTCGTCCCACAGCTGTGCACAGCAGGTTCAAATGCGAAGTATTACTGGCCAATCGGTTGTGCCAATCAGTCCTAGGTTCTCGAACACCAATCAGCGTCCGCGTACTTCACTCACCCAATGAGATACCGCTATGTCAAGCATTGCCACGCGTGTGTGAATAACAATATGCTCTAGAATCTGTAGTGTAGACGTCTCAGTTGAACATACGTTTGATTGGTGTATTGTCAAATTCTGATGAAACATCGAATTCCCTCAGTTATTAGTTGGTCATAAAGGAGCTCACAGGGCAATCGTTTTTAACTGTCACGACTAAAACGGACAAAGTTAATCAAAATCCCAAGCAAGTTGCGAAAAACATCGCCAAATTCAGGTAAACTCGATTTGAATGGGAAGTCAAATGGGGTATGAGATCATCGATTTTTATCCGATAATTGAAACCGATATTGAAAAGGAAAGTCAGCACGTCAATACTATGCTCAACGGGAATTTTGCTGAAAATTATTCGCCATTTGCGAAAAATATAGCCAACACTCAGCTAGACTGGACTTGAATCGCATGTCCCAAAGTTATCGATTTTTTCCAGTAATTGATATCGATATTGAAAATGAATGTCAGCACCTCATAACTCTTGATAAAAACAATGCTCAACGTATGTTTGGTGGAAATTCTTCGCCATTTGCGAAAAATATAGCCAAAAATCAGCTTGACTGGAATTGAATTGGAATTCAAAAGCGGCATGATGTTATCGATTTTTCCGATAATTGATAGCGATATTGAAGAAAAAGGTCATCAACTAATAACTGTTGATAAAACTAATTCTCAACATGATTTTCGTGAAAATTCCTTGCAGTTTGCGAAAGACAGAGCCAAAAATCAGCTACATTGGATTTGAATCGGATGTCCCAAAGTGATCGATTTTATCGATTTTTTCCGATAACTGATATCAATTTTTAAAAACAAAGAACAGCACATCAAATCTATAAGTAAGGACATTGCTCAACGTGAGGTTGGTGGATATCACTTGTAATTTGTGAAAGCTATCATTGAAAAATTCATGAAGTTTTTTCGAATCAATATTCGACCCCCTATCGGTTTTATCGATTTTTTCAAAATCTGGAGGAACAATCGAAAAATCCGAAGACGTCAAGTACGAATGCCATAAATTTCCTATCTGTGTTCATTTTCATTCCAATCGAACAAACGGTTTGCTCAGGATTAGGTAACAGGTTGACAAACACATAGACACACTAACAGAATGCCATTTTTAGATATAGAAACACACACACACACATATACATATATACATATATATATATATATACATACATATATATATATATATATATATATATATATATATATATATATATATATATATATGTGTGTGTGTATATATATATATATATATATATATATATATATATAAATATATATATATAAATATATATAAATTTCCACAGCCAGCATCCAGAGTCAAGCTGCAGAAGGAAGGGTCACATGACAAGACTTTTCCAGGTCTTTAAATTCATTTGATATGTTACCAGCGACGAAGAGATGTTATTTAGAATGCAACAAATGTTAAGAATGTTTGAGGAGATTGTCTTACTCGTTTACGAGCAGATCTACACCTTGTATGTAAAACTTTAATAAAATAAAATGTAATAAAACTAAAAAATGCTTCTTTTCCTAAAACCAATAAAACTCCCAGTGCTAAAAACATTGAATGACTAAAATCCATAGAAATTAAAATATAATGGTCTGAATTAAAGTAAACCTGAGAGACCTTACAAATAAAAATTATTCGAACAAATGTCGTTCCTCATAAATTTTCTGTGAGGAATATAGCAAATTTAATCGCTTTAACACTGAATAGAGCTTCAAGTCAAGGGACACTATTAATTATTTCACTGTTGGGAATAAAGTTAAAACTTTTGAAATAGATAGAAAACTTAAAGCCATAATACTTAGCACCAAATTTTCATTGACTGTAACAGACATAAACTTTTTGAAAGCAAATTATGTTAATAATTTACTTGACTACGAAATATGTAACACTTTGAAATAGTTTGATAATAGGATTTAAGGTAAATATTTTTCTTTCCTTCATATTAATAAACTTTCAGTATCTGAAACTAAACCAAATAGATTTCATAGATACAAACGATGTACGCTTCGGTCACCTCTTTAATAAAGAAGGTCACAGAAATTGGTGAAGTCATTGATTGCATTTTTGTAAAAGACTTCCGAAATTTCCGACAGAATCTTTTCTTTTGTACATTCAGTGCATCATTATTTAGTCATCAAAATATGTCTCCTGTCTTTCAATGACTTTAAGCCACTTTCCAGCCAAATTGTAATTTCCGTTATAAACCAACTGCGATTATCAATCATTTGATGTCACTTGCGATTTTGCTTTGAGGGAATATTCGTTTTTTTCTGAATTTAGTGGAAACGAGAAACGAAAGTTTGCATTGAGTGAAACATTTTATCGTCATACTTAGATGGTTTTGAAGAATTATAAAATCTGTGCATAATTTCCCATTCCAAATCCATAATATTTTGCTTTTTATCGTTTGTCACTCGAGGAAATTTTTTTTTATACGCTAACATTACGAGTCGCTTAGTTACCCAGAGAAGGCATCATTCAGTTTCAATGCATCTTTAAAAAGGTCCAGGGATTTACTGTAGATTTCCATAGTATTATAAAATTGAGTCATAAATAATTTCCGTTTTTGCTTAGCAACATTATTCTTCCAAACATAACTGTTGTAGCATACCTCCGGAAGATAATGGGTATATCCTCATTCACATAATTAAAGTAGCAAATATTGTATGTTGGTCTTCAGTTGGAGATTGATCTCTACCTGTACCGGTCAGACTCTCGGCCCGGTGGCAGAGAGAATCCCAAGACGAGGCTATGTCGAAGGGCAGTCTCGTCACGGGAAAGAGATACGTGAACCCGTTTTATACGTGGTCTACTGGGAATTTTTGTCCGAGCCTACGGGCTCAGATACCCAACATTAAATTTGGCCTTATACCATATCTAACTGCGTGGGGCGGTTGGTAGATATCCTGCAGTCGAACATTCGTCTCCAGCAGTGCTGGTCAAACTCTCTGCCTCCGAGAAGAGAGGATCCACAGACGAGGCTATGTCGAAGGGCAGAATCTTCTCTCCGGAAACGCTACTCAGCTACCCGAACTGGTTTTATACGTGGTCTACGGGGAATTTTTGTCCGAGCCTACGGGCTCGGATACCCCAAATTAAATCCTGCCTTGAGCCACATCTGACTGCGTGAAGAGGTTGGTAGATATCCTGCAGCTGAAGATTCATTATGGAATTCACTTGACTCAGTTCTTGCAGTTGACTACTTATCTACACGTCGTGGGTGAATCTTAAATGTGTTGTTCGTGTCCTAAATATTATCGTTCATTACTGACCTTCATGTGATTATTCTATTTAGTAACCTTCTCTAGGTTACATCAATAAATTAAAGTTACATTTTATTCAATGATAATTACCCCATTATTAGCAATGATTTGTTATTACATATCAGACAGTTTTTCGATATGGTTCAGTAAAATTTCGCAGGTTTTGATATTAATGATTTTTTGACGATTGCTGAATCTACTTATCATTAGATTAGATTATTTTGTTTCTTGTCAAAGCGATTTACAGCGAACGAGAAAGCTAATAATCACTTAATGCAAATACAGCAGGATGGATAGGACAGACCATCCGAGTTCAAAATGTTTTTTCTAAATGCTGTCTTGCTTTGTTAGGGAGGAGGAGAAAAAGATTTTTCCTTTAATCCACTCTGTATGCTACCACTGCATTGTTAACAGTAAAATATATTGCACTAAGCCAAATTTATTAACTGCCACTTAAGTTTAGTAATTATAATGCTACATGTTTTCATTATAATCAGTGAAATAAAACTGAAATTACTATTTGATCGATATAACAGCAATTAATAATGAAGGATTTTCTTTACGAATATTTCATTAAATAATAGAATAGTATTAATTTAAAACGGTAAAAATGTCTTAGTCTTGGCTTTTTTCTTTAACATTCTCGTAATAATTACTTTTAAATATTGTTTAAGTGCTCTCTATTTCTACAATGTATGAGATGAAATCTATCCGCAGACAGGTGCGAAACCGCATAGATGCGTATTTGTTAAAATGTTTTATAAATAACGACGTAGGTGATTATGTCTATACGAAGATTCAATTTCTTTAGAAAATGTGAGAAATCAAGACATCTTTGCAAATGAGATGTTTCTCATTGCCTTTTTGATGATTTTTTTTTTAAATAATTAATTAGAAATAGCGCTAATTTTTTAAAAAGTTACTTATCTAAGCTACCTCTTTATGAGCGTCTTCTAGGCCAGGAAAGATGATAAGTCTATTAAAGGTTACTAAGAGCATCATTCGCGCAAAGAGATGAAAGAACTGGATGGAGAAAAAAGTAAAAAGCCGAAAGCTTTACAAAATATAAGAAAAAGTCTATTCCGATTAAATTGACGTGGAAGTCAACCGGTGCAGTTGTGAAAAGTATTTGCTTACATATATTTTTCAACCATGTGATATAAACAGCATTTCCAATATAATCCGGAAATAAATATAACGGCTGCAAAAGAAGTTAATATCTTAAGATGATATGCGCTATCAATCACAGATTTTCTTTATAAAATGGTAGAATTCTAAACGATTGACATTATCAATAGGATTGTTGCTTATGCGTTTTGGGGAACTGTATCTTAGATAAATATTATGCTTTGATATGTGGAAAAACATGGTTTTCTTTTACATTTACATATGATTGTAGATATCCACTTCGAGTGAACATTGTGTGGCTAACTACTCATGGCTGTGCGTCGTCATAATTATTAGAAAACTGTGTGCAAAATGTCGTTTACTCCGGGTATTGGAGAATAAACTGTTTTACGAAGTTTGTTTTGTTAATGTGCTATGAAATTAAGTTAGGAGTCAAACAACCTTCTTGGTTTACTAAGTAGGAAAACTTTACTTTCCTTGTCTACCATTATGTTTGAATATGGGATAACGAGATATAATTTGTTTTATATATCAAGGAGAGTTCAGTGGAAAGGACGTATGACAAAGGGGAAAATGTGACGGGTTTCATCGGACTAATTCTATGTTTACGTTGATGCAATTACACATGGGCACAAACGAAAGAGAGCCACTGAATTTAAAATTTAATATATATACATACATATATATATATATATATATATATATATATATATATATATATATATATATATATATATATATTGCGGGTTGAAGTGATTTGGGTATACAATCTTGTCAATTAAATTCAAATGAAATTATTTAAGATTACTAATTCTCAAATTCTCTATTTCGTACGTGAGCATGTATAGTTTCATTTAGGTAAACATAAAAGTAGTCCGATGAAAACCGAAATGACGAAACGCATCACACGCTTTTTCATAAGATTTTCCCCTATTGTGTGTGTGTGTGTGTGTGTATATATATATATATATATATATATATATATATATATATATATATATATATATATATATATATATGTATGCAGGTGTGCAGAAAAATAGGAAAGAACACGTTAGGTAGATAATCCGGCGTTCCTTAGTATTTTGCTTTTATTTTCAAAAAGACAGTGCTCCATACAGAAGTAGAGCTTATATTATAATATTTTTTTATTTTTAAAAATATGATTCCTTCGCTACATAAGAGTTCTCATGTTTCAAAAGCGAGAGCCGAGACCCCTAACATAATTTTTGAAGTTATGTAGAGTTAAAGTGCCTGGACCCGCTTCCTTGTCAAGCGAGAATTTGGGAATAAGCTATCTTTTGGTTAGCGCGTGTTTATAAGTGCGGTCTCATTGGAACATTAGTTGCTATGGAAACGGCTAGTGTCGGCCACTATGGTTAGGTGGTTCAAAAAGCTAAGAATTAATTTTATCTACAGACCAGTCCCCTTCGAAAAGTGTATGTCAAGTTACAATGGGGGGTCTATTTCAAGAGTGATCGTAGTTTAGGCTGGCCAGACGGCAATTTTTTATGGCATTGCCGCGGGTCGTTGAGTGACGAGAAGGTTGTGTTTCATTATTATCTATTTGATCTGTTTATTTATTTGTTTATTCACATGGCTTTTTTTTTTAACAAAGGGTTTTTCTCAATAATTATTGGGCTGAGCTTTTAAGGCTTTTAAACTATGGACTTTAATTGTTTAAATCTATTTATTAATTATTTAATACGAAAATCATTTGATGGCGACAGAAAACCGTTAACTCATGTCTATGGTTTAATAACTTTTCACTATTTAGAAACCTAATGATGTGCAGTTTTTCATGTAGGCATAAAGGGCATGGGTCGTCCCAGGTTTTACAAGTTCTAGTTCTATTTATTATTTTCCATTTTACTTTCGGTGTTTTGTTCGTTTCCTTTAAATGCCAGTAGTATTGGGATAGAGATGTCTGATTTCTATTTTGGATGTTGTTGAAGGAGCTTTTGTGTTGTCTCCATCTAATTTTAAAATTATTCTTTGTTGACCCAATGTATATCCTGTTAGTGTTAGGACTCTCCAGGGATGAGATGGTACATTGGTATACCACGGATTTAGTGAGGCATCTGTTTTCTAACGGGCAGTCATTAGGGTTTCTACAATCACATGATTTTTCATTATTTCTGTCTAATTGCAGTTTAGGAGTTTTATTGGCACTGTTTTGGCATGCGTGTTTTTCTAGGATTTTAATATTATGCTTTTTTATGATTTTTTCGGGGTTTTCAGTGCAGCTGTAACTTAATTTTAGGGTGTTTTTATTAAAGATTTCGCTCAGTTTGCTATTTGTGGGGAAGTGTTTACCAATTAAAGCTAGGAACTTATGCCCAAGTTTAGTACTGACCGTTTGGTTGAACGGAGGTGTATACCATATGATCTTTCATTTCCTATTCTTCTTACTATTAGTGCTATTTTTTGTATAGCTTATGTCAGCGTTTTTTGCATCCGCTATTTTTCAGGGCCGTGTCATAAAACTTACTATGTGCTTGGAATATTTCCATATTTGCGGAGTTCATGCTTATTCTTTTCACTACTAATGTGGGTATATGCTTAAGTATAGATGGAGGGTGGTTTGACTTAGGGTGTACATACAAGGGGTTAATATTAGGTTTTCTGTAGGGTGTGTAATTTTTGTTTATAAAGTCTAGAGTTACGTCGAGGAAATTTACCCTTTTTAATTTAGTGTTTACTATAGTTTTTAGATCTAATTTTCCGAATTCACTATAAATTATCTTTCTAATCTTATCTGTTTTCAAATTTGTGGCCCTTCTCACTACCATGAGATAAAAATTAATTCTTAGCTCTTAGAACCACCTAACCATAATGGCCGACACTAGCCGTTTCCATAGCAACTAATGTTCCGATGAGACCGCACTTATAAACACGCGCTAACCAAAAGATAGCTTATTCCCAAATTCTCGCTTGACAAGGAAGCGGGTCCCGGCATCTTAACTCTACATAACTTCAAAAATTATGTTAGGGGTCTCGGCTCTCGCTTTTGAAACATGAGAACTCTTACGTAGCGAAGGAATCATATTTGTAAAAACAAAAAATATTATAATATATATATATATATATATATATATATATATATATATATATATATATATATATATATATATATATATATCATATCTTTGTAGTGATTATAATATATATATATATATATATATATATATATATATATATATATATATATATATATATATGAGTGTTTGAAAACGGATTTACCTACAATGCAATTTTAATTACAACCGAACTTGGGATTATCAGTATTTACAACATGAATAAAAGTACATTCAATTTTCATTCAATTACATACAAGTAACTAAATATTTAGTATATAACACGAATAGGACATTTTAAGGAATACCGAATATAACAATAAAACATTAGTAAACTAGGCACATAATACCACCTAATCTATAAAAACATTTAAAAACATATTTAATCTTAGTAGGATTACGACTTCTTTAAATATATAAGAAATTGAAGAAATAAAATAAAATAACAGAAAATCAAAAGTGAAGTAAAATTTTGCAAATTAGTCTTCTTCAATATGTCCCAAGAAAAGTAGGTGAGACGTATAAGAATTTAAATAAAACATCTGAATATAAAAGTGATTTTACTAAGCAATGCACTAAGCATTCCTCATAATAGGCATGTCCATAATTCAGAATTAAATTATGTAACTTTGTTTCAATCGAATAACGAAAAGCTGCATTGAAAATAACTAATTTCGGAAACCACTCCAGTAAATTAACGCTCAGGATCATAGAGGATATTTACTTTGTTCATAATGAAACACTGCTAATACATTGTGTGATTATTAACAAATAACGGTAATAATAAAAAGAAGAAATCTAAAAAAAATAACAAAACATGAATATATTAATGACAGATATAGATACAACGGTCGTCAAAACTTAAATTTAATATCTGAGTGTCTAACGTTTAGTTTTAAATATTCATTTTCATTTGCTGTGTTTCCCGTACAAATTTTACACTATATATATATTTTATTTAGTCTTTTATACAATTTCTCATGCGATTTAATAATGTTTTTTCTTTTCGGATGATTAATTATATAAAAACTGACCGAATCTTCTTTTTATCCAAGCGCTTTCGGCTATGCATTAAGCCATTTTCAAGGATTATATTTTAACTGTTAGAATTTGAAATAGTTTGTTATATGTATGTTTTATAAAATGTTTAATTTTATTGTTTCAAAACACGGCCAAGATATTATGAAACATTTTATAAAACATACATATAAAAAAACTTAAATAACATAAAGCAAAATTAAAACGAATGCACCTTTATGCAATTCGACATCTCCAATTTGTACCCGTCGCTCACAGAAGACCTGCTAGTAGCGGCTATAAAACGAACGAGAAATTATTGCACCATCACTGACAAGGAAAGTAACATCGCCAAACAAGCACAGAAAACTATCTTATTTCAAGATGGTTCCATGTGTATAAAAAAAGACAACACAAATTTCTCCACATAAATGAGAGCGTTCTATTCTGTGGAAGCTTGCGAAATCGTTGGTATATTACTACTGTGGAGATTTAAATATATTTTGATAGCAACCTCAGTGGTCTGTACAGAGATGATGGTGTTATCCGCCTACGTAACATCAACACACAAAAAACAGATCGCCTTGGAAAACAACATATTAAAGGATCCTGGACTAAATATCGCCCTTAACATCAATGCTAAGGTGATTAACTCTCTGGACGCCACTTTCGACCTATCCAAATTAATATAAAAGCCTTTCACTAAAGAGGTTTATAATCATAAATATAATATCAAAGTATCTATCCATACCCCAGGAATTTTAAATAATTTTCACAAATCAGTGCAACGTAGGGATCTCTACTAAGTATAGTAATAAAGATATTTTTGACAAATATAAAACTAAATACGTAGATTCACTAATAAAAGGAAAGGACAAAGTTAATCTAGAATATATCGAGAATAATAAGACTGACAACAAAACGCATAAACAGAGAAAACGCAACATAAATTGGTTTAACCCACCATTAAACAGTAATGTCAAAAGCGACATAGGTAAAATTTTCCTTAACTTAAACCACAAGTATTCAGCAATATTCCATAGCTTAATAAGATTTTCACTAAGCTACAACTGTACAAAATCAGTGGACTGTATATAGCACAACATAATAATTTAATATTAACAAATATATAAACAACTTCAATAGTAATAATTGTACTGAAAAACAATTAATTTTCGAAAAAATAGTGCATGTCCACTAAATTCTAAATACATCTAAGAAGGCGTTATTTACAAAGCTAACATTGAGAATAATGGAGTTACTAAATTTTATTTTGGTTCACTGTTAAACAATGGAAAACCCGATATTACCATCATAAACCCTCACTTACCAATAAGCAACATTCAAATAACAAGGCACTCTCTAAATTCTTCTGGGAAATGAATACAGATAACTACACACTTGTAGGAAATTGGGATATCATCGCTAAACCCTAACCTTTTAATTTATGATTACACGCAGTCACAGAAATAATTCTCTTCTCAAGTATTTCGATGCTAGCTAGAGCAATTAACCAAGAATCTACTGTAATACCCCCACTGAACTGCCTCTAAAATATCCAGTTACCTCCCTTCCATAGATATTGAAATGTTAACAAATAAAATTAAAAACTGTAATTTCAACGTTTTGTTTGTAGCCGATCAGTCAGAAGAAAGAAAACACCAGATATTCAGACAGGCACCACATACAATGAGGCGTTGGTCCAATGAGACCTAAGAAACTAAATGAAAACTGTATTGAACGGCTAGTAACATATATATATGAATATATATATATATATATTTATATATATATATATACATACATATATATATCTATCTATATATATATATATATATATATATATATATATATATATATATATATATATATATAGAGAGAGAGAGAGAGAGAGAGAGAGAGAGAGATAGATAGATAGATAGATAGATAGATAGATGTCTTAAAATTTAAAGTGGAAAACGTCGTAGTATCGGCGATAGTTTGTTTATAGATAGGGGCAATGTTGGCAAAAACAGTTTTCCAGGCTTCGGTGGGATCATCAGATCAGATAAATATATATATAAGTAAAGGTGCATATGACAAAATAGTCAATATAGTACATGTTTACATATTTATCTCTCTCCCCCGATATATATATATATATATATATATATATATATATATATATATATATATATATATATATATATATATATATATATATATATATATATATATATATATATATAGTCGACAGTTTTGAAAAATAGATACCGGCTGGTACTTAGGAATTGAAGAGCCGAGTTCGAATTCCAGTAGATTCACTTATGTGCTAACGGTTACTTGGGAAAAGTATTAATCCTCTTCTTCTTCCCCTCAGGTATGGCTAAATATCAGAACAGACTGGATTTTATTGCTTTGGGTGACCACAGTTCTGGAGAGGGTTGGGCTCTGTCAGGATATCTTGCCCAAGACACACCACTTCTACTGCGGTACAGTATAAATGGTGCACCTTACGATCAGATGGGTCTCGGGAATCGCGATCGCAGTTCTATGCAAACGCACTATCCCTGATGCTGAGCATAATATGTAGAACTCATAAATATGATATACCATAAAGGACAAATTTTATCCAATATATATATATATATATATATATGTATATGGATATATAGATAGAGAGAGAGAGGGGGGAAGAGAGAGAGATTTGCATAGAGATATATGTATCATGCTTCCTCTCATTTTATATTGAATACAAATAAGCGACAGGTCCTAGGTTTTCATTATAACCACTACATCATTTGTATATGGGCTAAACATACATGAGCAATACTATATTTGAATCTCTTAAAACGTCTGCTCTGTAGTGACATTTATATGATTTTTTACTTCGTGGTGGATAAATGCACTGAAAATCTATGATATTAAACGTAATCACCTCTGCATAATTGTCTGTATGGCCTATGTTGTTTTCAGTTTTTGATTTTAATCATTCATTAATCAACTGCACTCTTTCGCTTGTGCAAATGGACCAGCAGTTCCATCAGGAACAACGCCTCAACAGATCGAATTTTCGTGAAAAAAAAATATAGAAAAGAACTCTACATTTTCAACCAGCAGCCATCAGTGGAAAACTAAAGCAATATTTTAAAAGATCAACTCCAAAGGGTCTTTAGTATCGATTAACAGTTTTGAGGGTCCCAGAGGCTGATTATTAAATCCTGCCTGATTGCGATCAACACTTTCATCGTCCATTGAAAAAAAACGGCTTTCGTCTCCTAAAATGCTGTGAAGTTGAGTTTCCCAAAGCCGTAATGGCGCGGCTACAAAGCTGCATTTCTTTTGCACGGCTTTCCATGTCTCTAAATGTCGGCAATCAGGGAACACATAAACAACTATCGGAAGCGAATGAAAAGGTGCAGCATATGATGAAATGGCCAGCCAGTTATTTGTAATAATGTCCCTGTGTGCCTTTAGGGAATTTTCGTGTGTTGAGCTAGGTGTGATTCAGTTACCCGGACTTAAGTATATGTTAGCGGGAAAATGCGTTTCTTTCATGAATACAAAAAAAGAATACCTCACTTGCATGACGTGCATGCACTTCTAGAAATAGAAAAGACATATATTTAATGGTACATATAAGACCAAAATAATATATAAAGTTTTCTGCCTTATATGCCAATCTATAAATTATAAATTCTCTCTCACTTACTTTGTTTATATACTTATATATATCGATATATATATATCGATATATATATATATATATACATATATATATATATATATATATATATATATATATATATATATATATATATATATATATATATATATATATATGGAAGGATGTATGTATGGTCCCCTTTATCCGAGGATTCCGGTCTACTAGGGCAGCTAACTCATCCTTGTTGCAGACGCCTGTTCAGATATATTTACGTTTGCTAAACTCCCGAGTTCCCACCTATGGTTTAAACGATAACTATGCTGAGCAAGCCTTAGAGAAAACGCGTCATCTAGCGTCATCGAGAGTTCGAACAAGGCCAGCACCCTCAAATCTCGGACATATATATATATATATATATATATATATATATATATATATATATATATATATATATATATATATATATATATATATATCCATTTCTGATGCATTTCCTTGTTTACGTTAGGATGCGTAATGGAGCAGAAATTTATAGATCGAGAATGTGAAATAAATGTGCTCAAATGCATTATTCGGGGTTGGTTATATCCGGATGTCTTAGTGGCCGAGTTGATCTAAGACACGTCCGATCTAATGACGGTTTTCCCTTAGGAGACTCAGGTTCGAGGGTGTGTATTTTCTGACAAGATTTCTTATATATTAAAAACGGTAGATGTAAGGAAATATATATATATATAAAAACAGAGCATCTACTGAAATATGTGTATTCATTTTAAATAAAAACAACTTTTAAACAAATTAATTCAAAATTTGTTGGATTTAACCATTTCCTAAAACAAATATATATATATATGTGTGTGTGTGTGTGTGTGTGTGTGTTTATTTATTTATTCAATAAAATATTTTATAGCTTTACATCGCAAAAATCTTGAGTTTGGTAGCTAGTAAAACATTTGAAAATTTTTTGATTTATTTAATATTATAGCTCTAGCTATCAATTGAATCATTTTTATTAGAAGTTCCGGTAGTATGAAAAAGACGTAAAATATTTGCAGTTATCATTATATATAATGTTCTGAAGATTGTGTCCCTGCATAAAAGTCTATCTCGAATATTGACCAGTTTTACTCTATAAATATAGTCTAACTTTATGTATGTATGTATGTGCATATATATATATATATATATGTGTGTGTGTGTGTGTGTGTGTGTGTGTGTATATATATATATATATTTATAACGCCGAAAGATATTTATCATTTAAACGTTATTTTTAGGGGATACTAATATTTCTATAGAAGGTGCGTTTATTTATTAAACATTACATTTATTTATTTTCGTCTACCAGCCAGAAAATTCGAAACATATTATTAAAGAAATATATGCGCTCTTCGTCAGGTTTCGAACGTTCATCACCCTCGCCAAAAGGAAACTGTCGTTAGATCCAAAGTACCGTCATCGAATCGTCTACGCAGAAGTATTCGCTGATAAAGCAAGATCTGAACAGTACATTTAAGCGAAATCATATTGGCTCAATTTCGTATACAAATATAAACAAGGTTATTTTCTAAAGAAGTAATAGATAACGTCTGTGAGTAAGAATGCCACTTCTTGATGCCATTTTTGCCAAGAATTCTGAGTTAAATTATGTAGACGGAACTGCTCAGAAACCGTACTTGGTTGTGACCTGATGTTTGGGCGTATTTTTATTGATCATGGAATTACGTGATCATGGCAGATTATGAGCTATCAATCAGTAACTGTAACTAACCTACACGCAAGCCGTTATTAACACGCTGGGGATGCCGCCGATGGCAGCACCAGCGGCAATATGGTGGAAGCCACGGGCAGGCCACTGGTTGGGTTCTAGCTGTCCGCCAGTGGTAAAATTGCCGTGACGAACACACCCGCGGGCCGACAGCGGGCGATAGCGATAACGTTAGTGGCATGCCAGCCAGTAGTAGATTGGTGGCTTGCTTGTAAGGGAGTGGCGCTATCAGAGACAGGTGGGCTCTGTAGCTGTGCACAAAATACAAATAATCGTAGCTGTAAAATAAAATCTTATTTAGTTTCAGTGGGTGTTTAACAAACACAATTGATCCTGAGCAGGCGAAGAAACGAGGAGACGCCCTAGCAGACGGGTGCGCACAGAAAACAAAAGAAACTGTCCAAATTATTTTTCGATCTATCAATGTATCAATATGCATATATATAAGGCCGAAAAAAAATATACATATATATATATATATATGATACACTAATGAGCTGTGATACAGCGAATCAATCTGTCTATGAATGACAATATATATATATATATATATATATATATATATATATATATATATATATATGGATGACAATATATATATATACAGATATATGGATGACAATATATATATATATATATATATATATATATATATATATATATATATATATATATATATATATATATATATATATGGCGTAAGACATGTTTCGTTAAATATCGTAAGAAATGTTTCGTTAAGTTAAAGTGTTTTAAACAGTAGGCTGAAGCACCGTGAGGAGCTTCGTCAAGCTCTGAAGCAGGGACGCCATCAATATCCTGCTTTAACAAATTTCATCTGTCAGTGTGGCTTTGTTGCCCGCATCAAAGGTGAACTAGTCTCACATTTAAGATAGCACAAATGAAATATGTGGTTCTTTTACCTGATTTTCTCCACAATTGCCCCTGCTAGCATGCATAAATGTAAAACCAAAGGCACCATCCAATGCTGAAAACTATTTTATCGTTCACGATAGGGGAGGCCACCAATATTAATTCTTATATAAACAAATAATTACTTAACTGTATATTACCTCGACTATGCTATTTTTGTTGTAATATGTCCATTTTTCAAGGGGTTAATCCTTATATTAATTATTTCAAATTTTATTGCTTCTACATACTGCCTTAGCACGGCTACCAAACTTGCCTCAGCATATATGATTCTTCTCCTTTCAATCTCCGCCGGCGATCGGAATGTATCTTGATAACTTGATATGAATTCCCAGATTCGTGCACCGTAGATTCAATGACGATATTCAGTCAAAATTATTGGAAACTCTTCTGGTCAGTAGACGCGTGAGTAATGCCAGGTTAATATCTTGAAATATCTTAGGGCATCGGGATTTCCAAAGCGATCTTCACTCTAAATGCTGACTAATTCCGACGCTGTTGAACATTTGTTATTGAAGGGGATTCGTTGATTATCTCACTTTCTACCGTTTTCGTGTTTATTTAAATCCTGAAAATATCTTTACATTATAAGAAAGCTTTTTAGAGATAATAATTATTTTATAAGGTCTTATTAATTAGCCTATAGCAGGTGAGAGAGAAAAATAGGATTCATAGATTTTCCAAAGTTATTTGTGCGCAAGTTGAACCCAAATTGAATTGAACACCGGCTATCTGATTAAAGATTAAAGATTAAACTTCAGCCAAATCCAAGCTTACAGCACCTGGTATTGCCAAGCGGCCACTCATCCATCTACTGACCAGGCACTGCGTTGCTTAAATTCGGCGATGAAAAGAATTAAGATAAGAGAAGAACAAACTGTAATGCCAATGAGCAAGACCTTGTGTAAACAGTGTATGATTGCAAATCTCTTACATATTTGCTCGGATGCTATTTTCTGGCATTATTCTGAAGAAGTATTAAATCTCCCCCCCTAAACTTATTCTAGATGCTGTTTCCTTTGCTGCGTTCCGTTCTTCAAATTCACTATATATATAGCGGTATCTTCTTCCGATGAAACTTATGTAATTGCCGACAAGATAAACCCAACCAATGGTATACTCTAGATCAAGGATGGCCAACCTGTGGCGCATGCTCCATAAGTGGCGCATTGGATGCTTACAAATGGTGCATTGCATTCTTTTGATGAAAAGAAACTAAGCCACTTCTACTCATTCATTTCAGTGATTTTATATTTATTGCACGACCTTTGCGAAAGTGCTAAAAGTTTGATTTGTGTTTGTCCCATTTCTTTTTGTTATAACTTTAAAATATGTCCATATTACAACACGTACTGAAAGGAAGTGAATGTTCGTGTGGCGCATTTAAATTAATCGTACAAAATATTGGCGCATGGAATCAAAAGGTTGGCCACGCTTGCAGATTATTCTGTGAGGATGTTTTTCTTCCCGGGGTCGATGATAGGCCCGGCTAGTTTATCACGCCGTGTATAAAACGATGAAGGCTAGAATATATCCGCGATTATATACTCCTAATTTTTCCTTATTATAAGATGGGTATCATTATATACACAGCTTATCTCTTTGGATATATAGATGATGCAGTGTTTCGTGACGACAGCAATTAAGTGTTCGCGGTATACAGATTTCAGTTTTATGTTATCTCTTTAGTTTGTAAATTATAAGTACGGCTATCAAATGGGGTATAATAGAATATATCTCTGAGGCCAATATATCCCAAATTGTAACGCAAGAAAATAAATTACAAATGGCCCTTATCAGAGGGGAAGAATTAACATTGGTTTACTGCGGGCGTTCAAGCCGAAACAGTGCTGATGATGAAACGAATTAAGATTGATTGACTGATTCATTTTCTACGGTCTCTAAAACTTTTACAGGATGTTAAAAGCCAAAAAAATATGGTTAAATTTTGAGATTTTCTTTTGTTTTAGATAATAATGGTTTAGTTATAAATGTCTTACGAATTAACACATCGATGTGGGAGAAATGTGATTTCATGTCTGTCCCAAGTTTATGTGCGCGTAAGTGAATATAACGAACCGAACGAAATTGGAACTCTGCTCGCCGATTAACAATTCCGGGCCATTATCCATTACCCCCCCCTCACAGCTAAGCTTATAGCATCTGGTATTCACAAGCAGCCACCTATCTACGTACTGACCAGGTTCGCCTCTTCATGACTTCAGTGATCGTACGTGGACCGGTGTTTAAACGTGATATGGCCGTACGCCCAAAGTCGGAAGGGGAACGATGCAGTTAGCCAGATTTGATGGTTGTGTATGTGATAGACAGAGAGAGAGAGAGAGAGAGAGTGTGTGTGTGTGTGTGTGTGCGTGCGTGTATGTGTTTGTGTGCGTGTGTGCGTCTTTGTGTTGGTAACGTTCCTTCATGCATGTGTTTGTGCTCGTGTCGTTAGATCAATTGTTCCGATGGTTTAGCTTTGAATTCTTTTCCAAATTCTCCAGATATGAATCTAATACGAAATATGTAACTCAGCTCTAAAAGAGATCTATTTAAAAATACAAAACCGGTAAACAATATTTAAGTAAACATCTTGAGGGATGGCAATGAAAAAATTTGCAATAATATCTAAAACGAATCTGAGGTTTACAAAAATCAAAGTATCAAAGATCGTTTCAAGGAGTCCATATTTGCATGCAAAATAATAGACTATTTTCCTAATTATAAAGGAGTTGTGATTATCAAATATGTTATTTTCGCTGGAATACTTTGTATTTATTCAGAAATAAAACAAATATGTAGCAGTTTGATTGTATAATAGAATCTGACATCAAAACCTGTTAGTATGCTTTTATCAAAGATGGAAATTACAATCTGAAACTCATATTACATTATGCACAAATAGATATATCCAGAACATTTTACCATCAGCTTATTGATAACTATATGATATAGGTATTAATCAACTTTAATTAGTTATGTCTGCCAAATAAATTTTTAAAATGATATAGAGCAGAGATATACATATTACTAGGGCTTCTTCATTTTCTTTTAGGCGCCGAGTTGCTTTAGATCATGGACCACAATAGTTCTCTACAACTTTAGATCACTTGTAGCCACACGTAACATAATCTTTCATCGATTTCCACAAGAGCATGAGGGAAGTCACATTTTGTATATGTAGGTTTCTCTTTCCTTCAATATATCATGCGAGTGTCATATTCTCCATGACATCTTTTCTCTTTCGGTGCCTAAGGAATTCTAATTATATTTTATTGATACTAAGAAAAAGTGTTCTTTTCGTTCCAGTGTCCCTTAAAATTCTTGGATGCTCACACATTCCGCTCATTGTTATCTATTCATTGGTTTGTTGAACGCTATCACTCTCGCCTCAAATCACCTCTAAATCTGTGAGAAAATTTTCCCGCATTTATTACTATAGAGGATGATTGATAATAAATAACAGTTTAGGATACTTATCTTTGCTTAAAAAAAAAATATTTCCTGTTTTTTTAATATCTTAGTTAGCTTCTAAAAGACATTTTACACCATACCAATGCGTATTTGGATTTCTAATATTAGAGGGTGCATATATGTAAATTTATATACATGAATATTAAACTGCGAGGAAGGAGAGAGAGATAAAGCATAGTCGAAAATGCAGGCATAACTACGAACAAAAGAGACTTCTTCCTACAGCTACCATTGGCAGAGTTCGAATATAAATCATATAAGTTAGGTCCATGCAATTTAAACATTATGACGTCTCGCCAAAATCAATCGTGCAACTGCTTCTTGTATAGAGACGCTGAAACCGTCGGAAACTAGTCACACGATGATTTTCTGAAAACAAATAACGTGAAACTTCAATTAATTCGAATCGAAAGTAGTGGTAAGGCGTGCCAGATGCGATAATTAAATTAGTTATAGAAATGTGATTATACTGTCCACTTTGAAGAAGCAGACTTTTCTTGCGAAACTTTGCTCTTTGGTTGAAATTATTGATGTCAACTTTCAAAAGAAAACTTGACGAAAAATAAAATAAAAAAATTCAACATAAATTTTTGTATCTGTCTATATTTCTGACACGAGGTATTATGTACATTATTCGGACTATTGTCCACATCTTTGTTGCCATATTTATCACAACATTTCGGCAGTTGAATAGATGGAAAGTAAAAAAAAAAAGTGTTTTCATTAGATCCCGTTTCTCAGGATTCACTATCGTGAATAACAAAAAAATCCATTCAGGAAAGAACAAGATAGATCAGAATATAAAAGGGTAAAAAGGAAGAAGTTTTCATGGTGATTTTCTAGGCAGCGGGAGATTTTTTTGAGGATAAAGAGCGTAACATCTTATCACGAAGATTTGTTGTCTATATTTCTGAGATGAGGTAATATGTACACTGTTTACATTATTCGCTCTATTGTCCCCATTGTTGTTGCCATATTTATCACAACGTTTTGGCCTTTGTAGGCTCCGGCCTTCTTTAGGAGTTTGGAATGTCGAACTGAACCCTTTATTTCGTCAGTTAATTCACCTCTCCAAGTTTTCCACTGCGTTAATGTTGAGTCTTGACTCAATGTTGAATCTCGCATATTGCATGGAATAATAATGCAACACAAGATGTACTTAGAACAAGAATGTATTATAACAAGAAAGTGTACACAATAAGTACATATAGTATTTCTGTATATTTCTGGGAAGACGTTCCTGGAGAATGTGTTGACTAGTCGCAGTCGATCAGAGTCTCTAGTTGGATCTCGTGATTCCACTCCTCTCGTCTTCCGGTATCAACCATTATTTATATAGTTGGTAGTCACCTATGCAGATTAGGTGGATCCCACCACAACAGTTAACCAGGTATTGCTCATGTTGCAATTTTTGGTGTTATCACTACATTTTTTTTTTACCAAAGTTCATATTATGACAGGACTCAAAGTGTTGTGAATTCAGTACCTGGTTAAAGCAGTGGAGAACTTGGAGTGGTGAATTAACAGGAAATAATTTTATAACTGACATCCATTAGACATGGCCAGGTGGAACTAGAACAGTCTACACCAGTGAGCGAAATAAAGGGTTCAGTTCGACATTCCAACTCCCTGAAGAAGGTCGGAGCGTACAACGACCGAAACGTTGTGATAAATATGGCAACAAAGATGAGGACAATAGTCCGAATAATGTAAATAGTGTATAAATTTTTGTATTCAAAATCGTTTGCTACAATTATTTGTCATTACTTATTTTACTAAAGTTCATCCAATACAAGGCATAATTAAAAAGTAAAAGGTGCAAGTGGGAAGTGAAATTTATGTGGATATGAAGGATAGATCACAACTGATCTTAGACTCGACTATTGCAGCATTTGTGGAAGCAAAAAGGCAAGAGTCAGTTCCATAAAGTAGCAGTTCTCGGGAATGTTTTTAAGTAACACATCTTGCTTAAAAATGTCGTACGTAAGGTATAAGGGGGATCCAATTTTCTTTATGTTATACCACCCGTCCTTATTCATGGTTCTGTCGTGTCTGGTGAAATTTCGGTGAATTTCAAGTAAAACCATTATTCAATCTACGGTGAAAAAATGCTTCAGATGATATATCGGATCTTCGTGTCGTCAATACGTTTCTTCCAATGTATCAGAGTTTATGACTTTACCACACTACTCGAAAACATGTTGAACACACAACTGCATGTAAATCACATATATTCTTAAATCCACTCTGCGATGTGTCTCTTGCTTATAGACATAAATAGATTTTTCTCAAAGAAATAGCTTCGTAAATAAGCGCGTTTCTTTTTTTAGGAGAGAAAAATTAATACTGCTTAAGGAGGAAAGTTGTCTATGAATGCATTAAGTTAAATCGCTGTATATCTTTTATACCATGTTACAAAATAGAGTTTTCTTAAATATTGATGCATAGGTGCGTGTTTTATTTCTTAAATATAAACCCAAACCACATGACCACCTTATACGGTTTTTGAAATTGCAGTAGGCATTAAACAAAATCTTCTCTTACCCCTGGAGTATGTTTCCATTATTTAAACTGAAAAAAATTAAACGGCTGCAACATATGTGGTGAGGCTTGGCCGAACGGACCTCATCGACTACGATATCCAATAGGTACTCAGTGGGATTCAGAACAAACGGGTTTGATCATCAGGTAGTCACTTAAAATGAAACGAAATCTTGCAAGTTGGCATAATGCAGAAAAGGCATCATAGAAAGCCAGTGCCATGAAATATGTACGGGAACATTTATCAGTTTGAATTCATGGAAGAAAAAAAAAGAGTTTTCATTAAATCCGGTTTCTCAGGATTCACTGTCGTGAATAAAAAAAAATCCATTCAGAAAAGAACAAGATAGTTCAGAAAAGAATAGGGTAAAGACATGAGGGTTTTCTGGGAAGTGGGGGATCTTTTTAAGGGAAAAGAGTGTAACATCTTATTACGAAAGAGTTTTAAAAAATTATCTGAGACCAGAGTAAATAAACACTAGGCAATCTTCATCAGAGAATCCATTTCAAATAAAGTCATGAACTTCATCGTCCAGTTCATTTATTACTATTTTTTAATGTATTGCTGGTAATATTATTTTCTTAAAAGTATATGCTGGTAATAATCTTTCTTTTTTTTAAATGTATTCCGGGTAATTTTCTTACTATAAAAATGTATTGCTGGAAGTTTTACTATAAAAATGTATTTTTATAATTTCATGGTGTTTTGACACCCGTTTTGAGATTACAATTGTTATATAATTGGAACCCTAACAGAAGCTACCATTCCGGGTCCTATTGGACCGGGGAACAACGGCATTTAAGATTTGGTTTTACACGCCTCAAAAACTCCCGATCAAAGGCCTTGCTGTCGGATGTAGTTCATCGTCATACCCAGGACGTGTTTTAGTTGTTTCACAAGGCTGCATATATTGTGCACTCGGTGAGGATCAAACTCACTGTTCAGCATCAATGATATGCAAGACAAGTGTCCTTCACTCGAGGGTGGTGTAAGTAACTTCCTTTTTTATCCCTCCAAACTCATCAGATATACTCATATAAAAGTCTTGTAAATAAAAATACCCATTAGTTTTGATTAAATTGTGTCAACAAGTTGATCTGTTTTATATATTAGCTAAGGACTTAGTAAGAAATCACTGGGCAATCTTCATTCGAAAATGCATTTCAAATAACATGGTTATCCTTACCGTCCTGAACATTAAACAAGGAAATGTTGATTTGGCATCCACATTTTAGTATTGATTTAGCATATTATGACGTTTGTTTATTGCCTAGATTTAAAGTAACTTTAAGTTTTTAGATAATGGTTATATTCTAAGGACCATCTTTTCTTTCAGGTATGTACCATCGCTTACAGAAATGTCTTGATATCGATGTAGCTAATGCAAAGTAATTAAGTTCATACATAAATCTATTGGGTTTTAATTCGATTTCTCCACGAACATGGCTCGGAAAAATTACGTTAATTTAAGACAGCTACATATGACTCAAAGATGAATAAGAGCATTGAAACAACAGAAATGTAGTTTTCTAAACAGAGGATACCAGGGAACGACCATGTGATCGTCCTCGGTATGGCAACGAATTTTGTCTGGCAGCAAGGCAGCTGATTGGGAGACTAGAGATTTTGAGTAGCGTGGAATCAATTCTTAATTGCAGTTATTCCCAGGTTCACTTTAAGAAGGAGTGGCAGCACCTGTTACAGTCCTAACTTTGGGCATATAGGGAACAACGAAACAAACATTAACAGTACATCCCTATAATAAAATGAGCAGCAATACATTTTATATGTATTTGATACCATAAAATTGTGTTTAAAATATATAGACTTTGGCATTATTAACCCACAGAAATTTTGATATGCCACTAAAATAATCATACCTGACATGTGAGCAACGACGATATTTTGTAGAAAATAGAAACAAAAAGGAAATTTATAATTAATGTCAGGAACAGACAGTTTATTTTTTTGTGACACGTAAAGAGGAAGGATGGCTTGGAAAATCTAATACTCACTGGAGAGACTGAGGGAAAGAGGGACAAAGAAAAGCAGCGCGTCATATAGTTGATGAGCTTGAGTAAGTGGATTGTAGAACAGAATTTGGGAGAAATAAGGAAAATACAAAACTTATTAAGAGCTAGAAGGTATAGGAAGATGTTGAGGGTCATGAACGCCTACGTCCTGAAGGGAAACCGCACATAATGACTAAGATCAAACAAATTTTAAAAATAGTAAATGGAAATGATAACTATTTTTTGAACTTGACAATAAAAAAATAAAAAAAACAACCATAAAATTCCTTTATTATTTTAGGTTAAGAATTTCGAAATGTATTTAATTCTGAGAATCTACACGACATAAGTTATCTGTTACTACAAAGCTTCAAATCTAAAAAAAAGGTAAGAAACACACACTCACACACGTACAGGGAACCATGGGTATATTTATCGATCGAGCCCACACACATATGAATATATTTACCTTTATATAAATAGAAATTACATTATATACATATATTCTATAAATAATAAACAATATGGAACGATGATTTATTTTCTCAAATTTCCAATCAAACAAAGTCACACCCGCGAAAATAAAGGTTTGGTGCTTGGCATCGTATCTCAGCTACTGGTGTTTAGATTGGCCATCATATCCCTTGGTGTCTGACAACACCAAAAGAATTTTCAATGCACAAAAGAATGGTTTACACAATGGTTGCTTCTCTTTGATTCCGGACATCAAGGCGCTCTATGCGACGTCATTAGAATACATCTGTGTATCACTTAGGCATTGCTGCACTCCCCTTGCAGGCTTTGTGCTCGGAGCTGAAAAGAAGACATTAGGCTTGAACGAGAGAAAAAAATGTCTGAAAGAGAAGAGGTGGAAAGAGAGGAACGGATGAAGGTGGGAACGAAGATAAGACGGAAAGGAAAAGGTAGATTATAATTACAGATTCTTTTATTCCAACCGCGAAACGGTTAAGACTTATAGAAAGGTGAAATATAACGACTTGGCCCAATATCTGCAATGAACGATGAAGAAGAAAGGACCTTTTAAAGGTAACATGTAACATTTGCAAAATATGTGTTCATGGTCGTCCTCAGCTTTCTTTAATGTATTACTTAGGGATTTCTAGGAAGTCTGATAAAAGATAGTGGAGCGTTTTCCAATTGTCATCCTCACGCCTTTTAAATTCAGAGATGCCATTCTTAATAGGGCGGGTAACCTTCTATTTATATATATTTATATTGTTAAGCTGAAGAAAAATGGATTCAAACATTTCAAAAGGCCATATTGTACAAGTGAATACATTAATCATGATAAGGATTTGTACGTGGTACTTCTACTCTAATTTTTACGAATATAAATAGAGAAATTAATGTGTAAACTCGTGCATATATATATATATATATATATATATATATATATATATATATATATATATATATATGCTTGTGTTTACACACACACACACACACACACACACACACACACACACACATATATATATATATATATATGCATACATATATATAAAAGTGAACATAGAATCAACACTTAGAGGCGACAGTCTGTTTCATGGTAGATGCAATCCTCCGGCCCGATGATTGCATCTAGCATGAAACAAGGTGGCCCGATGATTGCATCTAGCATGAAACAGACTGTCGCCTCTAAGTGTTGACTTCTATGTTCACTTTTATATTTACACACGCTCTATCTCTGATATTGAGCATTTTATCCCATAAATATAGCACACTTGAACACTATATTTCTTCAAATATATATATATATATATATATATATATATATATATATATATATATATATATATATTGTCATCCCCAGACAGACAGATTCGCTCTATCAGGAGCGAAACACAATTGATTTGGAGTCAGTCGGAGATAAGTCCCCTAAGCTATCAACTCCTGGCAAAGTTGACGGTGAATATTTACGTATTAATTTTTGAATAAACATAACAGTGACTCAGAGTGCTTGATTCATATAAGAGCTTTGGATTATCAGCAGTAGCACTCTTTTATTAAGTTGGTCCTTGATTTAGAGTGGTTAACTCAGAGTGGTTATACAGACATTTTAACAAAGATATTCACTGTCAAACATAATATTTTATATCGACATAGAAGATTGCTATGCGACGAAAGCGGTCGCGGAATAGCATACACGATTCGTAAGTTCAAGCTGCGGTTCTATGACGTCATGCCACAACAGAACCAGATATCTAGATGAAATGTCATGTGTTGTGACTAGTTTGAAATGTGATTTTACTGAGTATGGGTTGTTTTGTTTTAATGTAGATATCATCCAATATATGAAGGCTCTTTTCACTGTGTGTATAGATGAGTATTATAGTGTTATCAACTCATATCTGTCTAATATTATGTACATGGCTATGTTTTAATTCAGAAATGTTGTTTAATAGAACTAAGATCGGAAAGGTGACAATTAAGTCTACGGGAGAGAGTGGTTGTAGTAAAACCAATATATGTATTGAGTTTATTATTAATATCAGAGATGCGATCTTTGAACGGGCATGCAATATATATATATATATATATATATATATATATATATATATATATATATAATGTAAAAAGCAATAAATAAATAGTAGTTGCCAAACCTTTATTATTATATGATATTATTTATACCATCGGTTATCATATTTGTTATTACCATAATAATAGAAGAAATAACATATACGATATCTTCTGAACGAAAAGTGTAAGAAATTCTGAATGCACAATTTCATTATAGTATAGCAAAAAACCATAACTTCGAATTCAGTTCACAGCATAGTGCGCTTTCCATATCAGCCACAGTGAGACTTTCATATGAAAGCAGTTTTCCTCTATTAAAAAGAAAACAGAAAGAATAAACTTCCAGGTTAAATGAACTACGCAGATAATTCTTACACATACTTATAATTACAAGAGCCTCAAACATTAGGATAAATTCAAACTCGTGGATTAGCATGAGTCGATGAGAGTTTTTTTTTACGAGCCAGTAGAATCATAAAAGAAAATGAAGCCATTTCCAAAGTTCTTTTACATATATCCTACTAATCGGGTTTATTTGATACAACACATTGTTCCATATAAACATTGCTTTAAATAAAAGGGTTTTTGAACACATTAATGTATGGGTGTACTTCACGTGCATGTGAAAATACAAGGTTTCTTTCATACATTTTATCTCCAAGAAGTGGCCCTGCTTGTGATCTCAGTATTACCTTCAATGTCGTCATATGAAAGGCCGTTGGCTGTGAGAACTGGGAAAGCCAGTTGCTCCACCACTTAAAGACGCGTGGTCTCTTAGATTTTAGCCAAGATTCCATTTGATCAATTCTGGCACAATTCCTAACTTTCTACCCGGATAAATTTTTTTTTATGTCAGTAGTGTTAAGAGGACTTTTGGTTCAATAGTCATTTCGTTCTAGACGCACATTCAAGTTTACCGGTTTCGAATAATCTTACACAATCATTAATACACTTGGCTCTTAGTTTGCTTTTTATGGGGAGATGAAAGTGGCTTTCATCAACTAATGCGTTCAATGTTCTTTTTAATCTTACAATCTTATGGAAGTGTTTGCGAACGCTGTATTTTTATTCCGTGCTTAACTATAGGTTTGTTTACATATATTTTTTTTCATCATTTCATCCCAAGCATACGATAATGCCACGTGAACGCAAGGGGTTACAGGGAACGAAAGAGAATGAGAAGATATTCGTGAGAAGAATTGAAGAAAAGGAAAATAAAGAAACAAGGAGACAGAAGATGATGAGTGACGATGCATTTCTATTTGTGACAATTTAAGTGGTAGGCAAGAAATGAATCGAGAAGGAGTTCCACAGGCGAAAAGTGCGAGAAAAAAATACTAGAATAGAACTTACGGTTGCATCGATGTAGTTAAACAGTTGAATTGTCAGACATAGTTATCAAGCTAGTAAAACGCTTAAATTGAAGCAATCCAAACAATTTGAACAGGTCATCCGAACAATTGCTATGTAAATATTTGTAGATAAAATAGAGTAAAACTATTGTCACGACGGCGAAGATGGGACTGATGCCGAGATGTCAGGTACAGGATCGATTACACTACAGACACTTCTTTGATTTTTTTCAAAAATCTCAAGATATACAGGAAGAACACCCGACCAGACATGGCAGGAGTATTTAATGTACGGACGAATGTGTAGATTTCTAAATGTGTATGCAATATTCTAATGGGAACTGTCTGCCACGACACAGTGAACCAACTATCCGAGCAGTAGACCTAGCAATTGACTCAATATCAGGTAGAGAACGTGAGCCCATGAAGACGGTTCTTTTATTTATATGTGGGGGTAAGGGATGGAGTTTATTCTATCAGCAAGAAGAAAAGGAATCCGAGAAAACGTTTTCACATTCTCCCTGCTATTTTCTTCGCACTAAAACCTTAACAAACACCTTTATGCATGCGACAATTCGATGCGTAATGTACGTATATGGGCACATGAAATATCCTAAGTTACTTTTACTTTCCATAAAATTATATTCAATTATTTTCAATAAGAACCTTCCAAAGAATCGCATAAGTTATTTACTTAATAAGAAAAGAATAAACAAAAGGTAGCAGTAAAAGGGAAACAAACAAATCGCAAGTTTATAAAAAATGGTCTTTAGCATGAGGTTCCAGCGTCTTCATTTCTTCAGGATGATGCGCAATCAATAGGGTCCTGTAAATGTTGCATATAGGTTGAGGAAAAACCTTTGGCCTTATTTCCACTGCATCAGTGTGCGAGCGTAAATCGGAACAGATGAGAGCATAAACAGGAAATGAATCCTGTGGTTAACATGAACAGGATGCACAGGTGTCCTGAACCTCGAATAAACAAGGTGCACATGTGTCCCGAGCAGAAGGAAATATGTGCTTGTGTCCTGGCCACACGAAGTTACGTAGTGTTTTATAAATCTAACGTCACATAAATGGTGCCTAGAGACGTATTATAATATATGTTTATTGCGCTACCAACGTGTCTGCAAAATATTCTTTCTAGGCTGAATATCCAAATTGACTTAATCTGTATGGTATCTGTTGCTGTATCTTACTCTGATTAGGTAACCTCTGCATCGGTTTATATATTTTAGAGCATAAATCTTTCGAAATCAGTCACTAGTCTCTTGACATATAGCACGATGTTTTCATGATAAAATGTAAAGATCAGACAATGCTCTGCGATTAGCGATCAGCATCTTGAATAACACGGAGAGCGTATCTACCAAGTTTAGAAATCATCTTAGTTTACCGTAAACTTTTATAAAACTCTCACACCATCAACGGCATATTTTATTTTGTTTTTTAAAGAGTCTGTCCCAACAATGTCACGAAACTTTCAGGTTGCAAAACAGTATTATTGGCTGTTCGATATTAGTTTATACGTCATATTCTTTCTGGTGATACATTAGTGTTTGTCCGAATCGTAAATACATGGACTGGATTGTATTGTGACTATAAAATGTCGGAAAATATAACGCCCTGTCTTGTCAACATTAAGCTATTTTTATAAGGATCATTCAATATCGAACTATTGAATTGCGGAGGCAACTTTTTTAGGATCTAATAATTCTTCCCTTGTGTAGTCATGTCACCAGATATCGTGCAGCACATTTCCGTTGTTAGTATCCGATATCAATTGACAGAGAGCCTGTGCTAGGCGTATAACTCTAGATAAATGTATTCATAGAACGAGTCATTAAAGAAATTCAATTACGAATAGAGTAAGTATTATATGTGCAGTCTATAGCTCTTTTATGCGAACTATTTTGTTTGTACTTTAGAAGTCCTAACATCCGGTTACCTATTATTTTTTGCCAGTCAATATGGTTTACTATGTAATGAGTTAATACCAACCATTTTTACTTGTTTTTACACTGGAACTATCACATTACATTCAGAGCTGTTGATAATAACAGTAAAACAGTGTATAAAGTTGCCGGATTGGGTATAATTCAGGCTGGGCTATTTTATCCTCTGAAGGATGAAGTAGGGGAGACATAATCATATACCGGTGATTGTAACAGACCAGGCTAAATTATAGCTGTTTATATTCTCTTAATATAAAGAGAGGTTCCTTTGTTGGACGTTAGCCTCGCCTTCCTTAGATTCATCGCGAGGAGTGGTAAATTAGCCTACTCCGCTGGTACAATACGTGTGACACGCTTGGGGGATCATGCCACTTTTTTAATCGGGATCGCTCAAGTTTATTAGCGAAAGTGAATGTAATGCAATCTTCCGGTTTTCCAAATTATTTCTCCGATTTCTTATTCCGTGGATTTATCCATTAAACCACCAGCATATATCAATGTTAACAACACCAGGTATTCCCAAACTGTCACCCATATTTTTATTAACCAGGCTCTACGTTGGTTAACTTCGCGGATAGATCGAGGATTTTATCGTTTGATGGATATATTTAAAATATGTTGTTTATTTCTTCCGTTGTATAACGTTATTTTTGCACGTGATCAAACCCCGAGCCTGGACCGCCATCCAGCCAGAAATCTCCGCCATCTTCATGGGTAAAATATATTTCTTATATTCGATCATACACATTAACTTCGCTGCTATCTTCACAATTTATATTTTTGGTGTTAGTAAATCGTTCTGCTACTAGCTTTAAAGTTGGAAAAAATAAGAAAATTGGTAAATTTTGTATTACAAGGATATACGATTTAAATACAAGTATCACAATTGAATCTTTATGAATGAATTTAGAAATAAATATCACCAATTCAAACAAACACCATAATCTAAACGTAATTTTCGAGAAACCTGCAATTTTGGAGTATTATACTCTTTCGTCATCGGAATCACTATTTCAAAATATAATTGATTCTCCATGCACAAGAATCAGATTAACGTCGCAGGCGGATCAGAATTCCTATGGGTGAGAGACAGACAAGGCCAGAAATGTTGTATATATCAGCTTGTCCCATAGTTGTTGATGAAGCAGTTGTATTTTAAATCTCTCTGCACATCATACTTGTCTTCTTGACTCTGTTTAATGAGGCAAGGTGACGATATATCAGTAGTGCACTGGGAATCGATAGCTGACATTGAAAGTTATGTTTACTGCAAAAGAAGAACTGCATAATTATTTTTAAATGTTTCGTAAGGAGAACATTTTAGACGTTAAATTTTGAGTGTGCTCTTTGGCAACCCGATTAATAATCATATATAACGGATTCATTTATTTAATCACTTAACATATAACGCATGTTTTTTGCTACCTTGTTTAAAAAGATTTTAGTATATATGTTCTTGCATTTTCGACCAGCATTTAGTCATTTGAAAAAGAACATGAATTTTCTATTGAAATTTTGAATAAGATTTTACAAAAACAGACGAAGCTGACATAAAAAAATAACAGACATATATACTAACACACAACACATACACTCAATCATATATGTTTTGTTGAATATTGCAGACAAGGAATATTAAATTAATATCTTATTTAGTTTTTACTTTTACATTTTTCCGTTTGGTGATAGTAAGGGAGTGCACAAATTGTCCGTAGAAAGTCAAGGTCGAAATACATTTTTTAAAATAAATTTAAACATTTTAGTTTTAAATTGGAATTTAGGCATACTAAATAATTCCACAAAAACTTTACGAGAAACCGTCTACAAGCCTAATCAAAGAAAACAACCCATAATTACTTGATCTCATCAATAATATAGCAAACGCTGGAAAAAACCGCCCGGAAAAAGTACCGCTTAATATTTATTTCACGATATTTCAAGAAAAAAAATAGCTGTCTGAACATTTCATTTCATAAGAACTTACTCATCATGTTTTCATTTGGTCAAAATTCCTACTAATACGCAATAAATGTTAATAGTCTTATCAATATTATTATTATGATGTTTTTTTTATCTGTCTAATTTCTTTCATATATATATATATATATATATATATATATATATATATATATATATATATATATATATAAAAGTGAACATAGAAGTCAACATAACACTTTGAGGCGACAGTCTGTTTCATGCTAGAGGCAATCGTCGGGCCATGAGTGCAGTTATTTTTCTCGGCTATTTATATATACAGGTCAGTGGTGCATTGAAGGAAGGGTCAGAAGGACACTGGAAACAAAGAAATTATGTACACAAAACATCTTTCACTAACAGTAAATATGCGAACAGCACAATGCTTTCTAAGTATATCTGGGAAATAAAAAACAAAACGCACACCACACCAAAAATATCTTGGAAAATAAGGAAAAAATCATCAGCCTACAACAACATATCAAAAACTTGCAAACTTTGCTTGGAGGAAAAAATAGCTATCATTACCTTCCCAGACCAAAATAAATTATTACATAAAAGAGCCGAGCTAATCTCAAAATGCAGACATGAAAACAAATTTTTACTACGTAACTTAAAAATCGAAAACGGAAAAAATAAATATATACATAAACAAACAAAATGACAATAAAATAATCAAAATAAATTAATCCAAACAAATTACCAAATCACACATGTTAGAATAGACCAAATAGAATAAAAATAAGGAACAAAATCAATAAATAAAGTAAATAATAAACAAATTAGTAAACTATTATGACCAAAATATTAGACTATAAAAAATAGAACAACAAATCGGACGAAAAATAGCTATAACTGTTATATAACGATAAAAAAATGAATAAAACATAATATACTGCGTTACTTAAAAAACGAAAACCAAAAAGAGAAAATATACAGTATAATAAATAAATAACGACAAGTATAATAAATTGATCTAAATACATCCAAATATATAAATAAACTAACAACCGATACAGATAAACTAGCCGTTTAGAACAAACAAATAAAGATAATCAATCCAAATAAATAAATTAAAAACTGTTCCCGCCAAAATAATAGTCAGAACAACCCACTACAATCAACCCCAAAATTCGACAAATAGCTTTATCTTCCCAAACAAAAACAAAACTATTAAATAAGCTATATAAACAAACTTTTATTACGTTAATAAAAACACCGATCAAAATAAACATAACAAATAAATAAACATATAAGATAAAAAAAATGAAAACAAGCAAAATAATTTGACCCAAATAAATAAACAAATAAACGACTTCGGTAAAATAGCCGCCACAATAGACTACCCACTATATAAACAAATTTTTACTACCTTAATAAAAACACCGATCAAAATAAAAATAAAATAAATATAAAGGATAAAAAACAAAAATAAATTAAATAAAAACAAGCAAAATAATTTGACACAAATAAACAAATAAACGACTTCCGGTGAAATATCTGCCAAAATAGACTACCCACCATGCACAACTGACCCGTATATATAAATAGCCGAGAAAAAAAGCAGCACTCGTTGCCCGACGACTGCATCTAGCATGAAACAGACTGTCGCCTCTATGTGTTGACTTCTATGTTCACTTTTACATTTACACACGCTCTATCTCTGATATTGAGCACTTTATCATATAAATATAGCACACTTTAAGACTATATTTCTTCATATATATATATATATATATATATATATATATATATATATATATATATATATATTCAACAATTTTTCTCGATCGATCATATGTGCTCACGAAATATATCCTAACGTAAACGATGTCAACATTAGGAAATGGATGAAGTCCGAAAATTATTTTTAATATATTTTCCCTTTATACGTTATTTTCATAGTTATAATTTATTCAAGTAAATGCACTGTATATAAAATAATAAATTAAACACTGTTAATTGCATTTACCAGTTTGAATGTTCGAGAAATGTCGTCAAAAATATTTCCATCTCCGATAGGTGTCGAACCTGTAACCATTTTATTTGATGTACTGCTAACCATTCAGCCACAAAGAAGCTTTTGGTTAGCGAAGACCTTATTACTGTTTGTAAACTGATCAAATGATGGTTCCTAAACTTCTTGGATGCATCATTCAGCATAAAACTGAACACCATACTAATGTAAAAGCTATGGCGTTCGGACCCAATGTAGCTGCATCACCAATTGTTGGATTGTTTCAATGACAGGACTGATAACTCCAATAAATATAGGGAAACTGATATAATCACCTTAGACTTTGTCAAATCTTTTAGTACAGTGTCGCATCAAAAACTACTGTTCAAGTTGCAACAACAGGAATATCTTAGCAAGTTCCAAGTTGAATCATATAATTCCTTCTTTCAGAAAAACAAGGGTTTATTCAAGCTCTATCATTTTTTATAACGAATATGCCTGTTAACTTCAAGATGATCTAACTTCAGAGAGTGATGAAGTGAAGATTGGACACAATTTGAAATACGCTTTCACAGTGAATTTTGCATTTACCATGTAAAATACTGAAATATATTCGAGTAGATCTGCGTATACGAGGAAACAATTTGATTTACATCTAAATACATGTCACCATGTGAATGCCTCATGTACGCCTGTCTAGGCAATGGGACAAAATTCGTTTTGGTTTTATGTAGAAATTTGTCAGCATCTAGATCAATTTTAATTATTCCTGGAAATTCCAATATTAAAAGGAAAGCCTTTGTGACCTCTGCAAGTAATTAATTAGATGCATACTTCCTTTCAGAGTCAGCAAATCTTCAAATCAAACTCGACAGTTATCATTCACGGTTTTCATAGAATGCATTAATTGATAACAAAATCTTTCCAACATTCCAATCATACAATGTCTCTTTCAACACACACACACACACACACACACGCACACACACACACTCACACACACACACATATATATATATATATATAAATATATCTATCTATATATATATATAGCATAATGAGAAGCCACGTATACTTTCTTGATATGTATGTAATATGGATAAAATAACTGAAAAAAATTGTGTTTTTTTGCGAAAGTATTTATTTATAAAAACATATAAATAAATACTTTCGCAAAAAAACACCCAATTTTTTTTCAGTTATTTTCTCCATATTATATATATATATATATATATATATATATATATATATATATATATATATATATATATATGTATGTATGTATGTATGTATGTATATTACACAACAAAATCCAAAATTACCTCATATGGGGATAGATCTATTTCGACCGACGCGAATTACTTTAGTCTTATTCAACCCCGGTGTATGGAATGTAATCATGTTGGAATTAGAGATTCAAAATCTAACTTTGAGAGTAGTCAAAAAATTGATACAAAACCTACACCTTTTGGCGCCTCAGGCAGAAGAAATACGCGAGTTGGTTGGAAGGGGAGGGCGGAAGGAATAAGTCTTAAAAGGAAAATGGTTCACAAAAACAACCCGGATATTAAACGTATTGCCCTAACCTGAGGTTATATGAAGAATGATGTGTTGATTTGAAACTAAAAAATGGACGAAAGGGGACATTTTCTATAAAAAATTCATTATATATAAAAGATCAATTTCCCAGTTAAAATTAACAAATTAAACTTACAAAGGAGTTATATTAACAAGATAAACAGTAAATCATATACAGATAATTTATAATAAGTAGGAATATATTTAAAAAATTGTACTAAATAATAAAAAAATTTATTAAAGAACAAAGATTTAAATACAATAAATTATCCATTTATAACTTTAAATATAATTTAAATTATTAAGAAAACCAAACAATGACAAGTTATATTTTTAAAAAGTATATGGATAAAGAGGTATATGTGATAAAAAAGAAGAGATCTTAGAACAGGGGACAATTATAAAATATGATTAATAAGGAGAAGAAATGGAAATGTAGAAATTAAATATAGTTGTATCGTCAACATATGAAGAGTTAGAAACTTAAAAAGCAATGAAGATCTATAAAGTTATAGAAGTTTAAATCTGCTTCTATGTTGGCATTTTAAAATTAATCCCTGTGTTTTAAGAGTTTGCTTTGATTATTGTATTTTATTATCTTAATTTTTTTTCTAAAAATAGATTACACCTATGTCTAAGACTTAGAAGTATGAGCGAAATCTATAATTTTCCAGTCTTTCTGGGGTTTCAGAACTTTCTCCTTCTGTTCCAGGGTTGGTAGAAGAGTGCCTCTGGGTATAAAGACTCTCTTTCCATTCTCCCGCGGAAATTCTAATGTAAACATTATCATTTAACATATTTTCTTTGGGAGAAATAGTTCCTTGGAATATCACCCTAACAGACTTTCATTTGCCCTCAACTGGCCAACTTTCTCTAATATCTGCAATTATAAGTGTGTATCCAAACCAGGTTTGTTGTTTATACCATAAGATTTACAAAAATGTAGTTATTGTGTGAGTTGATAATTTTCCATATGTTATTAGTACAGGAATAGCTAATTTTAATTGTTTTCATACTGATAATCTTGGTTAGAGGGTTGTTTATGTGAAAATGTTCATTTATTAATTTTGGAAAATGATGTCCGATATTAATTTTTGATAATTTGCAGAATGGGTCGGGTGAAACATTTAATTTTTCTTTTTCTATTTCTATGCCTACATCCAACTTTAGATATTTCAGTGTTAGTCATGTGGGTTAGATATAATTTATTTATGGTGCGCATTTTCATAAAATTCTCTATTTTTATTAAAGATGTTTATGTGGGACGATAATCTACTGATTCTATTACAGTAGTAGGTATATGTCACACACTGGAATTGGGGTGATTAGAATTGACATTAATATAGGTGGAGTTTCAGTATCTTTAAAGCTTTTATTATTATGGTTAAAGGTGGTTTATATTCTTTGTTATAATAAATACATTGAGATCATTTTGGGATCACACTTAATATTTCATTTTACTAGAATCCACTTGGATTATATACCAACGGGATCTATTACGTATATATATATATATATATATATATATATATATATATATATATATATATATATATATATATATATATATATCAATTATGTGGTGCAGGTTCAATTTACATTACTTGAATCCTTCATACAAAAAGCTGTTAATGAATTTAATGATGTAAATGGCAAGAATCGCTCTCGCAAACAATTTTTAATAATAAAATCCATTAACCTCGAATCCGTCGATGAATGGTATGATCCTTGTTTATAAAGTCCGGTTTTTAAGGTCTTTGTTACTGCTAGCTTTCAATTGTTTCATACAATCATTGTCAGGTAGGGAAATAGGTAAGTTTTTTACCTACACAACTCACGCACACACACTCACAAACACATACAGACACACACACATATATATGTATGTATGTATGTTTTGGTAGCAATCCATTTCTTATACATGTTTCATTAAAAATGATGGAGAAGAAATATCTTGAGATTTTATTTTATTAATTTATTTGTGTCCTAAAAATTGTCTTTTTGTTTGAAGGACTGGAGGTGTGCGGGAAACGTCCAATATATCGATTATCCTTCTCGATTTCGATTAAACCTTTATTCATTCTCAAGTGCATATTAATTGTTGGTGGTAACGGGGTAACGTGGCAAAATCATATTTTTGTCCTATGGTGTGATGTTTTATAAGCATTTTGCAAATGTATGTATTTTCCTTTTCAAATTTTGATGAATGTAATTTACTTTTGAACATGGTAGGTACATTCTAGGTACGTTTGGAATGTTGATATTTGTGAATTGCTTCCAATACTAATTAACGATTTCCTCTTGTCACTGAGCTTCTTGGTGGGGTTATGCACGCGCGCGCGCACGAACATAATCTCCAACAGAAAGCAGAAAGCCGTTTCGTCCTATCTGAGACTCATCAGCAGTTAGTATCCAGTACCGTGAATCGAACCCGGATCATTTCGATACAACGAAAACATCAGACCAACTGTACTGTGACGATAAGTACTAGACTCGATATAGCGCCGCTACTCACTCAGTTCCGCAGCGATAATCATCCAAGCATACGGATAATCTCAGAACAGTTCCCCAAGAGCCATGTCTGCTTACTAACCCTTAGCCGCTTCTCACGAGCATTAGCTAGATCAAGCAAGGATATAAAAGGATATAACACTGTTCCGAGGTTGTCCGTATATTTGGATGAGTATCGCTGCGGAACTGAGTGAGTAGCGGTGCTATATCGAGTCTAGCTTGTGTCTACTTCGTCACCGAGGCCAGTTCTAAAGTTGGCATGACCTTTGCGTTGTATCAAAATGGTACGTGTTCGATTCTCGGTAGTGGATGCGCCATGCTGATTAGTCCCAAATAGCACGAAACGGCCCTCTACTGCTTTCTGCATTCTTTTGAAGATTATTCTGGAGTCGATGAATTACTGTATATGATTAATCTAAATCCCCACAAATTTCTTCACTGTATATATATATATATATATATATATATATATAATATATATATATATATATATATATATATATATATATATATATATATATATATATATATATATATATATATATATACAAGTTTAGGATTGGTATATACGGAGTGAAATCCAATAACCAACAATTACTATTCTTTAAAGAGCGCTCAATACAGAGTAGAGCAGATATAATTATTTATTTGAATATTACAACATAAATATGTTATAAAATCACGACAATGGGTGTACATTTATATGTATGTGTGGGTATTTATATGTATGCGCTCGACAGTTGGTGTACTGTATATCTGGATGTGTCGATATGGGTATTTATATATGATTAGATATTTATGTATATATGGTTGTATGTTTGTGTGTCATTGTATGTGTATTTGTATGTATGCTTTAGTGTCTTGGAGTGTAACATAGATACAAACTAAAATCTACTTTTGTTGATAAGGAACCTTTAATTGCTTACAGACCGTTGTTCTTTTCTTAAATTATTATAAACTTTTAATATATTTTATCATAATGTTGTTGGAATATTATTAGAATATAAGCTGGTCTATGTATGCTTATTTCTTTTCTCTTTTCTATGCATGTGTCTACATGTTTATATATATATGTATATGTGTTTTTATATGTATGTGTGTGTGCGTGTATATATATATATATATATATATATATATATATATATATATATATATATATATATATATATAAATAAATATATATAATATATATGTATGTTTGTATGTGTGTATGTATGTACGTATGTGTATGTATGTGTGTAGATATATATGTGTGTATATGTATGTATGTGTGTATATCTATGTGTAGTTGCGTATGTATGTGTGTATATATATGTGCAATATGATGTGTATATGCATTTTTGTATTCATATCGTTTTAATTTACGTTTGTTTAATTTTTCATATATATACTTGTATTTGTAAATGTCTGTGAATATATTTAGTTTATATGCATATTTGTATGCGTGCGTATGTATGTACATCTAGATATGTATGTGTATGTATGTATGTATGTATGCACTTGTATATAGTTGCATCTTTATGTATATATTTCTTCACTTGCTTTATTTACTTTTCTGCGTCGACGTATGGGTCAATATATTTATATGTGCTTATCTATGTGTATGTTTATGTGCGTATGTCTGTATATACGTACCTATTATGCATATGTGTGTATGTGCGAATGCGTGTGTTTATTTGTATGCGTATGTGTGAGTGTACAATTATATATGGAGGTGGTTATTTACTTTTGTCTGTAATGTGTCGAAAACTATATGTTTAAAAAAATATATATATATATATTTTTATATATAAATATATTTATTTGTTTAAATTTTATCTATGTATATTTGACCGGTTTAGCTATATTTCAAGTTAAAATTCGTTTAATAACATATTATGCCACGAATAGCTTCGACATCTGACCCTCTAGATCATATTGAATGTAGATGTATGTGCCTGTGTGTATTGATGTGTATGTGTAAGTAAAGTGCATTTGCCTATGTGTGGTTTGATTTTTTGTATGTGTGTGTATATATCTAAATACGTCTGAGCGCTTAACATGCGTGTGTTCGAATGATTTCGCGTGAGAGGCGACTAACATGTTGAAATGAAACTAAAGTGTATACATTTCTGTCTGGGATTCTGAACATCCCTTTCAACATAATTTCAATGAAAATACAAATTAAATAGCATATATATCTTTTATTTTTATTTTTATATTTTTATATTTTTTCTCCTTGGTAATTCTACAATTTAAAACTTAATAGAGATTTGATTTAGATTTCTAAATAGGTAATTTTAATTTTTTACTTTTAATTTTAATTTCAAATTTTATAAATCTTTTAATATCTATGATAACCTTGCTTAGTTGTCAAATTTTTCGAATCACCCTATACTTGTATCTTGATTGGCTACTCTAGCTTATGTAACAGCGTTTACTCCTAGCTAAGGATCGTTGATTAATTTGAAACTTTTAAAACCATTTATTCTATATTCTATATCATCACTTGACAAAACACAAGAAGTGTTGAAACAAAATGGCTACTTTTGTCGTGATTTTATAACATATTTATGTTGTAATATTCAAATAAATAATAATAATAATATATATATATATATATATATATATATATATATATATATATATATATGATGTCTCAGCGATAGCACGGCACGGAGTTTCATGCATAACTCAATCTTCAGCTGAGTATGAACTTTATAAATTTACAAAAAAATATATGTCATCTGATCGCAATGTTGACACATTTATATATTATAATTGGATTAAAGTTTTTTTAAAATTACAATTATATTTAGCATGTAAAATAAACGGGTTTTGTATATATATATATATATATATATATATATATATATATATATATATATATATAGGAAGTAAATTTAGTCATTTATTTCAAAGTTATGTTTTTTTTTATTTTTAACTTAAATGGTGATGTTATTACTTGTTCTTTTAAAAAAATCAAATGTAATTTCCATTAAAAATAAACCATAAATTTTATTAAAAATTAATTTGTATCAACGTCTTTAAGCAGATATTTATTTTTATGCTTAAATGTATCGATCAATTACTTTTTCTTGTTTAATAAGCGAGGTGTATTTAAGTCTTTTAAGATAAACAATATTTCAATAAGACATGAGTTAAATTTCCTTCCCCGTTTCTAATATTTGTCTCTTGCTATATTATCCCATTTGATGAAATGTGAATTACCATTATTCTTTATTGCCAGAAATATTTGCAGAGACATTCTTTTTTTCATTTATTTAAGTTTATCACACCAAGCAAGGCTGGAAACCACTAGCACGCAAGGGGTTACAGAAGGTTTGAAGGAAGAGCAGATAGTAGTGGTAAAGGAGAGGATGTGGATCGATCAAGGCGATGGGGTTACAGAAGATTTGGAGCGAGAGCAGATAGGAATGAAAGGTGAAAGGATGTGGAGATGGGAAGTGGATAGATCAAGGCAACTGGAGATGTCGATTGACGTTACACTTAAATAGTTGGAGATTGTATTTGTCAGGGAAACAGGAATAAGGAAGGGAGTTCCACAGGCGAGATGTGCGAGACATGAAGCTACTGGAGTTGAAGAGACGTCTACATCTAACAGCTTCAATGGTGAAGGGGTGGAAACGGGATGCCAACCTCGTACGACATTTACATTCATGAGGCCTAGGAACCAGCGAAAGCATCTCGTCGGAGCAATTACCGTGAAAGTATTTGTAAAAAAGACAGAGCGAGGCAACGTCGTGTCTGTGAGAGAGCGACTGCAGACGAGATGACAGATGAGGTCCAATTACATTGCATATTCGTCTCAGGATCTTATCAAGAACCCTGAGGCAAACAGCAGGGGCTCCAGACCATATATGGCAGCAATACTTCATGCAAGGGTGAATGGTCGATTTATAGATTTGGAGGATCGATTCCGGGGAGAAAAATTTCCTGGCCCGGCACAGGGAGCCAACTTTCCTGTGCTGTTTTTGTATTTTATATTTCTTAAATTCATTCGATGATGGTAGAAACGAAATTTCCAAGGATTTTCAGTAAAACGAAAACAAAAGTTGACATGATTTCAAGAATATAGGCATGTTCCGTATACAATATTATCAGCCGTACATTAACAGTTAAATACTAGAAAAAGCAAAGAGAAATTGCAACTATAAGTGTCCGTTGCCTTAAATGTATAAAAAAATCTCACGTCACCCTTCGCATATATCAAAACATTCTTTCCTTACGACGCACGAACCTTTAATCCTAGAACTTGGTCCAAGTGCTGTTCATCACATATGTCTATATATATATATATATATATATATATATATATATATATATATATATATATATATATATTTCATTAAAAACTACTGGCAAGGTGCTTTTATTTATTTTTTTTATATAATTTATCGTGCGATCTAATAAAGTTTTTCTTTTCAGAGGATAAATTATATAAAAATTGTCCGAATGTTCTTTTCCGAGCGCTTTCGGCTATACATTTAGCCATTATCAAGGATTATATTTCAACTGTTAGAATTAGAAATAGTTTGTGTGTGTTTTATAAAGTGATTCATTTTTTTGTTTCAAAACACGGTCAAGATATTATGTCCATGTTCAAAGTTAATATTATTAAGGGTTGGTATGTTTAATTTTATAAGTTAGGCTTCCATTATTTTTAGCCTTTTTTTGCAAGTAGATGATATAATTTATCCTCTGAAAAGAAAAACTTTATTAGATCGCACGAGAAATTATATAAAAAACTAAATAAAAGCACCTTGTCAGTCGTTTTTAATGAAATGTGCTGGAAAGAAGGATAGCTGCCTAAATACACAAATATATATATATATATATATATATATATATATATATATATATATATATATATATATATATATATATATATTTCAATATAACGTTGTTAAAACATTTCAACTTTTCACTAAACAGATGGATCAACTCTACCTAAATTGACGATGACTTAAGAAAGTCTAAATATTTGTCCCTATTTCCAGTACTATTCTTCTAATATGAAATTCTGACAAGTTCTGGGAAGGATTAATCGTAAGTTAGAAAAATCGATCATTAAAATTAATCGACAACAAAATATCAGTCGATTTGAATAACATATGTACATTTATCTATCAATCTCACTCTCGCTACACACACACACACACACACACACACACACACACACACATATATATATATATATATATATATATATATATATATATATATATATATATATATATATATATATATATATATATATATACTGTGTGTATATATTTACCTATATATATATATATAAATATAAAAATACATTTATATGTATATACACACGCACATAGACAGATAATGTGAGAGAAAGAGAGAGAGAGAGATAAAGTGAAGACTTACGAATAAACATTTCATGGCGACTGTTACTTTCACCCTAAGTTACAAAATTACACTATTAAACTAAGTTACACTGTTGATTGCTATGTCCAAACGGTCTATATCAATATAATCTCTATTCCAGATTCTGAACACTCTTCTTTAAACATCCTAAGCAAGTATATAAACGATTCCTGTGAAAAACAATAGCAACTGTAGGCAAAAGAAATAAATTTATTATAAAATCAGTTTGTCCTCCACATTCAATGAAACGTTTATAAATGAACCATTGCTGCCCAAATAATATATATATATATATATATATATATATATATATATATATATATATATATATATATATATATATATATATATATATATATATATATATATATATATATATATATATCCTCGGTAATGAGCAAATTAACCAATAGATATATGCACACATTAAAACTATATTTTATCATATATAACAAAATTATATACGATATATCTCTGGTAATGAACACTGTATATCATAAATATAGCCTAGCAAAAAACTATATTTTATCATATACATACACACACACATATATATATATATATATATATATATATATATATATATATATATATGTATATATATATATATATACATATATATATATATGAATATATGTGAATATATATATATATATATATATATATATATATATATATATATTAATTCTTTCATGTAGACAAAAACAATTTACACACAACGAACATGCAACATCGTTTCGCTGAATTTAGTTACACCTCGACTGGCTAGAACCAACATGTAGAGAGTACATTCTTTTTTCTATGTGACAAAATTATAATAAATACTTATTGCTCTATATTGTCGGTATTGGGCCCTCTTTTGAATTAATGCTGTGAACGTTAGAATATTTATATTACTTTCTTTCCCATTGCATTCGTACATATATATATATATATATATATATATGTGTGTGTGTGTGTGTGTGTGTGTGTGTGTGTGTGTGTGTGTGTAATAAATGTACTTACACCCTGTCTGATATTGAGTAATTTATCCCATAAATATAGCATACCTCAAAGCTTTCTCTCTCATTATATCACTCTCTTTCTATATATATATATATATATATATATATATATATATATATATATATATATATATATATATATATATATATATAATACAATGAAATTATATTCACAATTACTGACGGTTTAACACTGTAACATTAATGCTAGTGACAATAATCGCACTAATGAACCTAATCTTAAATGCAATGCAAATTTATTAATGTCAATTTATCATTAAAAACAAACAGTAATCAGATGACAATTCTATAACAATATATTACTTATAATAATTAAGCTCATAACAAAAATCAAGGAAAACTGTTCTGTCAACAATGCTAAACATGAAGATAATAAGCAACTAACTAACTTTGATTCATTGAGTCATTGAGTTGTAAGAAGAGTGTATTGATTAATACCTAGGACGGATATATTGCGTTTGTGTGCGCGCCTAATTCAACTCTTTCTCTGGATTTTCGTGTGGCCAGAGTAATGAGACCAGCGACTTGCCGGCGCTGACCAGCCAATCAATCGGACACCGGCACCGTCAGACGTGTCCACATAAATCACAACCGGCCAAACTGGAAGCGTCGACCAGCCACTAACCTGATTATCTCTCTTATCAAAGTTAATGAAATTCGTCCCTTCAACACATAGAGGCACATACAGCTTTACGCTGAACAGGCGACTTGCTAATGAGTGGTTGGTTGTTCTTGAGCCAACCTTTTTCGTGATCGGCGTCGTTCATATCCGACTCAGGCTAAAGCAAGATCTGAAAAGTTTGTTAATTCTAGCTCACCCCTAAACTACTTTCGAAACTGAAGTTCATTGCGTTTCGAACGTTACTGGTTTCCTTTGGTCAGGATAGTGTATGCTGTGAATTTGCAATCTCGGTCCTTTCATGTTCTTTGAAAATACAGCCACACTTCCTTTAATAATTAACCTGTTTAACCAGCCGAGGACTTACGACCAGCTATGAAATCACATATAATAAAAAGAAATCCAATCAGTCTGTGTTATACGTTTTAAAACATGTTGACCATGATTGTTTTCTCATCCTTGAAAATTATTCAAAATACATGAAATAAATACATTAAATGAAAATAATGAATATCAATTTGTACTGAATTTATATTATCTAAACTGATGTAATGTACATAATATAAAACTGATCTTAAAATATGATTATTATATTTACATTTTAGTCCATTATTGTTCTGTATAAACCTTTAAAAATAGATGCTAAATTTTATTGAATATATTTTAACAAGCTTATTATTGCAAAGGAAGGAACAAACAAGGATTCATATTCCAACTTTGTGTGCTAACCAATTTTCAGAATATATATATATATATATATATATATATATATATATATATATATATATATATATATTTGTTCTTTACTTGTTCTTAGAAAGGGAAACGATTAATTTTAAGGGTGTTGTTGGTAATGTTGATTGACGGAAGTCACGGATAGTGTCAGGAGAGAGGCCTGGCTCCGATTAAAGAAACCGTGTCGTATCACGGGTGGAGTGTCATTTGCTGTGTTGATCCATCTATCTTCAAGTTTGAAATCAATACCGATGATGTGGGTCGATGAGCCGATGGTCGAGTGTGTGCTCAAGTTCTCAAGTTTTTTTTTATATCTAAGGTTTAACATGTGGTGGCACACAGGATCATATAAGTTTTTGGCGGCAAAATTGGTTATTGATTATTGTGCTTTAGAAGACGAATTTGTTTTATGTTGGAGTTTGCTTCGTAGCACTCAAAACGGCCGACATATCTAATGAAAAATATTTCTGTATCAGAAAGTGGTTTTGGTTAAAGCAGTACAACAAATGTAAATGCCTTCAATAACTTGTAATCATTTTGTAAGACAGTTTTAGCGGTAATAATGATTTACTGATACACATCCTACGATTTAATCCACAGCTGGGAAAGGGCGAGCTGGATTTAGACATTTTCCAAGGGTATTTGCGTGTAAGTGAATATAAAGAACACCACATAAATTGGAACTCGAAGTCTGGTGATCTGATGGGAACAGGTGTTTCAATGTAACTTAAGCCTTATAGAAATAAGTCGTTCAATGAACGTAAGCCTTATAACACTAAGACTTTCAATTGATGTAAACCTTATAGCACTATGCATTACAATATATTCAATGTGTGTAAACCTAATAACACTTTCAAAGAATGTGAGCCTTGTAACACTAAGACTTTCAATAAATATATGCCTTATACCACTAACATTTTCAGTGCGCTAAGCCTAATAACACTAAGAATTCTAAAAATATTAGAAGAATACTCTCTCACACAACACGAATAATCCATGAATCAAATTTTAAAAAAATAGATTAAAGGTTGTTGAATCTTCGTATATTAAACAAAATAGTCATCCTTAATTAAAAGAAAAACTTGTAGTTCCAACGAATGGGTTATTTCAAGTTATTCTTTTAATTATGTAACTACCAATGGAGACAAGAATCCTAACTTTAAAATACCCATTCATTTATTAAAATATAACTACAGCTTTACACACCGTATCATTGGATACATATCAAAATTGTTTCACATAATTTCTATTAATGTTCACTGAATACTAGGCCCAAGAGCCACTCATATTAGAGGAGTACTGAATTAAGTTGTATGAGCGTAAGAAGAAACGTTACCGAATGCCGTTTATGACGTTATCTAGGGAAAATAACCCTTCACCTGGAAAAGGTAAAATGTTAGTAATCGGGAAAACGTCCTGTTCCGTCTAGTAGCGGTTCTTGGGAAGAAGGTATCCGCGTTGAGCTTCCTTTTTACTAATGGGATGCGATGAGAATGTGAACGATTTGATCCCGTGTACGTAGCATGGCGGATCATATCATCGAACTTTATGGAAGCAAGGGATGTAGCAGATTAGAGAATTTGGCATGGGAAAAGAAGTAGAATAGCGAGCAGCTTGAAACCTTTCATATGCGGAAAAAAGGTTTCTAAGGTGGAAAATAATTAATCACCCACATGACTCTCTTATTAAAGACAGACATGTGAGAACTGTGAAGCTCCAGTTCATATATGGCAGCAATACACAAATATCGGTATGTTCTGGCTCTGGTACATATACGGCATAGAAGGCGGTGTCAGAGCGGGGAAAGTATCCAGACATCTTACCAGTATCTTTAGCGATAGACCGTTTACATTCAATTCTGCTGTAAACTTGGAAATTTTCGAGATGGAGGTACTGAATGTTATAAGACAGTTCTTCCTCCCTTGCATCACCAGGGCAAGGAGAGGGGTATCGGATACCAGATTCTAGTCAGCTAGATATTGTGAAGTTTTCTTCGTTATGTGTCGAGTCTCCTCCGGACGTAGGCGATCATGGCTTTCCACAACTTCCTCTCCCTTGTAAAAAAAAACAATGTCTTTCTGTTATTTCTCCTAAACTCTGTTCCGCCATCCATATATGGAAGCTCATTATCTTATCATTTGTTTTCCTCTATCCCGCTTGCCCTTTATCTGTCAAGTGTGTATCAGGTTTTCCGAGCCCTCCTTCCTCATTATATGACCTAGATATCTCGACCGTCTCTTCGGTATGTTCAGAATTAGTTTACTTTTAGTTTCCATTTTCTCTCAAATATTTTGTCTTCTGCATAAATGATATCTAAAGTCCTGAGTCTGTTCTTAGGCAAATCATTAATATAAACAAGGAGAGGGTTGTACAGAGAAGACGATCTTGAGGAAATCAGGCACTGATCTCTCCGGTTTTGTCTTTTTTGCTTGGTCGTTAACAACAACATTCATGAACGTAACTAGTATCAAAAAACAAGATAATTGAGGAAACCTTTCCAGAGAAAATCCGATGGATATAAAATTGTGTGGCGAATGATATGAGAGGTTTGCGTGATGGCACGATGTGTCAGGACCATCATACTGGGAAATAATAAAACAAAAATCATTTCCATTCATTACAGAACCTCCACATACGTATATATATATATATATATATATATATATATATATATATATATATATATATATATATATATATTCAGTTAAAAATAAAGAATTAAAAGAAAACATCGTTAATAATGGCTAATAGAATAGCCAAAAGCGCTTATATATATATATATATATATATATATATATATATATATATATATATATATATATAATTTGGATATTTTGTCAAGCTTTACATCCAGAAAAGGAAACACTTATACGAACACAAGAAAAATTAAATGAAACACATAATTGCAGTAGTTTGTCAGTCGTCTTTAATGAAATATAACAGTATATATATATATATATATATATATATATATATATATATATATATATATATATATAGTCAAACTTAGAGAGCCAGATAAACCTACCAAGGTTTCTGTTGAGGGTTCTCCCCTTTTGACACAAATGGACTCACCCAGGGTATATATATACTACAGCCAGTGAATACCCGAAGAGTCAGACAGTCAGTCAAGAGATGGGCCATGGAGAGCCTGTCGGTATCCTTACTCCGGCCATGTTCAAACCAGTACTTCAACACTAATCGGTCTTCACTATTGCTCTCTGGTTAGCAAGTATAAATGTACGTGGCCAGAGGTCCGAGTCTCGCAGGGTGAGGCTCTCTTGTGATCTTCAGCGCCTCGGGGTGAATGTTTGTTGTGTGCAAGAGACCCGGTTTTCTTCATACTGTCTAAGGTGCTCTCCCCTTTTTCCGCATGTTTTGATGGTCGTTCGAGGGGAGTCTCTTGGCTAGTGAGCAGGTCTTTGAAGGCTGCATGTACCCTAGTCTTCGCAGATCTAGCGGGCAGGCTTTGCGTGCTGGATATTACCATAAAGAATAAGGCTCTACGACTCATTGCGCCCAATAACTATTCCGAGCGGCCTGCTTTGTTTCCGCAGATCGGGCCGTTTTTGACGACATCTCGTCGGGTAGTTTTAGCGGGGGATTGGAATGCCGTCCTTGACCCCGATACAGATCGTGTAGTGCAAAATTCGGGTACTAACATCCGGGACGTGAAACCATTTCGAGACTTTATCGGCGAGTTTGATCTTGTCGATAAGTACCGGAATGAGCATCGTCGGGAGGTAGCATGGACTTGGACAAATAGTGGCTACTCGGCTCCTGGGACGCTTGCGAGCTACCTCGACCGAGTTTTAATTAGGAGAGTCGATGTAGGGCTCTTAGGGTGTCCAAGCTTCCATTATATATTTTATACGGATCATAGGCTTGTCCGAGTATGTGTAAACTTATATATGCCTAAGGTTATTAATCTGCTCACTATTTGCAGAGCAGGATTTCCGGGACCAGCTGCTACTAATGATACAGAGAGAATTGACGGGAGCGGTTTTAGGGAACGCCTGATGGGATAAATTAAAATCTATAATTAGAACTTTTGTTGCCGATTTTAGTTGTCGATTCAATCTAGATAGATTAGCGGCGCAAACGGCTTTAGAAGAAGTGAAATCCCGTAATAGTGGGGAAATAGCCTTAGCTAAGAAAGAGTTGTCTTCCTTGCTTATCAAGAAGGATCAAGCTCTGGTAGTTAGGGCTAGGTTAAAAAGAATGTCCTCTGAGGCAACAAATATGGCAGCTGAATTGCGTGCAGAGGAAAATCGGAGCGCTGCTCGGCAACATATCACGTGCGTCACATGGCCGGATAATCGGACCGTGACTACAAACGCGGGCCTATATGAGGCCTTTCGGGATTACTTTCAGGTTCATTTCAACAGGGAGCTCGGGCTGAGCCCTGCTCGGTTCGACGCCTATTTGGCCGACTTTCCCTGCCTCGAGGTAGCTGAAGCGGCTGGGTGCGGGGGTCACATCACAGAGTCGGAAATCTGGGAAGCGCTGAAACAGGTTTGCCTGGATAAATCTCCGGGACTAGATGGTCGTCCCTACGAAGTTTACTTGAGGTAGTCGCCCGTTTCTGTTCCTTTTCTGGAACTGAACTTCAACAACTGGATGAAGCATGGGTCTATACCCTAAAGCTTCACCAGGGGTGTCATCAAGTTGCTGCGAAAGGACAAGAACGGTGGGGATGGGTTAAATAACTTTCCCCCTTTGACTATGTTAAAAACAGAGTTAAAGATTTTGGCGAAGATCTTAGACAACCGTTTGCAGCTTGTCTTGTCCCGTCTAATTGGCTAAGAACAGACTTGTGCTGTGAAGGGCAGGACTATTCAGGATAACCTGCATATGGTACGCTTGATCTTAGCACAAGTCGACAATGAAGCCGCGCTGTCAGTTTAGATCAGTCCAAGGCCATCGATAGAATTGATCATCCGTTTCTGGAGGCTGTCCTTTCGGCGGCCGGTTTTGGACCCGACTTTCGTTCCTGGATCCGACTTTTGTATGCGACCCCCGGTGCGCTGGTGGAGGTGAATGGGGTAAGATCGAAGACTTTTGTATTGCCTCGCTCAATTAATCAAGGTTGTCCGCTTTCGCCTTTACTTTACGTTCTTACATTGGAATCTTTCCTTCGCAAGTTACAGGCGAATCCGGTAGTCGAGACAAGTGGTCACGCCTTCTTTCATGGCAAGGCGGCAGTGCAGATGTGCAAGTTTGTTGAAGGCCTCATGGTTCGCATGCTGCAGGGAAAGTTCTTTGTTCTTGAGGCCAGTTCTGTTTGTAGCAATGTGGTGCCACAGATGACGAAGGCTGAACATTATGTGTCCTGTTGCTTACTAGGTGTTATGAGGGTCGAGATTTGGACGACGCGTCAGAAGGAATTCTATGAGGCCGAGAAGTTCATTTCTTCCCAACAGATCTTGTTCTTTAAGCATCAGCTTAAAGTCAAGATTAGGACGGAAAGGCGGCGGCTCACCTCATCAGAATTTGGCGAAAGGTGGGTGAATCTTGTGCGTATGTGTCGAGTAAAAGGGGCTGACCTGGAGTGGACTTTTGATGCCGGTTAGGCATCAGAATATTGTTTTCCTGGTTTGAACTTAGGTAACCCATCCCTAGAGTTAGGCTAGAAGTAGGCATTTGATTGTTTAGTTTTTCTTTTCTTTTCCAGAAAACTTAGCTAGGGCGTGTTTGCTCATTGGCCCCTTTTATTTTTGTCCCCCTTTTATTTTTATTTTATTTTAGTTTAACTCCCCCTCCCCTCCCTCGTTAGGTGGTCAGTGGGGCGCCTTTCGTTTCGCGTGCGTGTTTTTCGTATTTGTTGTTGTGTCTGGATGAGTGCATGTCTGTGTGAGTGCTTGGGATGCATGAATGTTTTTTTCTATTTTCCTAAAGCCCCGCATCGATTTCGTCTAGTTAACTGATTTTTCTGCCACATTTAAGGTTTTTTGGGGGGGATTACTAACTTTTTTTTTCTTTAGTTTCTTGTGAATAGATTATTACCCTACTTTACCTATATCATTGGGGTGTTTTTAGCTTGTTGTTTTTATCCCCCCACCGCAGACAAAGATTTGTACATATGGGTCTATTTAGGATTTTCATTGAGATAATGAGGTATTTTGGTGGATGAAGTAAGAAAGGTAAATATGAATGTGTTGTTTTGGTGTTAGGAATATTGTTTGGCATGAGTGGGTCAGTGGTTGTGGCTAGCTAAGTTTAAAATTAAGACAAATGATGACCGTCCCTTTACCCACACCCTCTTTTGGCCTTGTGCCTCATTTTCTGTAATAAATATTGTCAGAGAGTCAGTCAAGTAGAATAACGTAGCGGCAAGAGTCCCCGTAACGAGCACGTAGACTCAGTAAGAAGTTCTACAGCGATACGTCGATATCAAAGACTATATATATATATATATATATATATATATATATATATATATATATATATATATATATATATATATATATATATTTGTCTACTAACCCCGCATTCCTGGAACAACTAACCTGTATTACCAGTTTGTTTTATTAAGTTAATACATTTATTTTCCTATATTCCTTCTTGGCTTTTGTTATTATTTGATACCGGATTTCATCCCTGAATCCACAACAGTTTCACCTAAGCGGATCGTCAGGGAAAGCTGTTTTTTTTTGTTTGGGCATTGGACATGTATGTTGTACGATTACTTTCGACAGACGTTCATGTCCATAGCTTTTTTTTATTTAAAACCTTTTTTTCCTTCGATATTGATTTGATCATTGGCAAATCAAGAAACCGAAGGTTTTCCCAGGCGAGTGTAGTTACCTATATATATATATATATATATATATATATATATATATATATATATATATATATTTCAAATATTCAAGTAAATGGTCTATTTTTTAAGTAAACAGTATTAATTACATTTACTGTTCTCAATATTCGAGAAATTTGGTAGAAAATATGCGTTCTCCGACTGGAATCGAAACTGTAAATCTACTATCTATATTTCTCATGTTGTCTGTCTGTGTGTCTGTCGTGGGCGTTGTTACCTCGCCCTGGCAGCATTTCTCACCCGATTTCGATGCGGTTTTCACGACAATTTTGCAAATGGCTGCCGTAAGGACATGACGGAGTCATATTTTTGAGTTTGGACTCAGGTTCCGAAAAAATCAATAATCGAAAAAAATCGATAATCGAAAAAATCGATAATCGAAAAAGTCTGCTTACATAAGGAATGATTGCATTTCGACCAAATTTGACAGAGTCTTCCATTAGAAGTGTTGTCCAGAAGTTTCATTACCACGGACCCCTAAACAGTGCGGAAAATCGATAAAACCCCAAAACCGATACGCGCAAATTGATTTATGAGGAAGCCATTGGGAGTCACCATTTCTGCGCTAAAACAGCGGGGATTCCTCCCATTCCATTTCAAAGCTAATGCCGGCAAACGGTTAGCGGCTTTTCGTTGTCGCACAAACCAAACGAGCAAACGCTTCATTGCAGCTCCTTGCATTCTCATCGCCGGCATCACGTGCGTTAGAGCCAAGCTGCATATGCAGCAGGCAATTTGACCCCGATAACGGCCAAGCCTTGCGCTTGCCAAATCATGCCCGCCTGCGTGAATGCGCGCTAGTATCTTCCATTTTGCGTGAGCTCATTCATTGGTCTAAGTCAAGACCATTGCCCAGGCTACACCAATCAATGACAAGTCACGCTTCCTTTAAATACGTTCAGCGCGGCTGCATCCGCACTCACGTCTTGATTTGATCGCCATTAAACGCATCTGTCCTTGGATTAATTGACAGCTTCCTGTTACCGCAAGTTACCTATTTGTTTAAACGTTTGCATTACCCATTTTATCTCCGGGTGCTGCCTTTATTGCGCAGCCCAGTCCATCTTAGTGTTCCATACCTATTTCTACCTTTTCGTAGTTCAGTTTTGCTATTAGACAGTTAACTGCTGTCGCAAGTTACTTCTTTTCAGCCTTTACCAGGCGGCCCAGTACACCTCAGTTTTTCACTACTTTTTAACCTTCAACGCTTCAACGTTTTGGTTGCGTAACCTCTTCCTACAGCGACGTTTTCGTGCTGCCAGAAAGCACGGCCCATAGCTAGGAGAAGCTTTTTCCATACAGCTCCACTTGCATTTTTAGTTTTCGTATACAACGAGGTTGCACCGCTTCAGCTTCGGCATCAACTTCTATTCGCATTCTTACCCAGCATTTCTAAAACCCTTCAAATGGCACCTACACGACGAAAATTCGCACGTCAGCAACTGAAGACCCCTAACACCGTTAACGTTACACATGCAGAACAGGCGACTGCGGAGGAGCACATAATAACTCCGGTTACAGATGATCCTATAGCGTCTACTTCAACCTCTGCTTTGCTCTTTTCTGCGTGCCGTGGCGATGCCCAACCCGGCAGCTCTGCAAAGGCTACAAAAACACACAGGTGAGGCAACCTTAGCAGGCGTTCTAAAAAAAGCCTCACAGGCTAAGGGGAAACGGGAACAGGATTCCATTGAGTGCGCCTCCTTGGGGGAGAAGCGGCTGGCGTCTACTTCAACCCCTGCTTTGCACTCTTCTGATTGACGTGGCGATGACCGACCCGGCAGCTTTGCTAAGCGTGCCAAAATACCATGGCCAGGCAAACTTAGCAGGCGTTCTAAAAGAGCCTCTGTGGCAAAGAGAAAGCGGGAGGAGGAAACCGAGGTAGAGGCCTCTTGGTGGCTCTCTAGACAATCTCAACGGAGGCAGTTTTTTTGTCACATGAATCGCTTGGTGAACGTAACTACCGTTTGTACTGCAAAACAGTTTACATATATTCGTTGAAAAGTAAGAGGAAACTACCTAAATGTACGATTTTGAATCAAGCACGGGCAACGCCGGGCCATGCTGCTAGTTTTCTATATTTTTCTGTATAATTTCTACGAAATTTCTCCAACATAAATGGCAGTAACTTGTCAGCGGTTTTAATAGTGATGTTTAATTTTTTTAATATATCAGATGTTTATTGAAATGCCTTTCTTAATTTTCTCTAAAATAACGTTAAATCTTGAGTTTAATATTTATAATTTGTTTCTTAAAGCTGTTATTTAAATACGTAGTTTAATTTAAGTTGAGTCGACATATTGTCGCCAAGGACAGTAAAGAGAGTAAAATATAATATTATTTATAATTTGTACTGTTCGATTTTTTAGTTCGGTGAATACTATTTACATTGAAATCTCCGAATAATAGTCACGTATTTTTTCTTATTAGTAATATCGCTATATTTATATTTAAAATCAGTCTGGTTTGTAGAACTACCAATGGATCCAAAACAACTTATTCTTCAGGCAGAAAGGATATCAATAAATAAATTACAGCAGACAATATATATATATATATATATATATATATATATATATATATATATATATATATATATATATATGAATTAAATGCTTCACAGCCAGGGTTTCGACCGTAAGGTTTCCTCTGGCAAATGAAAGGTTCTCCTTCCACTTGTCTGAGGTCGAAGCGCGGGTTGCAAGGTTGGTTGGTATTTTAGCTTATTGTTTAATATTTTAGCGCAGGCACCCCTGGTTTCAGCCTTTCTTTTACATTTATCCGTATATATATATATATATATATAGATATATATATACTTACATACATACATACATATATACATATATATATGCATATATATATATATGCATATATATATATATATATATATATATATATATATATATATATATATATATATATATATATATATATATATATATATATACAAACATGCTTCTTTATTTAAGATGTATGTTTTGATATTATTATATAATTTCTCTCAGGAATTTAAGTGCACTATGCCGTACTGCTTTTTGCAAAATATTTACCGATCCATATTCCTTAATATAGATACCTGCAGCAATTCGGTATCCGTACATTTTAAAATTAATTTTTGAAAATGAAAAGCATACCGTTCACCAAATCTTCTGTTGTGTAATTTAAAAAGAAATTATATTGATCGGAAACATTTTTTCGGTAAAATCAATAAAAATAAAAAAAAGTTAATTCTCGGTTTTAATGATCTTGCAAAAGTAAAATATATTTTGCTTAAACGATATTTCAGGATAATTAACAAATTTAAATTAAGTAAATATTGCTTATAGCATAATAAGTTACATACAAGATCTTCTTAAAGATAGAGTAATGCTTTTTTCTGACGTGTTAATCGATTTATTGCATGTCGATTGACCGCGTAACATGTTTATAGTTAATTATGGGGGAACTGACGATACAAAAAGGGGACAGCCCTTAAAACATATTAACTGTTAATGATAGATTTATCGGTTTGTACATCTATACTTAAATTCTCTATAGACACATACAAAAATAAATTGAAATATTTAACAAAATATTCGGGTTGTCAAATTGTAATAGGCTTTACAATCTATGATTATAAATGTAGTTGTACTTAATAAGCAATATTCCATAAGAGTTATCACACTGAAACTGAATTTTGAAAGATTTAAAAACGTTGTAAATTATTCAATTTAAAATTGTATAAAATGAAAACCTATCTTGTAAAAAATTATTTTTCATCGTGTTTTTTTCTTCAGACACTATTGTCTTTAATATATATTATTCATAAAAGAAAGTAAGGCTTCTCTAATTATATAATGTCTTAGTTTCATTGCGTTTTTTTTTGTAATTTTTCGTTTTGCAACAGATGTTTTGCAAGAAAGGATCAGATTGAGCAAAAAAAATTCAGTGATTTAAATTATTCAAAACTTCTACTTTTAACTAATATATACACTAAAAAAATCATCACGTTGAATTCTTCAATTCTCATAAAACTAATTAAGGGGGTAAAACAGTTGTAAAAAGATATTTTGTCAAGATCTTCTAAAAAATAATGTCAAAAACAATTTCATCCATTTGTGAATAATTCCTGAAAATTTCATTAAAATACGACAATTATTTTATTTTTACCAGAATTCCCAAATTGAGGCTAAAATTTGCTATGTTAAAAGGGGAGTACAAGTTTTTTAATCAAAATTTCGAATGTTCTAAGAAGAATTAAAGAATTTCATAAAATATTTTAAAAATACTTTTATCCTTCCTCTTAATAATAACATAAAGATTTTGACAATAGAACTGTTTGCATTGCGATTGCAGCATGTTTTCATCACGGTATGCTGATTTTTCAGCGATGTCTTTGAGGTATATATACTAATATGCATTTATCAGGTAACACAAATCTCAAACGATAATTAATTATTAAAATCTTGATTCTCTTATTAAACAGGATATCTATAATAGAACCCATCGATCGTTATCTCTTACCATAGCGTCCTAACCGAAGATGACATGTATATTATATAAATATAGTATTTCATAATTATGAATAATGGGAATTGGTGAAAATTATATCAACTTGGTGGTTTTATATCATTGGAAGATATTTTGGATTTATTATTTTTATAAATAAAGCAGAAATTGATAAAATCTTAAAACATTTTCAAATAAAAACTATAAATTTTAATAATTGCTCCAATTAGGATATTTAAATATTTCATGTCAATAATATATATTAGTCTGTATAAATATTTGTAAATATATTGTTAATATTATTTTCTAAACGAATGCACTTAGAGTTTTATTTCAAATATGTGCATGAGTGTCATTAATCAAACCTCTCTTTATTTCTTTTTCTCTGTTTATCTTGCTCTTTCTTTTCCTTGCTCTTTCCTTTTCTTGCTCTTTCATGTTTTTGCTATTTATTTTTTTATTTCGTCTGCTTTGCTCTTCATTATAAATTTCTATAGACTTCTCCCATCCACTTTTCGTTCATTCTTTTCCTTCTTTCTTTATTTCTCTATTTCTTACTTTATTCTTTCTTCATTTCTAGATTTTTTTCATTCTCTCGTGTATTTCTCTTTTTCTTTTTTCTTTTCAATTCTCTTCTTCTTTTTTCTTCTTATTTCTTGTCTTCTTTCTTTCTCTATTTTCTTCTTACTTATCTTCGATTTCAATTTATTTCCTTCTTGTATTTCTTTAATTTTTTCTTTCTTTTCACTTTTATTTTTCTTTTTTTTTTTTCTTTCTTTCTTGTCTTTCTTTCTTTCATTCTCTCTTGGATTTAGTTCTTTCTCTTTTTTCACTTTTCTTTCTCATTTCTATCTATTTCTTGTCTTATTTATTTCTCTCTTTTTCGGATCCAAAGAGTGATACCAAAACAGACGATTGTAATGCAATGATAATTGTGACAACAACGTTACAAAAACTGATAAGAAAATATATTATTAAATTAATTTTAATAGATTTTCGGCTTACTTATATGGTCGCACATTATTTTAAAATAAAATTTATCTTCAAATCAACACACACAATCACACAAACAAATACACACGGTAATTCACCTGAGAAATAACCAGGCTCGGCATTGTTTAACTTCGGGGACCGTACGATAACTGGTGTTTCAACGTGATATGTCCACTTCGCTCTTGTACGGGCTGGACATCATCGTAAAGAAGAACGTATTATATTGTAGTTCATATAATATGTACAGGTATTTAGTCACAGAGTCGAAAGAAATATACTTCCGATCATGTTAGGGAGTTTGGACTATCAGCGTCATGGTAGCAAGTAAATTACTCCGTACATTTCTGCATCACCAGTTGGCATCAACATCAAACACCAGCAAGCAGTCGTTCGAAAGAGAAATCGACAAAAGCATTGCTGAATTTATTGGCAGGATCGTCAAATTATGCAAAACAATTCCGAGCAACATCTAGCTATAATTAAATAAGAAAGTCAAGATTTTCCATGTGTGAACTCAATAAATTGCTCTGTTGCAATGAAACATGGACGACTTGCGCCAGATAGATTTATTCGTGACCTACGATGTAGCCTCGGGATCAGATGGCAAGTCAAAGTAACCCAACATCGACATGACAGTGCAAGAATGATCGCTGAACATGCTTTTCTCACAGCGTTGACTGAGACTGCTAGGAAAAACGAAACAAGAGTCGAATACGAAATGCTGGTAAGTAAGGAAAGCTGGCTAGAAGACACGGTCTAGCATGGCGCGGAACAATGAGTTTTAAACATATCTGCAAACAAGTCACAAGAGTCATAGCCATCAATCGAAACAAATGGGAACATTTCGTGTACAAATTGTTCCCCGAATACAAGACTCAAGCGTCACTCAAGATTGATGGTTACTGAATGCGTTTGTTCTATGAACTTAAGAGGACGAGAAGGTAAGCAATAAAAATTATGGGGATTCGGAGTAAACATAACGGTTGACCGTAAACTTGAAGGGGTTAAAAATACAGCAATGTTCTATACGATAGCTATTTATAGGAAACCACCCGTTTGGAATTTCCTTTAAAATATTATAAGAAATAAATGTAGATGAATTGAGCCGAAGGGAAAGACTGAACTGATGGAACTACATGATATAGTTTCTTAGAGCATTTATAATGGAAATAGCACTACAGCATCAAGACGTTTGCGAGCTTTCTTCGGCGGAAAAGGTTTGCGATATTTGGTTTGTGGAAAATAATTAATCACCTACAAGGCCGAGTGGACCCTTTTAAGCTCTGGCAAAGTTAACAAATGAGCACTAGGCACTTACGTCCCGTATTTGGTTACAACTCGTCATTTTTAATCTCATCTGACACTTGTATCATGATAGGAAATAAGATGTAGTTTTAGTGGTGGATGTCTTGCTTCTCGAGAAATACTGAAGAAGCGCAGTGGCATGTGCAACCAAGGAAACAGACAACAGAGAAAGTAATATAAGAAATGTCACTATTGATCTCTACAGCAGCATTGAAATGTGTTGGGCATATAGTTATGTTGAGACGCGAAACCCTTCAGTATATAACGTAATGCTTGTAAAGAACGATCATACTTTTCGGAAAGACTGTTAACAGAAGAAAAAATATTACGTACAAAATCGTATATATGGCTCCCTCCGTCGCAATAATAACTGACTCTAAACTACTTGACCTGGAAAATGCACAATGCTTGAATATATATATATATATATATATATATATATATATATATATATATATATATATATATATATGGTAAAGGAGGCCGCATATTTTTCTTACAAGAATTCTTAAATATTCAGATCGGTAGATCTAGGTGGATAAAAATACTGTTAAATTAAAAACAGAGCATCTACTCAAATACGGGTACCCATCAAATATAACGTTGAAGGAAATGACATAAAAACAACAATATGTCGGATTTAATTCATTCCCTATAAATATATATATATATATATATATATATATATATATATATATATATATATATATATGGGAAATGAATTAAATCCGACATATTTTCGTTTTTAAGTCATATATATATATATATATATATATATATATATATATATATATATATATATATATATATGGATATTGGGTGCAATGGGTAAACTGGCGCCATCTAAATTTTTAATTTTGTTCATGTAATTAGTTTTTGATTTTGTCGACTGCACAGTATAGTAGAGTATGTTGGGCATCATGTCTGAGAAAAATAGCAACGTGGCGCAATTCACTTCACCAGAAATTTGGAAACGGCATGCTGTCCTGTTAGATATTCGCTCTGGAAGCTCCAATACGAATATTTTAGATTGTTTGGGTGTCAATTTGAGGACGGAGCGGAGAACTCGGAATGACTTCGATGAATCAAATGGCAATTAGGAAGGCACATCAGCTCGGAAAACTCACTCTAATCGTTCCGATAAGAAAAGCACTCCTGAATTTATGGGGACGGTCTTAGACTCAACATGGAGGTCTACGTCAAGTGACTTTAGGAGTGTATTACAGCCATGTGTCAAGAAGGTGGTTGCTGGAAGTTCTTATGTATGCCAACAGGACTCGACATCATGCAACACAAGCAGAAGCACCCAGTCATGTCTGTCGGAAAATATTTGCGACCCCTTATATCTGTCTACCTAACTCCCCAGCCTTCAAACCACTTGATTATGATGTGTGGCTCACATCTGAGCGGGAGACTAAAAAAAATCCTTTATTACCAAAGATGAACTGAAGGCAAAGGTTATGTCAGCATTCACCAAATTCAACAAGGAATCCGTCCCGAAGTGATGCAGGAGATTCCGAAGACTTCTGCAGGCTGCGGTTGACGCCAATACCGATATTATTTAATACATTTACTCTCTAGTATTTCAGTATATTTTTGTGTAATTTTACAAAATATTTCTGTTAAAATGAAATGTCAGTGTTATTTTCATTTTTGAGTAACTTAGACGACAATGTATCCATCGCACCCTATATATATTTCAGTGATACCACCAGATAGACTATAACTGTGGTAAGTTTGTTTTGTTTAGGGGATTTATGAATTATGACTAAATCCTATTCAAGTGTATTTAAATCCGACTAATACGTTCTGTTATATTACTACCTATCACTAAATATTTCTTGCAGCCGTATTCTGTCACTTTCATGTAGGTGAGAAGGTGGAGCCCATTACACTTGCGAAACTTTGCGCAGGTGCTGTCCAAAGAAGTCAAATTAAATTCAGTTGGTTCAACAATAAATAAGGGATCGACTTTCATAAACTAACACGGTGGATATATACTCTCAGGGGCTTTTCTTCACATACAATCCCGACAGTCAGAATCATTCAAATCTCACTTATCAGACCAATCGATTTGATAGAGACCCTCGCTGCAAATTGATACAAAGCGGAACATTAACCTGATAACTCGAACCATATTTTTAAATAGGTTTGTCAAACCGAGACTTTCAGGTGGATGTCGTGTATTGCACCAAAACGTTGAGAGATATTTAAACTACCAACTGTAGACAGCCGCTTTCTAAGATATCGAGTGAAGCCGGGTGGTCTTGGCAAAAATCACACTTCTTCGAACCTTATGGGCTGGCGCTACAGAATCCCAAACAAAGAACCGTACCACATATGAGATACGACTTCACTTGACAACTTTTAATAAAAGTTACAACTACAAGTGATATCACATGCAACTCGAATAGAAAATAATGATATAATAATGATCAAAATTTTGACATTCCACACTATTTCAGATAAAAGGTGAGTAAGGAAATCCCTATCAATGGAAAGAATAATAACAGCTACTGGACTTGAGAAACTTGCTTTCCTGAAAATTGATTTAGGAGAAATATTTATAAATTTCAGACGACATGAGTACTAGAGATACGGTCAATGAATGCCGAATGTTTCCTTAAGAGGAAACCGTTAATATTACGATTATCATTGCAATTCTAAGAACCAAAGTCGATGTTCTGGACCAGATAACATGCAGTATTCAATGCCATCGTATCAAACATGGTCCTCAGGCGAAAATTATTAAACCACGTGGAAATCAGTGTCGGCTATAGATTACTTTGACTGAAAGGTTGAGCAGCACCGTTATTCGTTTAGGATTGGTTTCGATGCAATCATCCTCGATGTTGGGTGTGTAACGTCGTTTATCAGATTGGCAGCTGCCAGTTCACATTTATATAATATATGTGGTCAACTACAGTCATTATTAACTGCTAGGATATATCTGAGCAAAATCTAGAGTATTTTCTACTATGGATATATTCCCCGTATTTCTGGCCCCACCAATAACATGCCACGGTGAAAGTGTTAAATCCTGTTCGCACCAAATGGAAACAAAACAAGACATTTTCCAAAGAACAGTGAATTTTTATTCATTAATCCAACAGATTTTTTTATCACTTCAAACGTTATTTGCAGCTTATAGTTATATTTGAGTATATATGTCTGTGTGTACGAGTGTGTGTATGACTGTGCGCGCGATATATATATACATAATATATGCACTACATAGACAAATATATATATATATATACATATATATATATATGTGTGTGTGTGTGTGTGTGTTTGTGTTTGTGTGTGTGTAATTGATAATTTTTATTTATTTAGAAACAGGTGTCTGTTCCGAATACGGAGTATGCTCTATAATAAAGCTTAAAGCAAGAAAAATTATAATTAAAAAATAGATCTATTATTTCTTTAGAAATTGCTTCGTGTTTCGGATACGAAATTGAGCAGATATGATGCTTCTAGAATCTAATATGTGTGAAAAGGATTTATCTCCTTAAAATGCGAAAAGAGCACCTTGCTTGATCTCCGTGTCCGAGCGCAAAGCACACTTGATCAAACGCTGGTTTACCATACAAAACGAAAGGCAGGTTTGATCGCTGCCAGAAAGAAAATTATATCTCCTAAGAGCTGGAACGAATGCAAGCGAAGTTGCGTCACTGTGTCGTGTCAGAAGGCTTTTCTTGTCAGAATTCATCTTGCCCATTTACAAATCTACCATTCGTCCGTGCATTGAATACTGTTGTCATTGCTGGTTTGGTGAACTGGTTATTCATCTCGAGGTTCTTGAAAATATCCAAACAAGGATCTGTAATCGATCCTGACTTGTAATCTCGACTTCAGTTACTTTCTCACCAAAGTGACTTCCTTTAGCCTTTTCTATAGATATTTTCATGACATCTACTCTGGCGATTCTTTCCCCCTGGCTCCCGGACTATGTGAATTTAAGAGCGCTATTAGATTGGCATTTAGGTCCAACCCGTTTTCCTGTTAAAACTGTTAAATGTAACCGCCTCTTCTACTCCAATCTTTCTTTTTTATTTTGCTCTCATTTCTCGCCCGTGGAACTCCATTCCGTTTATTTTTTTCCCTGAAAAATACAATCTTCAAACATTTTAAACCAACATAAATAGTCATGGCTCTTCTTGAATCCCGTTCATCTTTTATCCTTTCGTTAATCCCCACTATCCCCAGTCATTTCTCTAAACTTCACTGACTGTAACCCCCCTTGGTTTCTAGTGGAATTTCCGCTTTGCTTTGGGTGAAATGATTCAAAAGTGTTGAAAAAAATATCCTTTCATTTTTGGAAAGGAAAAAAATGCTATATAACAGCAAAAAAAGCGTGACATAATGTACAATGCGCAAAACAGTTCGTTGGGTTTCTATTTGAAAATTTGATCTGAAAGAATGAGAACGCTCCGTCAGTGCAGCAGTCTTTTATGATGACTTCATATAAATGTTAATTTAAAATGATCCATGTCATGGAACATTGCATTGATACTCCACTTATTACATACGATGTGTTTTGATCTGTTAATCGCTAAGATGTTTGCATGTCGCCCGATCTAACAGGAAAATAATATTTTACCGGATTTCTATTTGCAGTTTTCTGTTCAAATGCAGCAATAATTCCCACTGAAAAGAACAATCAGGGAAAGTGTCGCTTAAAAGAGGATTGTTTACAAGAATGTGTAGAGATAAATATTCCGGAAAAAGTGAAATAAACAGAATAATGTCATACTGTGTATCAGTTGGGAGTGGAAGAGCAGTGCGCATTAAGAGTTTTTTTATTTCTAAATAAGATGTTGAATTCAGAAGAATTCAGTTTCGAAATAAACCGATTAAAATCGATAAAAACGTCAGATCTGACCAATAAGAAGTATGCAATATTCCATGAGAATAAGATCAAACCTCACACCTTTGTTAAAAGGCAGTCATTGGTGTAATGTGCATTCACCTGAACTGAAACATCCATCAGATTAAATATTATCAAGATAATATTTACACTGTATTCGGACTATTGTCCTCCACATTGTTGTGTTAGCGCAACGTTTCGGCCGTATATTGATCTGAGTAACTTACAGGGAATTCTGAGCTAAAAAAAGCGTTCACTTTGAGTTGCCCAGAAGAGAGGAAGGAGAAGGTTATAAACGCCGAAACGTTTTTGATAAGAACAAGATGAGGAAATTAATCCGAATATAAATAGTGTAAATAATGGTAATTCCTCATCGCAGAAATTTAGACAGAAATTACTTTGATTGAATTTCACATCTCCGGAAGCCTGTACAAACCATTTAGACCCGATCATGAATATAACGAAAGCAAGATCTTGAAGGATGGATTCCTGAAGCCGACTTAAAGATTACGATTGTTAGAACAGCTAAATTACCCACAGTAGAATACATCTATGCATAAGAATCTACGTATTCTCTTTAAATGTCACTTTTGTTTTGATTATATATATATATATATATATATATATATATATATATATATATATATATTATATATATATATATATATATATATATATATATATATATATATATATATATATATATATATATATATATATATAGGTGGCCTGACGATTGCCTCTAGCATGAAACAGACTGTCGGCCCTAAGTACTGACTTCTATGTTCACTTTTATATATATATATATATATATATATATATATATATATATATATATATATATATACGTAAGTATATATGTATGCACTCATCAAATCTGCCAAACACAGAGAGATACGTCATTTACTACAGGCTATGCAGGTTTTCAGGTAGCATTTAATATACTTAAACACCGTTTGAAATTCACCAAATTATTACTGTAACGTCAACTTCGAAAGACTCCCAAGTTTGTCAAGAAAACAGAAGACCCCAGAAGGAATAAAAGCCACAACCGCTCTGTCAATATGTGGAATTTTCTATATTACCATAAGGGTCCATCACAGAGATATGGGTAAATTTCCCTTTTCTATGTATAGATATTTCTTGTCACTTAACTGAGATTTTAAAAATATGAGCATCGACAAAATTATCACACACACTCAGGCACACTGTCTAAAAAACATATACCTACGTAAACACACACAGACACACACACTATTTGATTAGGGTTTATATAGTCTTATAGGTTGGGACGACGACAACATCATTTCATGCCCAACCTTACAAAAAGATCCTACAAAATTCACAATCAGAAAAATTAGACACCACCGACTACACATCTAACAAAACAAAGGATTTATAATCCTGCCCTCTATTTCTGAAAAAACTTGTAATAAATTAGTTATCTTTATTACTAGCATCTTTACCACCACATTCATGAAATATATAATTAGGACACAAATTAAATCCACTACTAATTCAAATGCCGTACTTATTAAATAAATATATTACAAGGTATAAGCACTTGTAGAGAAGAGACATCCCGAAATCTGAAAGCCCGATTTTGCCAAAATAAAAGAAATCTATCATTAGACAACCTCTCAAACTCTCTCAGAATACACAAGAACAAAACTGGACACAACTTTGATTTTACAAATGCCACCCTAATTAAAAAAATTAACATAATTATTTACGTCGAAATTACTTCGAGTAATTACTAATAACTGTATTATCACCCATAAGCACAAAACTCTATTAAATCACCATTGAATCCATCCTTAATGGATCTAATATATTTTTCCAAAACAAACATGATATACGTAAAAACATTTACAAATCAAGATGCTAAAAAACCAACAAACGTAATGTCTCACTAGACATAACCACACTTACTTATATAAATTCTTATCTGAATCACACAGGCAAACTAGAATTAGTGTACACTTAGATAAATCAATATTTACTGTTTTTCTGTTAGGTTTGGAATCTGGTTATTTCTTGGAACGTGGAATGGATGCGTCATCTCTCCTTAAATTCGTAACACCATAAATTATACTAACGTTTATTTGACAAGTCGAACGCCCATGGAGCATGATTAATAAATGAAAATCAAACAACATAGAAGTAAAAATACCAGAATTTCTTTCTTTTTCTTCATATCTCATTCCCTGATTAATATTTAATAAAACTGAAACATGTTAGATTGATAAACGTTTCCTATTTCTTCTTTATGCAATCATAGTATTATATAGTGACAAGTGCTTATATATTATTATATACTGATAAGGGATTATATAGTATATGCCTATTTAATGTTGTCAGTTCTTTCTTATAGGTGTAAATATAATATCTGAACTTTGTGCATGTGTATATGAGTGAGTGATTTCTAGTGTATAGGATGTCAATTTAAGAGACCGGTAACCTTTAATACCGTAGTTGAACTGTATATTCTGCCTCAGTGACGGCAGTGGTTTCTAGGGAAAGATAACCAGATGGGGTATTATCCTCCTCCAGCTGGTATTGGATTCAGAGTTTTACTTAAAGAGAGCCTATCAACCCTACCATTTAATCAACAGTAGAAGATATTTGTTTTCCAAGTCCATTATCACAAATTGAACAAAACAAAATCGCAGTAGAATTGAACTCGCCACTACGGAATTCGTAGTGGCGAGTTCGATTCTACTTTCTTTTTCTATTTCTATTTCAATTTCTGCCTTTCTGTCATGATAATCCTTACACTATCTATGCTTCCTGTATAAAAGACTTTTAAAATGTATTTTTTATTCAAATATATGGCAATTTAAATATTATTGTTGAATGCGTAGGTGCACCTGTCAATTCTCATCTTTGCAAGTTTATGTGTGTATGAGTGTCGACATAGTTTATAAGGTGGTCGTGATTATGTATCTGTGTGAAAGATAACAGGATAAAAAGTTATTGCTGGAAAAGATTGCTAATTAAACAAAATAAATTTACCGTAGATTTCGCAAGTCACAGACTGGAAAATTTTATTTTGCTTAAAGGTTTATTTGCTTCGATGAAATTGAATGAATTAATACAATAACATTGTCTTTTAATTCGTTCGGCTTTCTCCAATCTTTCGTAAAGTGTATCCAATGTTATAATCGATGTTTGTGCCAGATGGTTAAGTTTCATACAACATGAGCATGTTAAACGATCTTTTTTTTTTATCTTTTCACCTCAAGCAAGGCGGAAATGCCAATAGTACGCAGGGGGTTACAGAGTGTGAAAGTGAGCGAAAAGACTGAGCATAGGGAGGATTGAGCAAAGGGCAAAAGATGAACGTGATTCATGAAGATAGAAGATGGCGATTGACGCTGCATTTAAATTTTTGAAGAATGTATTTATCAGGGAAGCAAGTTAACGGAATGGAGTTCAAGAGGCGGGAATGCGTTAAACATAACTGTGGGAGTACAAGTAGCGGTTGCATTTAGATATTTCAATATTAAACAGATAGGATCTAGATGTCATTCTAGTAGCACACTTAAATCCATGTAGTCAGGACACCATCGAAAAGGGCTCATCAGAGCAGTTTCCATGAAAATTCTGGTAGAAAAGATAGCTGGAATCGCTTCACGTCTGTGTGAAAATAACTGAGGTCGTAATGCCAAGTCCGGATCTATTACATTACAGATTCTAGTTCAGATTTTGTCAAGAACCTCGAGATGAATAGCAGGAGTAACAGACCAGATATGGCAGCAGTATTCAATGCACAGAGAGATGGTAGATTTTTAAATGTACAAGTCACGACACAGTGACACACATTTCTTTGCAGTAGATGCAATTATAGACTTAATGTACCAGCTCCACTTTAATTCAGTTGCAAACGTGAAGGCAATAAGGCGCAGTGCGTTGCTCTCCGGGAGTCTAGCATCAGCCTTGCTGATGACAGGTAGAAAAGGTTTGGCTGAAACTTAATGTTATTTATAATTCATGCCCCCTCTCTTCTCGCATTTAGTCAGCATGTTTTTGTACAGAAATATAAATATATTTTGTTCTTGTGTTTGATAGCTATCTATCACTGTCGAAGTAACATAAAGTTATTGACAATCTTGCTTGTTGTTTTGCAGTTCTTCCTGCCGATTTCGACAATATTTTTTTTTATATTACGCTTCCTGTTTACAAATATATTCTTATTTTTGATGGATGGTAGATTGAGTAAGAAACGGATATGTGTATCCACATTCAGCGAAAAACACATTTTAGGAAAATCTTCTTTTTCTTTTATTGTAGTTAGCGAGTTGACAGTTAACCAGGAAAACTAACTAACGTCCAATCTACTAACCTGATACCTATCTTTTAAAATGTATTGTATTCCAATAGTAGAGAAACATTTTCAGTAGCATTTGACACGGTAGTATATCAACATTTGAATGAATTAAAATATTCTCAGTAAAGATTATGGTAACTCCTTTGCTCATAGTAATCTATACTAGATTTCAGTAAGGCTTCCGCGGAAAATTATTTTAAGTGTAAGGATAATGTATATGTTTAAGAAAATACGAATTTATTATAAGACAGCTTCTTTTTTTTATAAATTCGTTTATTATATATTTATGACATTGTTTTTTTATTAGGATCATCGGTCCCGGGACTCATTAGTGTTGTTGCATCACCACATGTTGATGTCTCATAGAAAAAAATAACCTGACGGAACCCATCCGTCTTTAGGCTGATTTTGAACACAGAGTTGTCCAACAGAGAGAATTTTGATCGGTTATTTAAATTTTAGCTTGTGGAAGATAGATGCGTACCATTTCTATGGACGTAATGCAAAGTCAATGAAATGGATTCAGTCAAACGTTGTACGCGGCACACTAATTTACCTTTCCGCGCAGATAAGCGTTTCGTTAGCACTACATGCCTTTATCATTTGCAGTTTCTAATTGTTTTGTGACTAAAAGTGTTATAATGAATCAGAAAGAGTATTCCTAGTGTGGAATATTGGCTCTTCATTCAGAAAAAACTACATAGTATATAAAAGTTTTTACCTTACCTCGTAAAGCGATTTCTTAAACTTACGGCAATATCATGTTGAAATACCGGTTCCCTTAAGACTACCGACGTTAAGAAATATCGCGCCTGGTTAGGACCTAGATAGGTGACCACTTGGGAATATCAGGGGTTGTAAGTTTAGATGTACGGCTGGTTTAACGGACAACAGCTCTGAATTGTTAATCGGAAAGTCTAGTTCCAATTCCCGTTGGTGTCGTTATGTTCACTTTACACCCAAATACCCTTGTGAACGGTATGAATTCACCTCTTCTCCCCAAGCTATTGGTTAAATATTTGAGCTTGTATAATTAATCATTATTATCTAAAAATATCTTACAATCTGAAAATATTTTATGGCTTTAAATAACCTACTATTATTTGATAAACCGTAGAAATCTAACCAACCAATTTCTGGTCCAAGTAAAAAAAAAATTATCACTTATCAGCTTCGTCACAGATGTTTCTGTTTTAACTTGCTTGATATTTCCTGACATAGAATTAGGATAAAAAGATTTTAATTTGCCAATTTTAATGAAAGAAAAACTACTCAAAATCCTTGGAGTGATCCCCAGAACATCCACACTTTCAACTGAGTACTATACGACTACCTCAAGTAAAATGAAGATTTATTTTCTGTCATTTTTCTATTGAAATTTCCACATTTTATCAGTGCTAATAACATCAACATACTACAAAACAGTGTTTATATAAATATACATATAATGGAAGGCGTTCCTGTGAACGTTGCGCGCGGATGGGTTTGTTGCTAAACAGGTTTCAATTTCTAACTTTTAACAGGTTTCCTATAGCGATCTCTATGTTTTCTCTCAACCGTGAAGTTGGCCATGTGCTTAATAAATCATGGGTAATGTAGACAGGTATGGAACTAGTAAGATCCATTTTTCACTTCTTTGTTACCGTCTTTGGAAAATAGTATTAGTTTTTTATTCTTGCATTCATCAGGGAATTTATACCGTCCTCCCTACTTTGCAGAAATATACAATACTATCTTAACTCTGATTCCAGCCACATTCTATAATTTCGGGTGTAATAAAAGTGGTATAATTTTTAAAGTATTTTTGTTTGGTTTATGATTTCTTTTAATTAAATAATTCTTCTAATTGTTCGTGGATTCTTTGCTTCTATATATTGCTTTTCTTCCTTCCATTTCTCTTGCTTTGCTGTTTACTCACTTTTATTCTTTCTTTCCTTCCAATTCCTTCATTTTGCAATATTCACTCATGTTTCTTAACTTATGTTATTCTTATTTCAATTATCATTATATTCTCAAACATTTTTATTTGTCCACCTATTGTTCAGCTTTCTTATTTGTTTCTTTTTTATTCCATTGTGTAAAGTTATTTTTACTGGATACATAATTTAAATTTGTCATTTCTCCTTGGTTTTTAATTTTTCATTTTCGTTATTTAATTTTTCACGTATTTTTTCTCTATCTTGTATTGCATATGTACTGTTATTTTTATTTTTCTATTCATATATCCTTACGAAACTTTCCTGTTATACAATTTCACAATTTATTTGATCTAATTTAAGTTTATTATTTCACCTTTTATTCTTACTTATTTCAATTCATTTGAGTCTATACTTATTAAACCATCTCTCTCTTATCCATAAACGTTTTTCATCTATTTGAATTTTATCATTCTATTCATATATTCGTAGCTAGATTTATGTTATATACCGTACCTATGAATATTAATGGGTATACCCCAATCCGCATAAATACGTTGGACATTATTATAAGTGTGGGTAACATGCTGTTTATGTAGTCCACCACTAGCACTGGTTTACCTAATTCACGCCGCTGGCGAGTATTGTTTTGTTGATGTTATAACGGTTACTATTCCCAACCTCCGTTTTGGTTATTCCTCATTCAGTAAGCTTTCCTAGGTTACAAAACTTTCATACTTGGTCTTTTTCATCACTTTTGCATGTGTTTCTATCAAATAATTCGTGTCTTTATCATTACGAATTTGTACCATGTTACTGTATATCATTATTCATCTCATGCATCCCTTCTCAATGTTATCTCATATCTGTTCTTGTTGTATGTGTGTCTGTATTTATTAAATCGCCTTTCTCTTTATTCATTTTTTAAATCAGTTATTCTAATTAATCTTTCCTTCCATAAATTATATTTCCTTATCTTTATTTCATTCCGTAGATATCTCTGTATATCCGCCGTGTTAATTAAAAATTAATTATTAACTATAGTTCTTGCAATCATTTTATAATATTCTGATGTCGTTAATATTTTATAGAAAATGGTAAAAAACACTTTTGTCAATTCCTTGTAATATACAAACGAAATATTATTTTTCATTTTCTACTGGTGTTTAATTCATTGAATTTCTGTTAGCTTTTTATCGCTCAGTAGTTTCTTTTTCCTATTGTAATTTGTTGGAACTTGTATGGATTAAAAATAAAAATAAATTATACGACTCAGCGTAATCTCTGGTGCCAGGATTATCCAAATGATGTCTCGCTATTAACCGTGCAACTGCACCTTACACATTTTCTCCTCCAGATATATTCTCTCTTTTCCGATCGTAAACATCTCCATATTGCTTGTTTATATCCAGCAGCAGTAGACGTAATTATTATTAGACGCCTTATTTTTGTTCAGTGCTGTTATTGCATTAATTTTATGCATATTATTTCTTCTTCATCATCTTTTCTTCTTCTTCTTATTTGCTTTTTTTCTCATAACTCTCACGTACTTATTAATTTCCAAATCCTTACTTTCAACAAATATAACGAAATTGTTAACATGGTGGACAATTTCACAACATAACAATATATTTTAGTTTACTTATTGCTGAATATAAGATTTATAATATAAATATCATTACGAAAAATCGATAGGTAGGAAGAGATACAGATTACAATAGAGTCAAAACGACAGATGTAGCCCTGTACGGACGAGAGTAACAATTTACGAGTTTTACACAAGTCTGCAATTACCCACTTCCTTACCCCGCCATAAAAAACGCAGTCCGCACATTCTAAATGCTGTTGAATGGGCAAACGTAAATATAATAAAAGAAAAATCTAATGGTAATACTCCATGTAAATCTATCCTTATATCGTTTATAAATGATTATTCCAGGGTATATTCTAAAAAACAAAATAATTAAATGTCCATGGCTGGTTGTCATTTGTTTATTTCATCTTTATATCTTCAATTTCTATTGGACGTCTTTTGTTTCTATTGTAACATATATTTATTTATCTCTGCCGGAAAGAAATTCATCTAATATACAATTATGAAATACGACTTCTTCATACTCAGTAGAAAAGGTCCAAGTTAAACTTCTAAAATATATATCAATGGTACATATCCAAAACATTTATCATTTGTACTTATTAAATAAATTCGGGAATTCATCCCTGAATCACCCATTACTAAACGGCGGAATTTTCAATAATCATATAAGAAATAGTTGGATGTTCTGAATCAATAACGATGCGAATTGTCACCCATCTCCTGTCAGAAATGAAAACCACATAGAATTTTGGGAATATGTCTCAAATTAAATTTTGGTTCACGAATGAACAACAGAGATTTGAAAATTTTGAACAAGGTTAAATGTTACATTTGATAACTTTGAACAAGGTTAAATGTTACATACAAGAGATTCAGTAGGACTATGAATACAGACAATAATACAAATACTTATTTGCATAAAACGATGTGAGTTGTGCATCGATAAGAATCATTGGCCGACGATTCTCGTCCCCTGACGGGGCGCAACGTAGTTTCATCGCTTCTATTGTAAATGGGGAAATTATACTGTCTAAGTAGTCCAAAAATAGCAGTGGCTTACCTATTTACCGCCGCTGGAGTGTATTGTATTTTGTTGATGTTATAAAAATTAATATTTTATTTCCACCCCCCCGTTCTGATTAATACTCACTCAGTAACCCTTTCTAAGTTACAGCATAATTTAAGATCATTTTTATGCTAAGTACAAATACTTATCTCATCAGTATAACCACTCATCATCAGCACATTCGCCTCAAGAAGGAAAGCATGTTGGTTGATTTCTATTAGTAAATTCATTTTGGATGCTGTATGGAATGCTTATATGTTATGTGTCCATCGTATCACATCGCAGGTCATAGTAATTTCGGCCTTGTCGTACTCATGCTGAGGTTTCCGTATCGTGGTCCACGCCGGATATTTAAGATTCTATACATCGATACAGTTGCTCTATTAGATCGATGCATTGAATGAATCTGGATCCTGCAATGTGGTTCCTAATGGAAGAGAAAAAGAGGTCTCTAACGTTGTGATCATATGTAGTTGTGAGGTCTAGAAATCTGGTAAACATTTTCCTATTTGCGACATAAGAAATTTATTGGAGTTGTTTGATGTCATATACGCTATGATTTCATCCCTTTTCAGAATGAAAAGAAATGATCTACATGGAGTCGATTTTGTTGTTGATTTGAATTGTTGGATATAATTCGGAAGGAAACCATAAATTCCTCAACGTCTCTTACGCCAGACGCTGTTCAAAAACCATATCAGAATTTATATAGAATCCTGATTAGAGAGTGACTTTTTTTGAATATTTTCGTAGATATCAACAAATATTCAGTCAGGAATGCAGCGGCTGGGAAGATAAGGCAAAAATGAGATTGCTGTTGAAGAAAATAGAACCGATAGCGTATGAATAATGTTGCAATTACATTTTATCGAGAAAACTAGGTGAAATTCGGTTCGAAGACACCTTGCACATTCTGATAAAAACAGTGACAGGAGCTGTTTATTTCATGCTCGTTGGAAGTGCGTGAATCTGACCAGAAAAGACAACGAAGACATTGTCCGTATGCTGGTATCGACAATAAAGGATGTGAAAGGTTTAGAATAGACGAAATGACTCCAGGTATGTTCAAAGGATTAATTTTCCTGCATTGTTTAATAGATAAGAATGATGCTGAAATACGGGCGAAAATTTTAACAAAAATTAAACAAAACTATATTAAACTGAAAGAAATAGTGGAAGATTGCCAGACATTGTTAAATCTGAAACACGATACTGAAGAAATTCTGCAATGGTACAAGGAAAGGACAATTGTAAAATAAAAGAGAATATATTCTTGTTTCATATGTGGCTAATTAAATCTTGGGAGGGACCGACCATATGAAAATACAGAGTGTTACAAGCGTTGTAAAAAAGGATATAAAAAGTCACATTGCAAATCTAAAATAAAACAAAAATCTCATGGGTAGAAATTGATACACGACGCTGCGACGGACAAAATAGTAACAGAAAACAAAAGAAAATTTCTAAATTTGAAAATACATAATGTGCGTTGGAAAATTCTGCTGGACACTGGTAGTGATATTTGATAATTAATGAAACCACATGGAAGGAAATTGGAAAGTCTTCAATAAAAATGACTTCCAAAGTCTCGATTTCAGTTTCTAGTGATGAATTATTGTTGTGGGGGAAAGATTACTTGCAATGTTTCATTCTGTAATATGCATGCAAAACTACAGCTTATGTATTAAAAATGCTACGAATTTATTCGGAACGGAATGGTTGGAACTGTTTGTACTTTGGGATTTGCCAATAAACGTTTATTGTAAAACGTAATTCGACAGACGACCAATTTAAAAAAAAACATTAGAGTGAAGATCTTTAGAAAGAATTAAAAATATGTTTTTCAAATGTTCTGTCAAATGAAGTGGATTGGTGTTAAAATTTCAAGGCGGATTTACTTGTAAAAATAGGTTCGGAGCCAGTATTTAAGGCGTAACCGAGCATAGCATTCGCAGCATTAGAAGAACTGATGAAAATTTGGACAGACTTGAAAGACTTGTTATAAATGAAAAAAAAAGGTCACCATTCGAAATGGCCTGCACCAATGGTTATGTAAAGAAAAGAAATAATATAATTTCGTGTTTGCCCGGATTTCTTGACTGGATTAAACAGTTGTTTAAAAACACATAGCTACTCATTATCAAGTACAGAAAAAAATTTTCGAATTTTTTACGACGGAAGATTATTTACAATCCTGGATCTCTCTGAAATACATTTAGAAATTCATTTTAAATTAACTGATTAACGACCATAAATACGTACAGAGGATTATCTAATTTTATCAGAATTGCTTTCGGTATACAAGTAGCACCAGCTATGTTTCAGCAGGCCATAGATTCCATGCTTGCGGATTCTGACTCCGCTGCGGTCTATCTAGACGACATTTTGATCAAAAGTATATTGAAAGGACATGTTGTGTATGTGAAAGCAAATTTGGGAAAAGTAAGAGAATAGACATCCAAGCTTAATGAAGAAAAATATGATATTTTTGCAGAAAAGTAAATACCTTGGTCAAATTATTGATAGAAATGGTACACATCCAGATCTATCCAGGGCAAGTGCAATTAAAATAGCCCTGAAAAATCAAATGTGACTCAGTTAAAAGATGTTTTAGGACTGGCTAATTACTATTAAATGTATGTACATAATATGCATAAGTTAAAATATACTTAAAAAGGAATAATGTGGATTTGGAATGATAAATGTGAAATGTCGTTTGACAAAATATTAAGTCTTACGTTTTATTTATCTTTAGCATCGTACGACACAAAAGCAGAAATTGTAGTGTCGTAAGATGCTAGTAAGTACAGTATTGAAGCGGTGACTCTACACGAATACGATGGCGGTAAAATGAAAGCCTTCGCTCTTGTTTCATGATCGTTTCTGCTAGCAGAGAAAAATTACAGCCAGATAGAAAAAAGATCTAGCAATTATATTCCCTGTGAAATAAATCCATAAATCTATTCATGGACGAAATTTCACATTGTATACAGACCATTAACAATATATGGTTCAAAGAATGGTGTACCTACTCAAACTACAACACTGGGGTACCATCCAATTAGACTACGATTTTACGATAGAGTACAACCATCTAACACATTAGAACGTGTGGATGGATTATCTAGATTAATATCTAAAAATGCGGAACCACTGGATGTCACGGTAATCGTAGAACTACAAAGCCACGTAGTACGAGAACTACCAATGACCCTGGATGAAATAAAATCGAAAAATGACGTATTTATTGCAAAAAAAGCAACTGAAAGAAAGTAACAAAGAACAAAATCCAGACTTAAACGAATCATCAAATATACGATGATGTAGTAATGTCCGGTCAAATATTTGCAATGCCGCGTGTGATACAGAACAGATTAAAGAAGGATTTTCATTGCGGATATGCTAGTAATTCTAGAATGAAATCTGTGATGAGAAGTTTCGTATATTGGACCGGAATGTACCAAGTTATTGAAAGAATAATGAAAGCATGTAGATGTTGTGCTCTAGTGACGATGGCCTAGAGGTAAGACATCTGACTCATGTCAAATCAGTCGGGTTTCGACTTGAAGCAATCGGACGCCAAGCCAAACTAAGGAGCTGTGATACAGCGAAACAGTCTGTCTGTGGATGACTATATATATATATATATATATATATATATATATATATATATATATATATATATATATATATGGGGTGGGAGGTGTCAATTAATGAGAGGACGGAAAATCTACTTGGCGCATATCAGTTCTGAAAAGAACACAGAATAACAACTACACTTAATGTCATGATTTTAAAGATAAAAATACACTCAACATAAATCTTCGCGAAATCTTTAGATTAATGTCTCTTTATTTTTCCTTCTATGTGATGAATCTCTTCAGCACGATCTTGACTCTTCAGAATTTCCTATCCTTTGTACCTCTTAATAAATTTTGCTTTTTTTATTATTTCTCCTAAATCTTGATCTGCCCACCGTTAACTCAAGCACGATAAGTAGGTTAAACGTTATTTTTCTCTGTCACATTTGACTTCCATCTGTACAGTGAGTATCGCATTTTAAAAGCGCTCTTTCCTCATTATGTGCTCTAGAGTTTTCAACTGTCTCTTCCGAGTGTTAACTATAATTGCCCTTTTGGTCTTCTTTTTCTCGAAAACTCTGCATTTGGTACAGATTCGGTCCATGGTATTCTCAGCATCCTTCTGTCGAAGCACTTTTCTGTTGCTTCAAGTCTCCTCTTCCTCTGTGAAAAGATTGCCCAGTACGCGCTGGCATATAGGACGACTGATAAACACAATAAAAATAATATTGCTTGCATAGATCCAAATTAAATTAATCGAAGACAGAAACCACCGAAGATTTTCACAAACAAACTGAAAATACTTCAAGCAAACTAACATTTTGTAATACAATAATATAGACAATCAAACATGCTTGCAAAATATCATTTTTCGACAAACGTTTATTTGATACACATGTATGTGTGTACTTGTGTGCGAGTGACATGTCATCTATGTTTCTAAATGTAGTTGATAAGGATTACATTTTTAAACAAATCTATCCTAAAATCAAATATCACTGTACTTCCTACACGGAAGTAACACCGAATCGACTGTCAATAAATACAAAGAACATATTTTTAAACTTTTCACGTCAAAACTGTTATATTTTGGCTGGAATCTTAACAAACGAGTTTGTATATAAAATGCTATTTTTTCATTCACGTATTTTCTTGTGTCTGATATTGAAACATTACATTAATTAGTTGCATGCAACATAACACATCGTGTTTTCTTGAAAATTAGAGATTGGGCGCATATTAGAATTTTTTTCCATTTTTCTTATTCTTGGAAACTTCAATTCACCCAATATACATTGGCGGAAGCAAGTCTCGTTTGGATAATAACTATATTCAAAGTATATGCTTTGTAAAGAAAATCAAAACGACATATAATTCGTAAAATATTGAAGCATTTCTGCGTCAGCAGATATAGAGTTCTTTTGAAATTCTTCAAAGTAAAAGGCATTAAAATTAACATAACGACGTAAAGAAAGACGATGAAAAGTATTTTTAAATGGTAAACTAATTTAACAATCGCTAAATAGTACTTTTCACGGTCATATTGACTATGAGCAATTTATTAACAAAATAGTTATTTCTTAATAACTTGTAATGTGTCTAAATGAAGTTCACATACAAAAATCGGGCTTAAAATCTAAATCAGTAGAATAAAACACGCGGCCAGCGGCCCGCATATGACCGGCGGACTGTCTTTGTGCGCCCTGCTGGGTAATATTTTCGTTAGGAATAATTATATCAAATTATAATAAGTTCAATATATATGTTCCTCAAACAGTCCATACCATTTCAGTATCAGTATTGAGTTTAATCTACTCACCAAGTGAAAACAGCTAATCAATGTATAGGTCAGCATGATCTGTTTTAGTTCTTCTTCAGGGAAGAGAAGAAAATTCCACTTCCACAATATATATTTGTGGGCGTGATGAGAGAGTAAAATTGTACTTTTCGAATTGTCTAGGTCACTGCTTTTTTAATGAGTAGAAATATGTTTCAAAGTTTATATTAAGAAAAATAGAAATAAATATTCTAATTTTATGTACAATGAAAAATTAATCTGTCTTGATACAAACATTAGAAAAATGTGAAAAGAATATGACTTGTTTCAGGGAATTATTGGGGGTAACAGGACGATTAAGATGCGATATAAATAAGTCATACATACGGAATACCTGCAGAAAATGATGACGTTTCCATAGTAGGAGATATAATATATTTGATAATATATTCCCTATAGCATTTGAAGTAGTTTATTCACTAACGATCAGGAAGAAAGAAATAGTGAAGAACAGATGATGAATGATTTGATTCATACAAAATGACAGACATTAGATCCGAAATTCATTGACCTCAATATTTCGTCCGTAAATCAGATTTTAACTAACGATGGTTAAATCATTTCAAGTTACGTAAATTATTATTATTATTTTTATTTCCTTTGATATCTGGCTTTTACACATTTCTTTCCGGGACCTAAGGTTAGAAATGGCATCATGACACTTTCCACTGAAAAAAAATAAAAATAAAATAAAATAAAATAAAAAATAATTACATAGATAAAGCACTTCGTAAAGTGTGGGCAGTACTTGTCAGAACAATTTTCTGTATCTCTTTGAGGCATGGACTTCCAGGGATCCCTTCAATCAGCCTACTGGAATTTTTTCCAACCAGTCCAAGGGCTCCAACCACAACAGGGATTGTTGATGTTCCCATGTGCCACATTTTTGAGATTTCTATTTCAAGGTCTTTGTATTTTGATAGTCTTTTGAATATCTTCAAAGATACATTGCAGTCTGCAGGGACTGCCATATCAATAAGGAGGCACTTATTTTGTTTGTGGTCTTTAATAACAATGCCTGGGCGGTTGGCTTTGATTGTTCTGTCAGTGTGTATCACTATTATTATTATTATTATTATTATTATTATTAAACAAAATGATTGGTGTCAGTCTTACACTACGTCTTTACTACGTTTTTTTACACTACGTTATTTTAGAGGAGACCACGATTTAAAAAAAAGAAAAATACGGTCACAATAGTTAACAATATTTCAACTTAATTTCTTAATTGAAAGGAAATATGTTGAAATATTGTTTAACATTGTCAAATAATGTTTCTTTACTTTCCTTTCTCTTTATTAAATCGTTCTTCTTCTATGTGTAAAATTATTTTTATTATTAATATTATGGATATAATTATTGTTGTTGATATTGATATGGTTGTTATTATTACTGTTGATGTTCTTGTTTTGTTTTAACTGACAGTTATTTTAGTGTCCAAACTATGAGTGCCGAGTAAGAATGAAATTTGCAGAATGTTAAAATATTGAGCCGTGTTCCAGATTCAAATTATTAATTATCCAGCTGTGTTCATGACCGGACTATGGGTCTTCGCAAATCAAAGATTCAACTCCTCTTTCACTAACCACAGATAAAATAGTAAGACAGACTGTACGTTCTAGCCTTGGATGGCCGACAATCTAAGAGAAAAAAAGACGGAATTCAATTTTCTGGAAAAGGCAAAATGAAACCACGACACTATCTATCCAGGGTAAGTATGGCAGCAGGTAATAAAGTAACAAGAACCGTTGAGCGCCATAATCACATTCACTTAAAGGACATGCCAGTTTAAAATACAAACCAAGTTCATTTTGTAACACTTATAATTGCGTTAATAAGATACGTAAAGAAGTGGTGCACGAACCAGAACGAAATAACCTGTTATGGGTCGACTTTGGGTTTTGAACACAGGAACATCTGATGAACACTCTACCAACTGCAGAGACGTCATTAAAATATCAGCCTCTTTCCAAATTAACCAGCCTCCTGAAGTAACGAGCCATTTATCCATGCAGATGGGCAACCAACCGTCCTATGTGTATACTGAGTTCTGACACTTAATTTGATTGCGCCGAATTTAATATCCGAAATCTAATGATTTCGGATATTGGCTTTGCTCAACGGATTGGGTTCGTTCAAATGACTCATCAAAGTTCTGGTCGAAATGCAAGATTGGACATAGGCGTATCTCTGCACCGACACAGCTGTGATTTGTGACGACCTTCTTGGCGCGACGAGATTAATCGAGATTAGCGCTTCGAGAAGAGCAATCAAAAATTCACCACTAATGAGAATTTAATTTTTTCGATCTGTGTTTTTGAGCAATGTTTCGCTTTACTCTTTCCATTTCAGGATTTTAATGAGTTTAACTTTTTCATGGAGGTGGGAGTGGCGCCAGATTATATTTCTTTTGGTTCTTTTTGTTGATATGCTGAATGCCATTTCTGTTAATTATACAGCAGGAATATCGCACATGATATAATTGAAAGACTAACAGCTGTGACTTTAAGATTTGGAATTTTTTTTTCTCGACAAACAAATGTTGGGTTCCAATGAGCAGAATCATACATGTTCCTAAGTCTCGAGAAAATTTTCTTCATCTCCACCAGGTAAAAGGATTCAGAATAATTTCATTGCTATAAAATATGACTGAAAATATAGGTGTTTATTCATATTAAATAATGTAAAAATCAGCCTGAAACTTTCTAGAAAATAATATATTCTTACGTACATATCTAATAATGTACATGTAATGTTGAGATATCGTATACTTCGACCATCACATTAGTCTTGACAAGAAAGGCTCGTAAATAATGAGAACAGAATGAAATAAATATTATTTACATATACACAGGCATATATACCGGCAGTGATTAGTGCATCTGAGTATAATACATATTTACCTGCATCTCACTCATTTAAACCGTTATTTAATTTCTCTCCTTGGGCCTTTCCTGCTCTTCTTTCTTCCGTTACACCTCTCTCTAGAGCTTTCTTACATTTCACTCTCTCATATGTTTCCCACTCCCACACATACACTCTCCCTAAAATGTTGTTTATTATATCCGGAGTTACATTTTTGGATTTCTTTTTGAAATTGTAGTTCTGATGAATTGATTCGTGATTATGATTCGAATGTAATGAACTATAATCATGGAATATTAGTGTTTGAGCCTTATATATATATATATATATATATATATATATATATATATATATATATATATATATATATATATATATATATATATATATATGTATATATATATATATATATATATATATATATATATATATATATTGTCATCCACAGACAGACATTTTCGCTGTATCACAGCTCATCAGTGTGACTAGACGTCCGGTTGCCTCTGGCTAGAATCTAAAACCGGCTGAATTCGCGTCAGTCGGAAATTTTACCCTGAAGCTGTTGGCGCACGGCAGAGAAGAAGGTGAATTCAAGCGTATTTATATTTAGATAAATACACAGTGACTGAGAGAACTCGATTCGATTTACCGAAGAGTCTTGCATTATTAGCCGTAAAATGCAATGGATTAAGAACGACAGTTAGTTAAAATATTTTTCTGTTTATAGGTTATTTTTATAGATACAATTAGTAATTGAAAAGTATTAATTACATTTACCACACTGAAGGCTGGAGAAATTACGTATAAATTAACATTCTCCGGCAAGAAATCGAATCTCTATTCCTATACGGAAACCGTCCATTAATATAAGGTGATATACCTGTAAACTACAGATAAGCGTCAGGTTAATAAAGTTCGAATTACTATTTATAAACAGACAAGATCACGAAATGTATATTAACGTAAACAATGACACATATCTTGAAATTGATTATTTCCGAGAATTATTTTCTGTTCATCCATTATATATATATATATATATATATATATATATATATATAGATGCACACATACACACAAATATGTGCATATTTATATGTGTGTATATATATATATGTGTGTGTTATTAATGTATGTTTCATTAAATAATATAGACAAGTGTTGTGAGACCGATACTTTCCTACATCATGGACTCTCCCAGTACTATATTATTATGTGAATGGTAGTATCATGGGAGTAGCACCAGTAATGCGCAGCCGCGTACGATACCAATATCGGACACCACTGCATAGTAAGCTCTGCTTACTCTTACACTATTCTTTGTAACTTTTCTGTTTAATATAACTTTCTTACCTCTAACCGGTGTTCCGTGTTTTCCTTCCGTGGGAACTGCTTCGAGTCCACATCAACAAGTTTTGTCTATTTATTTTAAGTAAGTTCCTTTCGTATAGTCTTATAAGCTTAACCACATTATCGTTGAAAGACGAAAGGAAAAAAACATATTAACACATTATCAAAGACGATAATTTTAATAAATCAAACAACACATATTCGAAACCACAATAATGTCCCGCCCTTGCTGTTTGAATAAGCTCAAAGTAACGACAAACTCTTATTTACGAGCCAAGGAAGCGAAAAACGCGTCGTAGCTCGTTACGTCACACATGACCACGCGAGCTGTGAAAACGAGAAGTATTAAGTATGGGAAGCCATTGGTATAAACCAATGTTTTCTGCTATAGAATTTAAGAATGTTTGTGGAGATTTCATAGTTTATTTTGTTCAGGTTATGTTTCAACTGTTTTATGTATATAGCTTCAAGGATTTTTAATTTTTGTTTATTATTTTCATTATTGTCGTTTTATATGTTGTTTGATTTATTAAAATTGTTATGTTTGATAATGGCTTATGTAAGCCGAAATCTTCGATTGGATTCAAACATATGTCAATATGGTGTTTTACTTTCAACGATAATGTGATTAAGCTTATCAGACAAAACGAAAGGAACTTACTTAAAATAAATAAACAAAACTTGTCTATATTATTTAATGAACCATGCATTAATGAAAAATTGCTGCCGAAATATACACAATATATATATATATATATATATATATATATATATATATATATATATATATATATATATATATATATGTATAAAAGCGGATATGCACACACATGTAGATGTATAATCACACACACAGAAGCAGACATATATTTTAACATGTTTTTTTTTAATATTCTAAAATAAATAATATTTAGCTTCACTCTGTATTAAGCCCACTTTTATAATAAATATTACGTACAGTGGAATTATATTTATTTTTTCCAATTTACACACACACACACACACACACACACACACACACACATATATATATATATATATATATATATATATATATAATGTGTGTGTGTGTATGTGCACATATAGAGTGGGGCACAAAAATATACACTCGCTCTCACAAACATATATTAGAGACAATTAGACAAATAGAGATATTTATTAAAATCACAACAGAAAATGGATAGTGTTAAAATGTAATGTAAAAAGCGAACTTTATATAGAAAACGTTAATACCACTGTATGACCCTCATACTTTGCAGGTTGGGCATATCAGCGGTATTCAATTTATTTTGTATACGTCCTGTATGTGTATATATATATATATATATATATATATATATATATATATATATATATATATATATATATATATATATATACATGTATGTATTGATAAGTAGATAGATAGGTATATTGATAGGTATTATTGAATAATATATATGTGACATCTCTCTTGATGTGAAAGCCATTCACAATATTATATTATATTGGAAAATTACGTCAGATCGAATGGTAGTGTTATGTCAGGAGACATTGGACCTTCCCGCCACTAATGCTGAATTTTGTTCTTTATTATTCATCGTTACAGTGCAATAATCTGTCAAACTGTCGTGACATGGAAGTGCATAAAATCAGACATGTGTCATTGAATTCTTCCATGTGGAAATAGTTGGACCTATTGACATTCAGCGATGATTCCTGCGAACCTGAGCACAGTTAAACTGTATTTCCTTTCTGCAGTTACGACAGTGAAATGTCTATGACATGGTATGCTGGGGCAGGTGACAAATGTGAAATACGGACAACATTAGCCCGACGACATCACTAAAATGAAAAATAGGAAAAAGTATATTTTTAGAGCTGAAGAATAGTTTCCTCTAAAGATATTACATTGATTACTGTAACAGTTGCTTTTTTGTGGAAGTAGATCTGAGGCATTACATTCAGAACTCAACTCTGCGCTTCCCTGTTTGAATATATATATATATATATATATATATATATATATATATATATATAGGTATGGAGAAAATATATATATACATACACTAGCAAAAACAGATAGACTACTCACGGGCAAACACGTGAGCCCTACGCCACACAGGAAGAATGTACATCTGTTTGTATATATATATATATATATATATATATATATATATATATATATATATATATATATATATATAGATAGATAGATAGATAGATAGATAGATAGATAGCTGTGAATGCTGATTCATGTGCAATCTACCGGGGACATTCACACACATACGATACACATGAATGGAAATACATTTGAAAGTCTGAAGGGTAATATCGAAATAGGAAAACATCTCTCATCAACACATCTATCATAGCCACCACGAAGACCAAACCTAATGATTTTATACCACTTAAGCAGAAATTCACTTTTATCAACAGTACAATAATGTGATCCAGGCTCACTACAAATACAGAAAATGAAAGAACATATGGAAATTTGATTGCTTTTAATTCCTTGATTCCTTATATTTGGCTGAATAAAATCACTAGACCGGAAACCCGTGTAGCAAAAATATGAGGAATAATATATAATATACAGACTAAAGCAAATCTACATTTTAAACAAGGACGTTTGCGGTTTCTCTCTTCTTTTTAAATATATTTTTTCTCGTTGCAACAACTATAAACCTCCCCCCTCTCTTTTAATATTTTTGTTGTTGTTTCAAAACACGGTCAAGATATTATGTCCATGTTCAAAGTTAATATTATTAAGTGTTGGTTTGTTTGTTTTTATTAGTAAGGCTTAAATTAAAACCACTTTATAAAACATACATATAACAAACTATTTCTATTTCTAATTCTAAGAGTTGAAAAGGGCTAAATGTATAGCTGAAAGCGCTCAGATAAAAAGATCATTTAGACAGTTTTTATATAATTTATCCTCTGAAAAGAAAAACTTTATTAGATCGCACGAGGAATTATATAAAAAACTAAATAAAAGCACCTTGTCAGTCGTTTTTTAATGAAATGTGTATGAAAGAAGGATTGCTGCCTAAATACACAATATATATATATATATATATATATATTTATATATATATATATATATATATACATATATATATATATATATATATTAGAGGGAACGATGGATAAATAGTCGTTTAAATTACGCAAAAATGAAAATAACTCTGACATCCCATTTTAACACGTATATCTGCCAAAATTACACAAAAAGAACTTGAAATACGATAGAGTAAATTCAATCAATAAAATCGTCATTGGCTGCAGCCAGTGCATGCAGACGACTACGGAGTCTACTGCAACTTTTCTGGACGATCTCTATGTTTACGTTGGTGAATGCAGCCATAATCCTTGCCTTCAGTTCATCTTTGGTGTTACAAGGAGTTTTGTTGGTCTTTCGCTCAACTCCGCTTCACTCAATAATCCAAAGTGTTGCAAGTGTGGGAGTTATGTGGCCAGATGGAAGGGGTGATGTGGACGCATAAATTTTTTGACACTCATGACTGTGTTCTCCTGTTTAAGAGGCATGGTGCAAAGTCCTATTGTCAGACATAGGTTCTTTCATCAGCCACTCTCCTGACTAATGGCGACACTAAATCTTAAAGGTACTTGATGTAGGCATCCGTGTTGAGTCTGAGGCCCCTTGGGAGGATGAATGGAGGAATGACTTTGCCATCACTAGTAATCACTCCAAAAGCCACCGTAATCACCATTAGACTAAGCCAAATCTTTCCGAATCCTCTTCACTGTCTACAGATTGTCACCCAAATACACTGAAATGTTCGTATTGGAGCTTATGGCGTGAATGTCAAGTAGTAGATCATTCCAGTTCTAAATTTCTGACGGAGCAAATTGCGTCATGGTGCTCTTTATCTCACAAACGGTGTCTAACATACCCTATTATACTGTTCAGTCGACAAAATAAAAAACACATCGAGCATTCGTGAATTAAAAAATATTAAATAACGATAATTCACGCATTCCACCATATATATATATATATATATATATATATATATATATATATATATATATATATATATATATATATATTGGCCTCAGTGTCCACATTTTCTTTGACACACACGCAATCCTACACACACACTCCCACACACACACACACACACACACACACACACACACACACACACACACACACACACATATATATATATATATATATATATATATATATATATATATATAATTAATGAGATAAAAAAAAATTACCTCATACAGATGAACATTTCGTCCATGGAAAATGAGTTTTTCCCTGGACTTATCAATGCTAATTTATTTACTAAATATTACATGTTTTTTTTTTAATGTATTTGTATTGATAGGTCAATGGAAAAACTACTTTCCCATTGTCGAAATGAACATCTGTATGAGGTAAATTGTTTAGATCTCATTAATCTTAATTCACCTATATGCTCTATAATAAAAATTATATTGAGCTAAATTTTGTGGATCAGTTTTAATATGTCATATTAATAGTATCTACTTGTATTACATGACCACGGATTTTTTTACCTATATATATATATATATATATGTACATATATATATATATATATATAGATATATATATATATATATATATATATATATATATATATATATATATATATATATATATATATATATATATATATATATGTGCGTGTGTGTACGTGTGTGCGCGCGTGTGTGTGTGTGTTTGTGTGCGAATAAACAGGATACGGTAACAGTCTTGTTCAGGCTTGAGTGTTAATTTCTTGGTCTGTATATTTATTAGGGGCGTGAAACAGACAGTCACCATGCAATTATGTTTCGTATGCGTACACTCCCTATGGATATAAGAGCTATAACTACAATAATAAACATTATTCCCCTTTTTATACTGCATATTTTTACTATGTACATTTTTGTATAATACATATACATGCATATATAAATATATATGTAAATTTTAAAAAATATATATATATATATATATATATATATATATATATATATATATATAAATATATATATATATATATATGTATATTTTTAAATTTGCACATATATAATATATTTATATGTATGTATATATACATTATATACATGCATATATAAATATATATGCAAATTTAAAAATATACATATATATATATATTTATACACATATATATATGTATATATATATACATACCTGCAAATATATATATATATGTCTGTGTAGTGTGTGTGTAAGAGAATATGTGTGTTAATATCCATATGCGTGTCAAAGATGTTACTTTAACATTTATATATATATATATATATATATATATATATATATATATATATATATATATATATATGTGTGTGTGTGTGTGTGTGTGTGTGTGTTGTGTGTGTTTGTGTATTGTCCTGTCCATATCAAATTTTCGAAAAGCCGTTATTAATAATAAATTGTTGTTGTGCGCTCATATCTATGTGCAAAAAAGAACTTCATACCGCTTGCTTTTAAATAAGATTTCAGCTGACAAATATTGATTCCGTCTTCGTAAATAGAATATTTTGCAAAATCATTTAAAAAAAAATGTCTTTTTGATTGATCTTTCTACAAAGCGCATCACGTTGGACGCATCATCTCAGAAATGCATATGATTTTTTTTTAAATACATAAAATCATTTTCCATATTTTCTTAAATATATAAATAGTATATTCATGTCTGCATAATGCACATATTTTATAAAATATTATATATCTATATATGTATTTTGTTTAGATCCGCTTTAACTATTAAATACATTACATGTATAAAATATTCATCGTGGAATGAGATAACGTAAGAAAATATCATCCCTCAACATACTGATAATTATATACTGCAAACATTATTACATGTTAATGGCAATACATCTGAATATTCTAAAAAATGTGTGTATGTATATATATATATATATATATATATATATATAGAGAGAGAGAGAGAGAGAGAGAGAGAGAATATATATATATATATATATATATATATATATATATAGAGAGAGAGAGAGAGAGAGAGAGAGAGGGAGGGAGAGAGAGAGAAAAACGTAGAGTAATGGATAACAGCTTGGATTGAGGAATCGGCAAGCCGAGTTCGAATTCCAGTCGAATCCATTACATTTACTTACGTGTTAATATCCTTGGGAAATGTGTGAATCTTCTTCTCTCTCCAACTATGAGAAAATAGCAGGACAGACTGGGTTATATAGCCTTGGATGGCAACTGATCTAGGGGAAGGACAACTCTGAATTCAAAACCTGCGGAGGTTCGTTTGGGGACCTTGTGGCCCTCAGTGCTCCAGGTCTCTGTATTCGTAAGTCTGGATGGTTCTGATATAGAACAAATTGAAAGTGGGAAAACTTTCTAAGAATTGGACAGACTGAGAATTCTGGCTGACTAAATAGAGTTTTATATATATATATATATATTATTTATTTTAAGATTTTAAAATACAAATATGTTAAAATTTCTCTACACGTTTACAACCATGTTTCAACGCCATAAATGTGTCTACTCGGGTGATGTTAAACTACAGGCAAATGAAGGATTAATCTAAATTCAAAATCAGAATACTTTAAGGAAAAATAGACCCTAGCCTAAAAGAAAAATATATGGACAATATGAAAAGAAGATACGAGGCACATAATGTAAACTCGACACGGGACGAACTACGAGACGCGTTACTGACATCAGCAGACGATATCATCCCGAAAGAGACAGGACGAAGAAGGGAAAACGGATGATTAACTGTTGAGATTCTCGACATGATGGAAAGGAGACAGAAAACTCTGCCAAGATATGGAACGGAGTACAGAAAATTACACAATGAAATACGGACCAAATTCAGGCAATTTAAAGAAGAATGGCTAAATGAAAAATGTTCAGAAATAGAAAGATTGTGTACTACAAAAAAAGATATGCACAAACAAATAAGGCAACTAACAAGACAGAAGACATGTTCGTCAACAGGCTGCCTAACATCAAAGTATGGAACCCTCATATTGGATCTAGTATTTTGGAGTACTCTTCCACGACGAAAGGGAACAACTAGCAATACACAGAACTACCGACGGATCTGGAATTCTGAAAACCGAAATAAAAGCCGCACTGACCAAAGTGAACAGAATCAAGTCAGTTGGGCCAGACGGAATTGTAACGGAAATGCTGACAGCCTTAGATGACTTTGCGATAGATAATATTACCGAAATAACAAATGAAATCTGCAACAGCGGGGATATACCGGAAGACATCAGCAGATCTTTCTTCATAGCAATGCCTAAGAAACCAGGCGCAAAGCAATGCGAACTCCACCGAACAATAAGCCTAATTAGCCACGTGACAAAACTCATCATCCGTATTCTGATTATTAGAGCACACGGCAGAATCAGGTCAGATATAGGGCGAGAATAGACGGGGTCGTTAAATACATCAGAACAAGGAACGCGATTTTCATTCTAAGAATTTTATAAGAAAGAACGACACATGCAAAATGACGAGTAACTATGTTTCATAGACTACGGAAAAGCCTACGATAAAGAACGCCACAAGGATCTCATGGAACTGCTCAGCAACATTGATATATTCGGGAAAGATATCAGAATAATGAAGAACCGATACTGGTAGCAAACAGCATGCATGCCCATAGGGAATTAGTTCAGCGAATATACAAAAATAGAAAGGGGCGTAAGGCAAGAATGTGTCTTCTCACGCGACCTGTTCAACCCATACAGTGAGGCAATTCTGAGAGAATTGGAAACCTTACTGGGAATTAGCATTGGCGGCCACAATCTTAACAACATATGATACGCAGATGACACAGTACTGTTAGCATACACGGAAAAGAAATTACAATATCTTCTACAGAAGGTAGCGACGGAGAGTAAAAAGAAAGGAACTCGGCATAAACTATAAGAAGAGAGAATGAATGGTCATCAGTAAAAGGATGAGTTCGAAATGCGATTTGCAGGTCGGGAACACTAGAATCAAGCAGACGCGGAAGTTTAAATATCTGGGAAACGTTCTGACAGAGGACGGTAAGTTCGACAGTTAAATCCTTAGATGTATTGGGATGGGCAAGGACGCATTTCAAAAGGTGGGCCGAGTATTGCGAGACAAAAGCATTTCTTTGGCAACAAGAAAAAGAATACTGAGCTGTTACGTGACATCTGTCCTTCTTTACGGCAGCGAATGTTGGACGATTTCCTCAAAGATAAAGGAGATACTCGAGACGACGGAGATGAGCTTCTCCAGAAGGATGCTGCTGATATCATGGACCGAGCGTGTGAGCAACTATGAGGTCTTAGAGAGTATGAAAGCAAAGAGAAGGCTTATACTTAACATCAGGAAGAGGCAGCTGTAGTTTCTGGGACACATAATGAGGAAGGATGGCTTCTGGCTTTCTGGGACACATAATGAGGAAGGCGGGCTTAAGCAAGTCGATAACAGAACGTGGTTTACGTGAAGTAGCAGAGGGAAGGAACTTGTTGAGAGCTGCAAGGGATAGAGGGAGGTGCAGAGCCATGATCGCCTACGTCCTGAAAAGACATGTCACATAAAAAGAAAGTAAGGCTTGTGGGATTTGCTGTGATTAATCAATCGAATGTGACATACGCTAAATTCAAAGCCCCCGGATTTTTTTTTTAAATTTAGTTCATGACACGAAGCAGTTTGCATATAAATACTAGACAATTTTCTTACGGGAGGATACAATTTGTTACATTATTTTGGTAATATTGAGGACAAAATAATCTTTCAATATTTAAGCAGTAGATATTAGACGGAACAGGTAAACTAACATGAAACAGGGAACAAGAGATAGACATCCACTTCTGTTCAAAAATCGGACAGGAATGTAAATAGGACGATATTCGTATAAATATTAATATACAGTTTTAAATTAATTTATTTATTAACTGTAATTTTAATGGGAAACTGATATGTTAGGAAATTGATTAGCATGAGGGTTTCTTTAAAATTTATATGATCACCTGAATTTACTACCAGCTTCTCGAGCCGACCAGGAATTGCATCTACTTATTTCACCATGAACTCTTGTATTCGCCATTGGTATAGTAGAATTGATGCTTTAAACAACACAAAAGAAAAAAGACGGTTAGGATTCCTGGTTAGGCGATTATAATAAATAAGCAGTTACTTTTCAATCACCCTATATATATATATATATATATATATATATATATATATTATATAAAAAAATATCAGCTGATTGAATATATATATATATATATATATATATATATATATATATATGTATATATTCAATCAGCTTATATTTTTTTCAATCACCCAGTGTATATATATATATATATATATATATATGTATATATATTAGATACCGGCAATATATATATATATATATATATATATATATATATATATATATATATATATATATATATATGTATATATATATATATATATATATATATATATACTTATATATATATATATATATATATATATAAATATATATATATATATATATATATATATATATATATATCTATATATATATATATATATAAAAGTGAACATAGAAGTCGACACTTAGAGGCGACAGTCTCTTTCATGCTAGATGCAATCGTCAGGCCACGACTGACGCTTGCATCTAGCATGAAAGAAACTGTCGCCTCTAAGTGTTGACTTCTATGATAACTTTTATATTTACACACGCTCTATCTCTGATATTGAGCACTATATCCCATAAATATACCAGACTTTAAGAATATATTACTTCATATACATATATATATATATATATATACATACATATATATATATACATACATACATATATATATATATATACATACATACATACATATATATATATTGAGACAACATATATATATATATATATATTCACTCACCCTATATATATATATATATATATATATATTCAATCAATCACCCTATATATATATATATATATATATATATATCTGTATATATATATATATATATATATATATATATATATATATATATATATATATATATGTATATATATATATTCATTCACCCTAGAGATATATATATATATATATTCATTCACCCTATATATATATATATATATATATATATATATTCATTGACCCTACATATATATATATATATATATATATATATATATATATATATATATATATATATATATATACGCCTGTGTGTGTATGTGTGTGTGTGTGCTGTATATCTACGAAAAATTACTGTATTTCTTTTTCTGAGTTTGTTGCTCTATTTTATTTTGATTTGTAACGGTCGTATTATTCTTCCCTTTTACTATACGTCCCTGATGTTTATTTTCGTATTCATTCGTTTTCGCCATTTTCATCGACTTATCATACGTATTATTTTCTCAGATTTCTTTATTTCTTTAAAAATGTTTTTGCTTGGTTTTCTCATGTTCTTATTGTGTATGTTCTCATTTCTTTCCCAACATAAACATACTGTTAATTTATTAAAAAAAATAATTGTCCTTTTTTTGGCCTGTCATCAAATGTTTCGTTTTATCGTTTTTGATATCCAAATATTTGTATTGTTTCTCAATCAATTATTTACATTTTCTCGTCTACATTCCTCTTCATTATTATTTCCATCTTTGTTTGTACTAAGTTTATTTTATCTTACTCAATTTAGCATTAATCTTTTCAATTGTCGCTTCGTTAATGTACCTGTTTAATTACAACTATAGTTATTATGGTTAGAAACAATAAATCAAATTGTTTGAGTTCTGGATGATGTTATGCCGAAAGGTAGAATAATGGTGGATATTGCAAACTTGGATTTTCTTTCCGGGTCTCTCCAATTTCCAACTGTCAAAAAAAGGACAAAATGTGCCGGAAAATTTATAATTAAAACTAATTATGCTAACGTCAATTAAATGTCATTCAATTAAGAACATTCTAAATATATTTAAAAACTAATAAATTAAAATTACAAAACACTGTCATGACACCATAAACTGAAGGCATGAAAGTAATAAACGTCATGATACCACAAAGTGAAGCGACGCTTGAAGAGGTAACACTTAAAATTTACATCAGAAAATGCAATACTTACACATATTGACTGAGCTATCATAAACTATATTATCTCATAATAGCTTATGAAAAGTTAAAGTGATGTAAAATTGTGGACAATTTATGTTCAGATCTCCCCAGAAATAATAGAAGTTGTTAGATATGTTTAATTATAAAATATAAAAATAAAAACACTGTCTTTGTTCTTCCACCAAACAGGCGTAATATTTTTGTCTGTATCGAATAATGACTATTACAGTTATGAGAATATATTTTACCAGTTGAGAACATGTTCGCTCTCTATTAAATCGCTCTCGGTTAAATACGACGGATCTCAGGGGTGATATGAGAAGAATACATCTCACTGTGCTACTAGTAATAAGTAATTAACCAGGTTTAATACAACCAAACTGATTCGCCATAAATTCTAATCCAGTGGGTGGAAAACATTTGGAACGGCTTCGTAGAGATTTCATTATGACCATACATTTGATCTCAATCGACATTTGTTCTTAATTTCTCGTGTTATTCATCGTTCATTGAAATGACAATGAAGGCTATTCGTAATGGACTCAATGTTTTTGATTTCTATGAAACGAATACACTACATGCACAGCTAATTGAATTGTCTCTCTTTGCAGTGAAAAAGCAAAACTGCTAAGTTATTCTTAGAAAATACGCTAAATTCAGAGATATTTGGGAAAAATAGTATATGCGTTAATGGAGCGACGCGCGCGATGTAAATGGCTTATCTAAAGAAATCTATACATGTTGAACTCTACATATAGCTGCTGCAAAGTATGGCTGAGGCAATCGTCAAAATAAGAAACAGGAAACTTGACTGTGGCTTATAAATTGAAGTGAAGAGATTGTACGACATGTCAAACACTGCCGCTACATCATTCGTGGTTCCTCGAATAAATTTATATTATTTGCTTTGATCGATTGTATACTTTTTTATTCTATAAAAATTACCCATGGAATTTACTTATCTGTACCAGGAAAAGGAAACGTGAATCCATAGACAATAGATCTGTACAGTAATCTGCTTATCTTCACTTAAATAGAGCTGGAGTCATGTTCTTAAATAGCCTCATCAGATGGAGGTTTTCGAATGGAAGCTATGTATGTTGCCAAAATCGTT
>OZ038481.1:80953926-80963926 GCA_964036315.1 Acanthosepion esculentum
TCTAATTTTAAAATTATTCTTTGTTGACCCAATGTATATCCTGTCAGTGTTAGGACTCTCCATGGATGAGATGGTACATTGGTATACCACGGATTTAGTGAGGCATCTGTTTTCTAACGGGCAGTCATTAGGGTTTCTACAATCACATGATTTTTCGTTTTTTCTGTCTAATTGCAGTTTAGGAGTTTTATTGGCACTGTTTTGGCATGTGTGTTCTTCTAGGATTTTACTATTATGCTTTTTTATGATTCTTTCTAGGTTTTCAGTGCAGCTGTGACTTAACTTTAGGGTGTTTTTATTAAAGATTTCGCTCAGTTTGCTATTTGTGGGGAAGTGTTTACCAATTAAAGCTAGGAACTTATGCCCAAGTTTAGTACTGACCATTTGGTTGAACGGAGGTGTATACCATATGATCTTTCTTTTCCTATTCTTCCTAGTATTAGTGCTATTGTTTGTATAGCTTATGTCAGCGTTTTTATATCCGCTGTTTTTCAGGGCCGTGTTATAAAACTTACTCTGTGCTTGGAATATTTCCTTATTTGCGGAGTCTTAAAGTCTGCTATATTTATGGGATAAAGTGCTCAATATCAGAGATAGAGCGTGTGTAAATATAAAAGTCAACATAGAAGTCAACGCTTAGATGCCACAGTCTGTTTCATGCTAGATGCAATCGTCAGGCGACGATTGCATCTAGCATGAAACAGACTGTCGCGTTGACTTCAATGTTCACTTTTATATTTATTTATATATATATATATATATATATATATATATATATATATATATATATATATATATATATATATATATATATATATATATAAATGTAATGTGAATCTGGAGAAATTACGCGTGACGTGTTTCGTCCTTACGGATATCATCGGAGTGTTGTTTACATTGATGTAACTTCGCATGCTGAAGATGGGCCCGGGGCGTTTTATGTCTTCATTCGGATAATTATTACGCGTGATATACTGAATCCCTCGTTTCAATTTTTCACATTTGTTAATAATTTTCTAAACATTGTTCTACGATATGAAACTTTATATATTATTTTCTCCTGTATATAAATATAAAAAGCGAAGTGAGTGGAGTTATTAATAAAACAGTACTCGATTATAATAACAGAGCTAAAATGTATTAAAAAAACATATGCATCAAACGGCAAGAAATTCTTTCATTTTTCTCCTAGTATTATTATTTTTTACATAAATAAATACTTTCTTTAACAATTTCGCCTCATGCAAGGCAGTAAACCACTAAGACAGAAAGTGTTATTGAATGAGAACAAGTAAGGACAAGAGAAACATTATTAAGGAGCGAGAACAATAGAAGATTAATCAAGAAGGCTCTAGATAAAGACTGACATTGCATATAAGTTTTTAAAGATCAATGTCTGCTGAAAAGCCTGGAGTGTGTTCCACAAGTGACAGGTATGAGAGAAGAACCTCTTAACATAAAACTTTCGGTTGCAATTTTAACAGTCAATTGATGATTTTTCTTCTACATAATTCATTGCATAGTGACGACAACATTTTCCTTCCAATAAATGAAGTGCGTACATGCCACATATTTATCAAATAACAGTGTTCATTTATATATATATATATATATATATATATATATATATATATATATATATATATATATATATATACATATATATAAGATATTGCACATTGAGCGCTGATGTTAATAATCATGATAGTGTTCGATGTAATATAACAGCTATTAAATATATATTAATAAATATACATATTATTCTTCATCGTCTATTTTACATTTAAAATAAAACCATTAATCCCCGTTTATTTTAGTATAAACATACATTTCATCTATCTTAAATATATTTTTTGTTTAAAATCATTAACCCCACATAATATGGGGACTGCGACAAAAATTTCATTAACCAGATATTTTTATTAAAATTTAAATTATGTAACGGTCAGTATTTATTCAGTACTTAATGTCTGATTAAATAAATTACAAACATTATGCCTATGGATTTTTTTCTATTATGTCATGACATTCAACATAAAAGAAAGAATTCCAGAGTGGATTTTTTTTCACGTTCTAATGAACGCTGAATCATAACTGTCAGCCGTTGCATTTAAATTCAAAAAGAAAAATCAGTAATGGATAGGTACACATATTTTCTTTTGCCTTACTAGTTGTACCCCTTATGATGACGTAACATTTGTAATTTATTTAATCAGATATGCCTAAATAGAATTTGCTGCAGAAAATGCACACATACACACAAACACACACACAAGCACACACATATATAAATATATATAACTAATAACTGATACATATATATATATATATATATGTATGTATATATGTATATATATATATTATATGTATATAATAACTGATACAACAAAAGATAATAAAAAGGAAGACGTTACCACAACTTGTCTGAATGATTTTGTTTCTCTGTATCCTTGAAAACAGTAAATTATGATTTAGTCTGTGCAGTTAAAACTCAGTAAATTTAAAAATAAGTCTATCCAAAATTCGCTTGAGGACGAAATGGAACTAATGTTTTTAATTTAATTACAAAATTAAATTTGAAGTTTTTAACTTCCATTTTTGAAACATGGTTATGACTGTGTAGCGAAAATCAAATTTTAAATCAGTTAATTTATAATATTAATGGTCCGTATATTTATATTGAGCACTGTTTTGTAAAAATAAAAATAAAAAATATCAATAAGAACACCGGATTTTATATCTTACTGTTCTTTTATATATATATATATATATATATGTGTGTGTGTGTGTGTGTGTGTGTGTGTGTGTGCGTGTGTGTGTGTGAGTGTGTGTATAATGTTGGCTTTTTGTGTCTTTTATATAAACACTTTCATGGCGGTTGTTCAAAAGAACGCTTCGCTATGGTACCTAGACTAAATGAATCTAAGCGAAATGCGAGAATGACGTTGATTTCCATCAATTTATAGTTGTATTAGCTAGATGACGCCGTAAAATCTATTATAACGCTTTCTTCTTTCGCACTTTTTGCTATATACGTTCCTACGAATTGTTCTTTTTTTCTTTCTTTTTACATTTTCTGCTAATGCTTCTGTTCGTAATTCCTTTCCACCACACCCTGTAAATCTATGCGTCTTAGTGGCTATTCTTCCTTGCTTGCGGGTGAAAATGATCATATATATATATATATATATATATATATATATATATATATATATATAAATCAGTTTTTCTTTATTTTCTGAGAGGGTAGTTTTGAGGTTCTTAGATAATGGTTTTTAGATTTATGAAATGTGAGCATAGGAAGCTGCATGAAATGTAATACACATGAAGTGAATAGGTGTAGATATATACATATTTTTGTGTCAGTTTTTTTTTAGTCTATTTTGCACATAGTTTATATTAAAAACATAGCTGAACACTCTCATGTCAGAATTATTTTGGAAATATATTGTCATTAATGCAACGCTTCCCTTACAAACGCTTTAATATTTCCTTCTACAATTCTCTGAAAAGTGTTATTCACATTTGCATCAATACAACACCGTACGTTTACTACCTCTACTGGCTTCCATAAATAAAACATACATTTTCTTCCGATGGTTTCTGAATTGCAAGTTATATAAGCAGACTAACAGTGTACAGGTTGTTTTACGATAATCAAATACACATTGAAAGAGACTCATCCAAACACACGCTTATGAAAAACCTACATTTTTGCATATCATCTAAAAACAAACAAAAGCATTATCATAAAAAACTATCATGGAAATCTCTAAAAAAGGCAAAATGTAACAATTTGTAATAGTAAAATATATACATAACACAGATAATACTGTAGTAAAAATGTGTTTTAAAGTTTTAAAACTTTTTCACAAAAAAGACATACATTTCACTTTTATTAAGAGATAAACATATACCGTGCAAAAAATCTTTATTCCTCTTTGTTGAAAGCTTATATGTATATATACTTATATTTGTGTGTCTATGTGTGTGTGTGTGTGTGAAAGTGGAAAATGTGTGTGTATGTGTGTGTGTGTAAGTGAAGGCTGTGTTTGTATATATATTGATATATTTATATTTATATATATATATATATATATCAATTTATGACAGTGGATTTTTCCGCTGAATTACACACACACACGCACACACAAACACACACACATATATATATATATTTAAAGAGAGAGAGAGAGAGAGAAAGAGAGAGATTGAATGAGAGAGTGCGATGGGTAAACTGTCACCATTTTTATATTTCGCGCCTGCGCGTTGTTATTTTTTTATTTTGTCCACTGCACAGAACAGTACGGTCATTTGGGTACCGTCTGTGAGATAAAGTACACCATGACGCAAATTAATCCACCATAAATTTGAAAACGGCGTGCCTACTTCCTGAGAGTCACGTCGGAAGCTTCCATGCGAACGTTTTAGTGTAACTGGGTTCTCCAAATTGTGTGGCATGGTGCAGAGTTCTGTTGCCAGATATAGTGTCACCCAGCAGACACCCTCATAACCCAAAGTAGTTCTACGTTCACGTGGCAGTTGAAGTGGGCTTTCCTGTTGTATCTGAGGCCGTATGGGAAGATGAATGGAGGTATGACATTGCTATCACTAGTGATCAGCCCAAACGCCATGATTTTGACTGGATATATCATCCAACTCTTACCGAATTCTCTGCACTCTCTTCAGATTGGCACCCAAATTTTCGGATCCGTTTATTTACAGCTAAATGTGCAAATGCGAATGCAATAAAGCCTGCTGTTTTCAAGTGTTTCCGGAGTGAACTGCATTATGGTGCGCTTTTTCTCACAGACGGTGCCCTACTGAATCTATTATACTGTGCCATCAACAAAATCAAAATCACAAAATGCATATGGACAAAATTAAAAATATAGAATTGCGATAATTACCCATTGTACTCTATAAATCTCTCTCTCTCTCTTTCTATCTCTCTCGAAGTAGTAGCATTAGTAGTATGGGAAATCTTTGGTATAAACCAATGGCTTCTGCTATCAATTATAGGCATTTAAGAATATTTCTGGAGATTTCATAATTTATTTTGTTCAGGTTAGGTTTCAACTGTTTTATGTATATAGCTTCAAGAATTTTTAGCTTTTGTTTATTGTTTTCATGTTTAAGTATAGTTGTGTTTTCGACGAGGATGTTCCGGAATTGTGTATGCGGCCAGGCATATTGATTTAAATGCCTAAAAATATTAGAGTTATCATTCAAATGTAGCGTCAAGCCTCGTGAAAGCGAGTTTCTGGTGGGACCAACATAAATATTATTTAATCCATTGGAGATACAATCTCACAAAGGGCACGTGAATTTGTAAAATATGTTGGTTTTTTTTTTTCAAATCGCTAACGGGGGGTGGAATCATTGCGAATAATTGAGTAACTTAATATTTTGCTTGGATCTTTTGTAGACATATTAGTATTTACTAATTTTTTTACTATTTTTCATATATATATATATATATATATATATATATATATATATATATATATATATATATATATGTATATATATGTATATATATATATATATATAACTCTGCTGAAATGTTCTCTTCTAATCTAGATTACAAAAATATTTCTTTTATTCGATATGCTGGGTACACATGTCATGAAAATCAGTAATATTTTGTGGGATCAAATTTTCAGCGTTTTCTTAAGTAGTTAGCAAACACGCACATATACACACTCACCTATATGTGCGTCCATGGCGCATCTTTCCCTCTCTTTCCCCTTATCTCTCCATATACATACTTATATATATATATATATATATATATATATATATATATATATATATATATATATATATATATATATATGGAGCTAAACGCATACAGACACACACATACACACACAAACACGCATATATATATATATATATATATATATATATATATATATATATATATATATATATATATATATATATATGCCAGTGTGTTTCTTTGTGTATGTGTGTGTATGCGTCTGTGTGTGTCTGTGTGTTTGTAGCTCCATATTTGGGCGGTTGATAAAAAGTTTCAATATACTTTATTAATAAATATGCTCCCCCTTTTTTTAACTTTAAAATTTCACATTTATAGCTAACAAATTACCGAACATGTCAATCTGGCGTACAAGACGACCTCAAGAGTTTAACTCACGATTCTGAATTCGGTCCTTACCTACCTTATAGATCAATCCCAAAACATACGTTCGGCTACCAGTGGCCCAAAACATAGGCTTACCGATAAATGAAGTCAGGCTACATTATACGATATCCTCTAGCAAATCTACATAATGTAACACAATTTACTTGTATATTAAGACGCTAAACGTAATATATTTCTATATAAATTTAATAGTAAACAACCTATAACACACACCGGAAGTTAACATGTATTATATCAGTATAACTTCTAGATCACTTAACATTCGTAACGACTATTTATGAACACATTAAACATAACACCGACTCAATATTTTATTAATTTCTGTGTGAGTATGCCAAATACGTTCCCCAAACCCACATTTATTGGGATATATTTTTTCGTAGCTTGCTAGAGTTCGTTTGGTGTTCTGTTCAACTGGTTTCCTACTTAGTGGTATACCTTTGCATTCCATACCCGTCATAAAAGTCGACCCCTATTTTTGGAAATATTTTTGAGGCTTGAAAACTTGACATGTATAGCGTAATTTACAATAGTTTATTTTTTACTATACATTTTTCTCCAAGATCACAGCATCCGACAGTTTGTTTTATTTAAAGCAATTTCCCTTGCTGGTTGCTTTCAGATTTTTAACCTGTTGTAAACACAGAACATAGCGATCACGTTAACAAACAATTTTTAAATATGAGAATGAATATACAACTATATGAATAAATTATACTGACATCTACTTTGTTAGTTCTCATAACTCTATGAGTTACACTAACGGTGAAATAAAATATACGATTGGGAAAATTAATATTGTCTAATAAAAAAACTATGGAGATACTCAAAATTAAAATCTGTATTTCTAATAAACAGTGTTTTGCTTTCAGCTTGTATAGTATATAGTATAAAACAATTTTTAAAGAAGTCATTTTGGATGAATTTCGCTACAAATTTGTAGTTAGAAGTCCTATTGTTGTAATTTCAATAGCAGCCAATTGCAGGATTTATTTACTGATCTTTGCATGGTTTAAACGCAGGGTTAAAGTAGGGTCATTCAATCCTGGTCAAACCCAATAATATCGATTTAAAAGTTCAATATACAGAGCATTACATGACTTTATGAAGACCAAGCAGTCATTTGTAGGTGTGTAGAGAAGAAAAAAATCGCACTTTAATATGTTTGTGTATTATGAAAGACGTCGGCGTTGAATGTGAAAATAGGTATCTGAATTCATATTCCAACCTAGCAGCCTGCCTGCTTTCACATTCACAGTATTACGTTTGGAAAAGGTAAGTATCCGTCCACTCTCAACACCACTATATGTTAAATATCAGAGCAGACTAGCGTTTCTAACTTTGGATGTCAGCCAGTATAAGAGAAGGAAAGCTTTTTATTCATAACTATGTAGAAGACAAGCCCAAATCGTTTTACTTCCTTTCCCAAGATTGCATGCCAATTTGCATTGAAAAATAAACAGAAACTGTGGAGTGATATGAATACCAAGCCGTGAAGGAAAAAAATACACATAAAACATCAACAGACGGTTAATTAACTAGTTGAATAGATAAAATACAACCCCCTCAAAAATCCACAAATACGATGTTGGGATTTCGTCTATTTTTTTTTATATTTTTGCGGTACGAATATCTAAGAAAAGCATTTTTATTATAAAGGCATCAATAGGCTGAATATACTGTAAGAAAAATCTCATTACCTAAAGTAGGAATCTTAAGTTTCCTTATTAGGTTCATCAGAGTTAAGTGTTTTCAAGTAGAAAAATAAGTCACTAGCGAATATTGTCTGTGACATTATTTGGTAGTTGCGTTCCTTCTTCATCCTAGAAAAAATGGCAAATGGTGTCACTACACGTTAGTGTTAATAGCTGAAGACATCTTACGTAGGAAGTTTCGGAGAATTTAGGCTTAGATACATATCAATGACTGTCAACTCGTTGACGGGATTTCTAAAACCACAGATATCGGTGCACCTCTGCCGCCCAAATAGTTGAAGTTTAAAAGAAATAACTTCAAAGTTGATACTGATGTCAGAATTAATTTCTTTGCTCCAGAAAATATATTTGATTTGAATGAATTATCAGAAAATATTCTGGTTGATCGGCTGACATATTTCGCACTGGCGAAAATGCATTCTTTTACGTAAATATTCAAAACGTTTTCATCAAATAACTGATTCTTATTAAGACTGTCGTTTTCCACTAGTTTTTCAGTATATAATCTTGAAACAATACCTCTCTCTATCTATCTCTCAGACATTCTCTCTACTTGTAAACATTTCATCCCAAGCAAGGCAATAAGGCTTCTAAGACGGAAGGGAGTATTGATAGTGAAAGAATATCAGAATATTGGAAGTAAGGGGCCATAAAAAGAGGATTCAGGAAGACAGAATACGGCGATTGACGTTGCATTTAAATTTTTAAAGATCTGAAGGGGCAGGGAAGAAAGAAACCGGAAGAGATTTTAGCAGGTGAGAAAGGAAATTATTGATATTATCACATCTTGTTATTTCAACAGTAAAGCGGTGTGAGTTATTTGACAATCAAGTATACGCTTAAATTCATGCAGCCGAAGTACTAAGAAGGAAAGGTTTGTGATGTCAACGAACTCTCTTTGCCTCTTTTATGATGCCAACGCTGTAATGCTCGCTAAAGCAGAGACTTTGTAATCCCAGATAACACTCTAATATGATGTTGAACAATACTTGTGTCAGACGCCTTCGAATAACACTCGCACTAATAATACTTGCTCGAATAGTAAACCGTATAGTGATCCAAATAGAGAAATACTATAGTGAGTAGAGAATACCGATCCGAAGTGTAATAGAGGATAAAATAGAAATGCGACCTGAATCTAGGCATCACGCGACTTACTATATATGCGTTTCCTCTGTGGTCACCTTAATTCAATAATGAACTATGTTCAAACTCAAGTGTCGGCAGCGACACTTTATTCATATATTACAGAAAGTCCATTAAGAAACATTTATAAAACAAGAACACTGGAAAAATACTTGACGATGAATTCCAGATGCCAGGCCAAGCCCATTATAGACCTTCTTGGGTTTTGTCGAACATCTCGGGAAATATCCGGAACGCCAGAACAGATGACGTAGTAATATTTAATGCTGGGCGTATAGTATATTTATAAACGTGCCAGATGGATTCTGTAGAGAAAATTGTCTCCTACGATGAAGTCTACTAGTTTTCCTGTCTGTAAATCTAGTAACTGATTCAATATAATCGGTCCACTTCATTTCTGGAGAAAACGTAAGACCAAGAAAACACAATGAGTTGTTCTGTTGGAGGTAATCATCGAGAATGTAAATGGAAGTCAAAAATAGTTATATCTTATGATTAAAATATAGCAACTTCTTTATGACGGCGTTAAAATTGACAAGTGTTTTATTGCCCAGTTAACAACAGACTAGAGGTGATTTTCGAGATAAGTTGCAAGTATTACTTTATTGGGACCATTAAACTTAAAATGAAAGCATGTGTAAATTGTTGCATCATCAGTATTCTTAGCCAGTTTGGAACTGATGATATCAGAAATGTCTTTTATGAATATATGAAACAACGTAGATCCAATTTTAAGTCATTCAAAGATACCTACTCTCAAAAACAAATTTGCAAGAGCTTGAAGATTTCTAGATATGGGGTGCAATATTCGCTACAAAGACAGATTCAGGTAAAATATAAATGTCTGTGTGCATGCGTGCGTGTTTGCAGGCGACTGTCTGTTATCGGTTGTAAATTAAGTTAAATACTTATTCATTTATATGTATTACATATATTGAATCGATGACAAATGAAATGGACATTATAG
>OZ038481.1:80968926-80973926 GCA_964036315.1 Acanthosepion esculentum
AGCTCTCATTTTCTTTGTTTATTTATCTATTTCTCTTTGTTTTATCTCTCTCTTTCTTTCTTGCTTTCTTTCTCTCTATCTCTCACTCACTTACTCTGTAACGTTATTTCTTTATTTGTATATACATGAAATGTGTCTATTTACGTACATCTATATGTTTAAACAACCACCCCTTTATATCAGTTACATTAAAAATATAGAGATTACATATGTTCCCTATTTTAAATGAAATAAGATAAGATTAACGAATTGTTTGGATTTTGTGTTTGCATTTTTATGATTAAAACATCGAATTAACAGAGATTCCTTCTTTTTATTCTGAATTTATTGTAATAAAAATACAGTTCGTTTGATCTTGCGCAAATCTTTCCCATGGCGCAACATATAAACTGCACATTATTATCTAATTTTTTGCTCTTTATTGAACGCTTTTAATTCTGCTTTTTCACCCCTCATTCAAGATACTTTGTTGGCTTGCGTTTGTTGCCATTATAAATTTTCTTAATGTATATTAATTCTGAATGTATCTTAAGTATAGATATAAAATGAAGTTGTGGGGAACGTAAAAAAAGAATGAAAATAAATTTAAGAATACAATAACAAAGGAATATGACCGAAGTGCACTTTTTGAAGTGATGTTTATAAAAGGAATATTAACGTATTGCTTCTACGTTATTGGCAGCGTCTTAGTGCAATCGGAACTAGCGGAGTGTGAGCAAGTGATTCTGCAGCTATTTGGTGCAAATGAAAATGGGAAATTGCTTCTATGTACTGAGTCTTTGCGCTATTTTACACAGGCACATAGATTAACGACAACCTGATTTACCATAGGTTCAATCGCAAGATATGGGTCGATGAGAATCATGAAATTGACCGTCCATGACCAGAAAATTTTATGTTTCGCTATAAGAGGGGCGCTGAAAAAAAAAGTCGTCAACCTGGCCAAGACACTCAGAAATGTTTTACATGGTCATTATGCGAGGTTTTGAACGTGAATCGGATCAAGAAATCCATAACAGCCCTGACTATTTGAGAGTTTATTCTTTTATTATCCAAACATTCAGGAACAAATCACGACGTTAAAGCACGGGTACAAAGTTCGAGAAATGAGTCCGAAGAATTACAAAAAGAATCGGAGAATAAAAGAGAGAGAGAGAGAGAGAGAGAGAGAGAGAGAGAGAGCATTGAAGAAAAAAAATTATCATGAAAGGGCAGCTATAGATTCACACTTGAATTAAGGGAATCCTAAAAATAAAATTAAAATAGATACCCCAGTTCGAAACAAAAGATGTATTATCAAATGCTCTCATGTTAGTTTTCAAACAACGGGTTACTGTCTAAGTATGAAGGATAGTAACAGCCTCGGCTTTCAACCAATCAAATTGCCTCTCTTGATTAAGTGTTCAATAATATCCGCCGCCATCTTAATATTGATGAAGAAATTTGGAGCTACATGAAATCATTGGAATAATAAGAATTAATATTTTTTATAGAAAAGGCTTATTATAGAGCGCTTGGAAATGTTTTTAAACAAAGTAAAGTACTTGATTTACTAAAAGAATGCGAAATTTATCTATTCACGCGGTATCTTCAAGTATTTCGCCATCTATGATTATACATGCCGGAATCATTTTACATAAGTAAAGTGAAGAGTTTTATAAATATCAATTTATTATTACTGATATGGACGTTCGCCCTTGAGTAATGAGATAAGATGGTAGAGCAGGGAGGCACAATTACTCTTTTTTTAATTAATGTATTTTATGTCAGATCAATAAGACTGTCTCAAATGTTTATCAACTTATCTGCAATCATTTCGGCAAAATTAAATCTTAATTTAGTTATTAACTAGTCTTCTGGAAAATTTAACTAAATTTTTTTTAATTGCATGGAGCAAATCTTGGTTCTCTCATGATATAATTAAGGGCGTGCTGGAATATAAATATTAATCCTCGTACGTGATTGAATATTTCCGCTAGATTCAGCTTCGGAAGTAGGTGAAATTGAGTGTATGTGGCGAGTCTCCTCGTAAATACATTAGGGCAGGGGTTCTCAACAGGGGATTTTGGATTTTCAGGGGAGTATTGTGACCACAGTATGTTTAGGTGGTGGAGGAGAGAAGTTATAGAATTGGTCAATCTGGCCTTTCATCATGGAAAGGAGTGGAAATCGTATTCTGACAAATGGTGAAAGAGGTGCATGGCGCAATCAAGGTTGTGAACACCTGCACTAGTGCATCAAGTAAATTTACACTCATAATTAAACTATCACATTCAGTTCTCCCCCTGCGGCACGGGACAAATTTTCAACTTCAAAGCACGTCATCCTCGTGTAATTGTTTTGTTTCAAGCAACATGCCGCGTAAGAAATCATGCATCGTCGCATTTATTTGAACCGGTAGGCATATTTTAGCTATATATAAAATTCTGTGACTTCCGTTAGTCTGGCTATCCGTCCATCACACCCTCTAAAATAGGCATCCATTGACTGATCTAAACCAAATTTTGTGGAGAAGTGCAAGGAGGAAAAGAAATACAAAGTACAGTTTGTTTTTAATAGGGTGCGTAAAAATGCGAACTATGGTTTTTGTCAAAATTTTCTTAATTTCCCAAACAAATCAGCGTCTTCAAATCTCATCGATTGGTTTGCGAAATTAAACGAAAAGTAGAGTTTGTAAATTTCAACAAATTTTTAGCGATAACTTCAAAAGTACCTAACACTCGTGTTGCAAATAATTTCACGTAAGTTAAAGTTTCCCAACAAGATGAATATTCCAGACGGCACTCGTTCTTTGAAAATAAGAGTACATCATTTTAATAACAGAAACTCTTTATTCAAAGCCACACATAGGAAAATATTTTTGCAGTTTCTTCATTATTTAGAAGTTGGAGGCGTCTTTCCACTTCTCGATGTCCATGACCATCGCCCTCTTGACACTTTTGCAGAATTCTTGAAGCATAGATGAGGTTGCCCAAGTGTCCTCAGGTAACCAGTTCGCCGTACAAAAGAAGCTTCAGAACCTTCCCATCAAGCAAATGGTGTACATGTCTATAGCAGCGGAGTACTTATAGGCTGTTTAACTGGACACGCCTGAGAACTACGGCATTAGTAACACGCTTGGACCAATTCATACCCAGTATGTATCTAAGACGGCAAAGGTAAAAGGCTCGGAGGCACCTCTCCTGTCTGGAGTAGTGATTCCAAGTCTTCTTGCAGCAAAGCAGCACGCTGACTACGCGTAACCTACAGACTGCAAACTTGGTGTTAGTCGTAAGCTTTCTGTTCTGCCAGACTCTCAATATCAATCTGGCAAACGTGGTAGCAGCTCATTCGATTCGTTTGTTGACCGCAGTGTCTGATACTTTGGAGCCTAGATATGCGAATTCATGAACCACCTCCAGTAGCTGAATTTAATAACGGGAAGCAGTTCAACGCCTTGGCCGATCACGTTGGTTTTCTACAGACTGAACTCTTCAAAGGCTTTAGAAAAACTGTCCATGGGCGCTATATATATATATATATATATATATATATATATATATATATATATATATATATATATATATATTAGTAAACCATAATATACAAAATTACCTCATATGGAGAATAGACCTATTTCAACAATTTTTTATTAATAATAATTATTTTTTAAAAATATAATCTCACTTAATTTTAATATAAATTATCTAAATATAACTAATTTTTAATTTATTAAATATATTTTACATTTAAGTATAATTTATATTTGGAAGAGTATTTTAGGTAGGAATTTTTTTATAAAATAAACCTTATCTATGTAATTAAAAAACAGTTTTCGTTCATCTCTTAGTTTTAAATTATATTCTTCATATAATCCCAATTTAATGTCGTAAGGTTAATATCCGGGTTTAAATTTTTAAAACCTTTTTCTCTTTAAAACTTTTTTCCCTGTCTCGTGCCTTTCGTCTGACTGAAATATTGAAATAGATAAATTCTATATCAGTTTCTCAACAGTTGTCACAGATAAATTTCTAATTCTGACGCGAAATCAGTCTATATGCCGGGGTTAAATGAGATTGACGATGTTTTCTTCTATATGAGGTAATTTTGGATTGGATTTTATGATTTACGACTATTTATTTGCTCCGTAGATTTTTGTGCAACAGCTTTAATATTTTATATTGCTAGGATCTACTTGGGTTATATACAAACGAATTTATTACCTTTACTGCATATATATATATATATATATATATATATATATATATATATATATATATATATATATATATATATATATATATATATATATATAGGCGATCGCTGAAAAACGCCACTATCGATTTGTCACGGTGGTGGTTATATAATGTTATCGAGCTCTGCCGGCATTCTCAGCGTGCAGCACTGTTGGTAAATGACTAAATCCATACCTAGTCATGTCAACAAAATGAAGTAGAGGAAGTTCTTTTGAAACCGTTAATGGTTTCGCGTTATGTTTTAGTATACTGACCTTGTTTAAAAAAAAAACAGTTGCTCATGCCTGATGATACGTAGTTACCCATAAATTGAAATTAAAAACAATTCAGCATATTTACAGTATAAACCTCATATGGGGTATGTAGATGTAAAACAAGGACAAATGTGTCTAAGCCAGTATTCAACAGGGAATGCAGAGGGAAATATCTGTGTATGTACACACACCCACACGCACATATATATATATATATATATATATATATATATATATATATATATATATATATATGTGTGTGTGTGTGTGTATGTGTGTGCGTGTGACTGTGTGTGTGTGTCTGTGTGTGTGTGAATGTGTCTGTATATATATAAATTTGTACATATGTATTAGTGTATATATATATTTATATGTATATATATATATATATATATATATATATGTCTATATACATATGTGTGTATGTGTGTGTAAGAAAAATTATTTAAATTTGGCTATATTTATGGGTAAATAGGATGGAGAGAATGTAAATATAAAAAGGACACTAACG
>OZ038481.1:80976426-81033926 GCA_964036315.1 Acanthosepion esculentum
GCGTGTGTGTGCGCGTGTTTGTGCGTATTTAGGCAACTTATCTTCATTCAAACATGTTTCATTTAATAATATAGATTTATTGTGCGCATTTATTTTTTATACTGACCCATCAGAAATATTAACATAAATCAAAAAGAACATAACTCTTCCTCAAATAACCCTAAACATATCAACCTATTATACCATAATCAAATAGATTCTATCTAAAATCTCAATTAAAAAAATACTAAAATATCCTATAATTACGTATATATTCCGTATAGATCCCAGTAAAACAAAATAAAAGAAATTATATTTTAAACTAAATTTGACACAATTAATTTAATCTTACGCAATAACTCTACTCCGTCTCCTAGTGTTTAGGGAGACACCAACAATGTATATCAGTTTTAATGTCCTTTCGGAGATTTTATCTCTCACCAAAAAATATGTAGATACGACCACAATATTATGAAGACGTCATAGACGTCATATTTGTCGGATACAAGTTCTATTGCACAACATCTGAAAACGTACACCTGCCAAGCTTCACAATACAGGGAAATACTTTTTGACAGTACCAATTTATAAAACCACGAAAATAATAAAGAAAAACAACAAATCCCCGACACACACGGTATCAAAACCAACCAACCAAAACTCAACAACATTTATTATGAATATAGTAACGTCATAATGAAATGCATATAACATTTAATGCCATTTTATATTTCCACCAATTTTCGATCAGCTCCCTTATATTAAAAGGCTTGTTTTGCAAAGAAATTCCATAGCAACATTTTAAAATAATTACGCAGAGAATGCGCGCGTGTTTTTTTATTAAAATCACCATCGTAGTGGAATGCAGATTTTATCGCAATGCAAATAAAATTATATTAATAATTTACACCTGACAATGCTTTGGGAAAAGATCGAAAGGAACCCGATTAAAAAAAGAACAAACTATGGCTGCCTCCTTGATGAATTCATCTTCATATCAAATAACCGATTAAGTAATTGGAAAGATCAGTATGAAAACAAATCGACATAATATGTCTATGTTATTCAATATATATATATAAATATATATATATATATATATATATATATATATATATATATATATATATATGTGTGTGTGTATATATATATATATTTTATATATATATATGTATATCAAAAATATTTTTGATATATATATATATATATATATGTATATCAAACATATTTTTGATATATATATGTCAAAAATATTTTTGACATATATATATATATATATATATATATATATATATATATATCTGATGTATCAAAAATATTTTGACAAACTTTCTAACACCTAAACAATGTAAAATGTCCATATAAACATATGTCCAAATGTGAATGATCAGAAAGGGAAAGACCCCGCACGCTTTGAAAAAGATACGGATACAGGAGCTGCTTTTGGAGTATCTTCTTTGTGGTATTATGAGATGTACGACATTCTTGGTGCACTTGAATTGTGCTGATACACGCCTGATAAATTTAACCTAGTTTACATGTCACTACCGGGCCATCTACCGTAATGTTTCTTTAAACTTAATGACTCAAAAACGAAGGATTTGCACACATTTATGTTGGTGTGGGTAACTTTTGTAAAAATATCTTTGATACACCATCCTCTCTCTCTCTCCCTGTATATATATATATATATATATATATATATATATATATATATATATATATATATATATATATATATATGCATTTAATAATTTACAAGTTTCAAAACCTTTTGGTTTAATTAACTTTTATAACGCTCTAAAACGTAGCGTAACGTAAATAATAGCAGTATAAACATATTAGATGAAATTGATTAAATCCAACAAATATTTTAATATATATTTCTGATTATGCGTTATTTTATGGATAAAACTATGGATACGTTAGGTTACGTTTCAGAGCGGAAATGTATTATCGAGAAAGATCATCGCTGTTGTGTGTTTATAAGCAGTAATTTAGACACTGCTAACCTGAATGTTCTCTGTAGCTGAATCGTTAAAAGCATGTTAGATCTGATAATTGATTTGTATATAGGATACATCTTCGTTTGCTGCCGGAGAAAGCATAATTTCTCAAAAATTCAGTCCGGTAAATGTAATGAATTCTGTTTAATTAAAACAGTGTCTTTATTCAAAAAACTTGTATCCTTAAAATTAACGTATAAACAGAAAATCCATTAACATATATCTGTGTACACATTCATTGTTAATAGTCTATATGATTCAATTAATTGAAAACTTAATTTAATACGCCGTCATATAACAGGCGTGCAAAAATTTGAAACAACTGCAAAATAGAAGTTTCTTTCTGACATAAATAAACAATTATTAATTTATTTGTAATGTAATAAGTAATGTGTTACAATAGTTTTTCCACTGAAGAGGGAACACTTTATCAAGGATTTAGAAAATGATGTCAGTTTTTCTTAAGTAGAAGCAGAAATGATACGCGATGAATATATGAAACCCTGACAGGCATCAGTGGAACATGAAAATTTCGTACTCCTATATATAATGTAGACCAAGATCATTTTCACCAGATTTATTCAACTTATACAGCGAGGCGATACTAAGAGAACTAGAAGTCCTAAAATGATTGGCGACTACAATCTTAACAACTTAAGGTATGTAGGTGTTACATTGTTGATAGGAGACACAGGAAGAAAGCTATAAGAACTCCTGCAGAAGGTAGTCAACGAAGGCAAGGAGAAAGGGTTAAATATCAACGGCACGAAGACAGAATACATGCTTATTACCAAAAGGATGAACCTAAATTTCGATATGCAAATCGGAGATACTAAAACGAAAGTGCGGAAATGTAAATATCTGGGAAGTATTTTAACAAGGGACGGAATGTGTGACACTGAAAACTGAAGACGCATTCTGATAGCTCAAGATTCATGCCAAAAGATAAGCAGAGTACTAAGATATAGAAAAGTTTATCTAGGTACAAGGAAAAGTGTAATAAACCCTTACGTGATATATGTCTTCCTCTATGGAATCTCCTCAAAGATGAAGAAGACAAGCAAGTCAAATGTGGCTCTACAGAAAGATGCTGGTTATACCATAGACCAAACAGGTGAGCAACAACGTATTTTTGGATAAAATGGAAACAAAAAGGAGACCTATACTAAACATCAGGAAGAGACAGTTGATGATTCTGGGGCACATGATGAGGAAGGAGGAGATGAAGAATATGATACTCACAGGTCTGAGTGAAGACAAACGAGTCAGAGGAAAACAAGCCATTACATAATTATTAAGTTTGATTATATCGGGGGGTTAACAAGATTTTGGGAAATAACAAAAAAAAAAAGATTTATTAAGAACTACGAAGAGCAGGAAGTTGTGGTGGGCCAAGACCGTCCAGATTAGACACAACACAGAAAAAGAGAGAAACAGAGCACAGTGAGGAATGCATAGAATTTGGAGTTGGAGGAATGTATCCCTTCAACTTTCTTGTGTGTATGGTTAAGAATTAATTTTATTTATGATTATGTTATCTAGACTGACATTTAACTTATATATTTAACAATTTTTCATTATTCTTTCGTATATGAAGAAGAGACTTGAACTATCAGAAATATAGATCTACAGAAGGATGATGAGGATACTGTGGAGCGAACATATTAGCAACGACGTAATTTTGGAGAAAATGGAAACAAAAAGTAAACAATGCTTAACATTCTGAGGCCCTTAAGGACGGAATGCTTAGAAAATATGATACTAACGATAGAGTGCAAGTGGAACAGCGAAAAACAAGGCATAAAATACTTAGTAAACATGAGTAAGTGGATTAACAGAAAAATTAAGTTCATTAAGATCTACAATGGACAGGGAAATAGGGAGAGCCATGATCCGCTACATCCTGAGGGAACACTGTATATAAAGAGGGAAAGGTTAATATTGCCGCAATTTCCTATTGTTTTAAAGATGCTGACGCTCATGTCATCACTCAGCATACACTACAGCGTACACAACATCCCACAGAGTTTCGTAAACGTCATCCAACCCGATGAAAATTATTGCAAAGTTAATGTTGGTTAGTGAGCATCACCTGAACCATAGAACATTACTGTTGAACTGCGGTTAATTTAGAATTGTATCACCTACTTAGAAGAGTTCTAATTCTCAGCTTTCTTGATACAAATGTCATGTTCATGTGTAATCGGGCAACACCCTCCTCGGGCATCCAAGACTTCTAACACCGCTGCTGGTCTCTGAAGTGACCGCTTCAATCCAGAGTTAACCTTATCGTACGTTGTGATTTAAGTTTGGTCATAAGACAGCCAAGATCGAATCGTCGCAGGTATCTTCGTGTTGGGCTCATCCAAGCAGGGCGATGAAGGAAAGGAAAACATAACTCTCGAATCAATTGAAAAAAAAGTAAATACTTTTTTTATATCAGTCTTCATTAATTATCAGCAAAACATGCATTTAAATCAGAAGTGATATTATCGTTATTGACCTGGTAAAACTTGGTTTGCTGTTTGGTAAAGTTTGGCACAAGGCTGATAATGACGTGGGCCTCTCTGCTGTCTCTGGTCTTGTCTCTGATTCTTCTGCCTCTCTTCTCACGTCTACGACTCGTCTCCCGAATTCGCTTCGCCTATTTGTATTTATGGACATTCGCCCAAACTGGCGAAGTAAGAGAATTCGATAATTCTGGGGAATTCCATTCTTCCACTTTCACATATTATTACCGAAATCTTCCCAGTGAGTGTGGGTGGCTTATCCACACCCTCCTGATATTTCAATCAGCGATATAAACTCCAAATTCCTTGTTTACGTAAAATGAAATTTTCGCTTTATAGCTTGCATTTGCAGCTGTGTATCAACCAACGTTGCCCCCTAAGTTTGAGTCACTTTTCCATTGTTCAAACTGCTCGACATTCAATTCAAGTCGTTTTTGTGTGAATTACATCCGCAATTCACGTTTTTTTTTTGTATTAACCCTTCTCATTTCAATGTCTTTCACCACATATCACATTCTTATGTAATAAAAAAACGTTCTTCCGTTTTAACGCGGCAACGACAAATAGTATCACATATGTTTGGGGAATACGACAAGATATTCTGTAACCACAAAGTTAACACGTTATTGTGCGTGTAATTTGTGGGTATGCCATCATGTTTGCCAGTTGTAACTAACTGTGCTGCTGTACAGTGAGATCTATTTGTTTTTGAAAGGCACCCTACTAAAACTGGACACTACCTTGACAGCTATGACATGCACTGTTTTGGTTGCAGAACGTCTCAACATTTTTCCCAATGGTGAATATTTGTCCCAGTTTGATAAATTGATGCTGCACACTTTGCGTGTAAAGTGAAACTAGTTTTAAAACAATCGCCAGATTTACAATTATGTCATTAGATCCTGATATAAAATATAAATAGCACTGATCATATATGGGACATATTATAGACATCATTAGTCCTCTGCAGCCACATACATGTAAAACTCCTCGGCAATGGGCAGTATACATGTCTCATTATTCTCACGCAGCAATATCTGTCCATACCACGATGTGAAGATTCTTTATTCAGATGAATAAAGGTGTTACACGTTATCTGATAGATGTCGCTACTTTTTCTACTTAACTTTATATATTATTTATTTGGTCGTTGGCTTTGTTACTCGGAAATATATAGATCAGATTACTGAATAACACGAAAGACGAGAAAATTCATATATACTTTTCTATAAATGAACTTACTTTGTAAAGTTAGAACCGGAAATTTATTCGGTGTTTTTGTTTTGAACACAAAAATTTAAACAAGTCATAAATTCTTAACTCGTTTCAATTACTAAAATTATGCTATCCATCTTTCTCTTTTTGCACTTGCTTCGTATTTTGTGTTCATATTTCTTATTTTATTCATTTTGTTTTCTTTTTTCTGTATTATAGTCTGTTTCGATAACTTGTTAATATATCGCCCTTTTCTTATATATTTTTAAGAGTGCCAGGCTTTACGTTTCTTCCTTATGTTCTGTCCATTTAAATACTTATTGCCGTATATTTATTCCAATTCCTTATGTTCTGTCCATTTAAATACTTATTGCCGTATATTTATTCCAAGTTTCTTTTTTTTTCTAGCTTATTTCCTTTACTCTTCTACATATAATTCTCTTTCCAATCACTTTATTTCATGATAAAATTATTCTACCTTTATACACTCCCTTCTATGATGCTTTACATTTATGTGTTCTCTTTGCACTGTGTCTGACAGAATTTATTTCTCTCTTACTTCTCTCATTTCTCATACAGTTTAACTAAATTGACACATGATGCTGACATCCATTCTAAAGTTGTTCGCAACATTTCCTTTTATCATTTGCTAACTTTTTCCATTTACATTAGATTCTGTTGTCTCCGGGTTTTTAAAATATTTGTAGATAGATAGATAGATAGATAGATAGATAGATAGATAGATAGATCAGGTCGAGAAAATGGGAGAGAAATAGGGATTTACACTAGGATAGCTAGTTATCAGCAAACATAGATAGATAGATAGATAGATAGATAGATAGATAGATATGAACAGACTGAAATTGAAAGATAGGAATATAAGAGTGTACCCGGATAGATAGATAGATAGATAGATAGATAGATAGATAGATAGATAGAATGCAGGGACGGTTTCTTGTTTAAGATGGTTTCCACAAGTTTTAGAAATGGTTCTCTGTTTTGAAATAATGATAGAATACATATTGAGTGTATAAAACGTGCCTCATAAAAATTTCAATAGGCTGATTCTAAAGTTAGTTATATTAATGAGAAGTTTCATGATTTCCACAAACGGGAAAATGATCATTTGATATTGAATAAAAAAATATTAAGTTCAGAAATATTTATTAAATAGGAATCAGTGTAAACATAGATGTAATATTAATTATTTTTCTCTCATCATCACCGTATACTAATTTGTTACGATGTTAAAAGGGAAGATTTGTTAAATTATCAATCGTCAATGGCTTTAAACACGGCCTCCACACGATTTCGGAATTTTCTGTACCACTTCTGGACGGTCTCCTTGATAAATTTGGATTATTGCTGCCATAATCCTTTCCAGTTACAAGCGGTTTTGGTGGTTTCTCGCTCAACTGCGCCTCACACGTCATAATCAAAGTGTTTGCAGTCTGGGGAGTTAGGTGGCGAGAAGTAAAAGATGATGTGGTGGCAGACATTTCCTGACAGCCAGGACTGTGGTACTCCTGCTTTTATGGCATGGTGCAGCCACACTCTTGATCCAGGACAGCACTAACTACTCAAGTCACCTGATGTAGACCTCCGTGTTGTTCGTCGGAGGTCTTTATCAAAAGATTCGGGAGTTCGTTTCTTATCAGAACGATCAGAGTGAGTTTTCCGAGCTGCTGTACCTTCGTAATCACCATTAAACTCATCCAACACTTTCTGAATCCTCTGCACTGACATCAGATGGATACCCAGTCACTCTGAAATGTTCGTATTTGAACTTCCGGTTTCCAAATTTCTGCCGGAGTGAATTGTGTCATGTTGCTTTTTTTCTCACAAACGGTGCCCAACTGAAATTTCAACTCCGATCTGTGTCTTTCTTTTCGGCTGTTGAATAAATACTCTAAAATCGCGCATCTGATGACATCGATCCTATGATATGCTTGATTGAAGTGTTAACGACAGGGAAATTGTTGTTTTCCCTGATGTTTTTTTAATGGTTATTGAACCGAAGACGGAATTATGTTCCAGTTTCACCTAGGGAACTGACCATTCTTCCAGCATCGTTAACGATGGATCGTATGTATTAGCTCCACTTGAGGTCTGCGCAGTGAATGGTTACTATGAGATTGAATATATCTCTGCAGTGGGATGTTATGAGTGCAGAATCGGCAGATCATAATGTGTGACCTGGAGAATTATATTCTCCAGCAGGTAATTGCCTAGGACACGGATGCGGAATCTCCGGCATCAATGTTTTGTCTGCAATATTTTAAACGCTCCTTCGCCTTTGTTGCTTGTAGAAGGAAGATTGAACATAGATGTATAATACTTATTTTCATTATTTATATTCAGGCTATTGTCCTCATCTTTGTAGAGATAATCACAAGTTTCCGACGTGTGTGTACTTCTTCATCTGTATGTTTTTCCAGCTAGCTTCCAATTAATTTCGATCTGTTCCATTTAATCAGTGCGGGTATATTTTTCTTATTCCACTGTACATGTTGAGGGGTATCTGGTCTTGATCTCTTTTACTATTGCTCCGTTTCAGATCACCTAGTATCTCTGAATATTACACCAACCGACAAAAATCTGAAGAAGTCCGGAGCGCGCTAGAGTTGAAGCTTTGGGGTCATAAATGAGAGCAATAGACCGTATGTATATAATTTAACTTCTCATGCCCGAAATTCTGAACAGAGCTATATATCTCACGAGCATTGGTGAATACGTTCTCTTATTGATCCTACAACAGGAAGAGGATAATTTATTCTCGCCAGAAAATGTCCGACCATATGGCCTCAATGCAATTCTATATACACTGCAAGATGTGCAACAACTTCCCTTTCCAGTGCGAAAGCCAAAACTATCCTCGATGGAAAATATATGGGACAACGCTTAACGCATTTAATTCGCATATCAATTCTTATCACATTATATCGTATCTGTCCACTTTACAATCCTACACACACAAAAATATAGGCCTTTATTAATGACAAATTAGATTACATAGGATATCAAGATCTTATCAGTGTACCGTTTAGAAATATTTTACCTTCAATATGTTGTTAGCTGGGGCAAGCAATGTCATGCAAACATCAAAGTCTCCAAAACGAAACTGCATTCTTTTAGTCATCTTAGAAAAAGAGTTTTGCTTTTCATCAACATGGCCGATGTTAACCTTCAGGAGTGTAACTTCTTGCATCTTCTCGGTTTCATATTTTCCACTGACATGAAGTGGAATGAGTATATTTAATCAAATGCTAGGTCTTCTTCTAGGAAAGCTTGTATAGTATGCCCTGCTCGACAATTAATCTCGTCAGATACATATTAGACGTTTACAAATCTGCCATTCGTCCGTGCATATCACCTGATGCTCCTGCTATATATTTTGATATTATCGATAATATTAAAAGTAGTATATGCAATGGCATCATCCCTGAACTGGCACCCTTGACTCCAATCACTCTCATATTGCCATGACGTAGCTTCCCGGTGTCTTTCCATAAATTCTTTCATTACATTTTTCCTATTGAGATTTCCTTCATGGTGCCACGACCACATAGATGTAGACAGGGTACTTAGATTGTCAAACAGGCCTAATAGTTTTACTGTTGAAATAGCCAGATGTAATCGTAAGTTCGCTAACTTTACTTTCATTGTGAAATATTTTCCGGTTTCTTGCTTTTTCTGTTATTCATATTCAAGTTATTCATAAATTTAAACGTAACGTCAATCGCTACTTTTTGTCTTCCTGAAACATGTTCTTGTATTGTCTTTTCTCCTAAGTAAGGTTTTCAGATCTTTCAATTTCAATGATCTCTTGCGTTTTAGTCGCCTTATCGTCTTGCTTGGGGAGAAATGATAAAAAAATAACTTTATTTTGTACATTTTTCATGTGCAGATTAGTACATTGGGTCATTTACAATAACCCGATACATATTAATTGTACGCCTGAATTGTATAAATAGAAATATATTTGTTCTTCTATGTCTAACACTTTCGCCCCAGCCCCTCAACCTCTGACGTCTTACTCTCTGGGTTGAGGTGTCTACTCGGACTTAACCGAACTTAAGGGAGTGACTGTAGGTCCCCTGAGCATCCGTAGATCATTCGACTGGTCCACTGGTTTAATCCTGCTTCCTGCCCACGTTGTGTTTGTTTTGATCTAGAAAGCAGAAGTGATGTTCATCCATTCACGGCCGGCTGAAGATGTAGACACGGCTTGAGAGTCTGTGCTAAGAAATTTAGAATGCACCAATATATATATATATATATATATATATATATATATATATATATATATATATATATATATATATATATATATATCCACAGAAAGCCGGACAAACAACTATTCAATGGTTGAATTGTTAATGTCTTTTATATAGCAGAAAAGAATAGTATAGTAAAGAAACAAGTTACAGAAAATAAAATAATTGACGTAAAAACTCATACACTGGATTCTAGACAGAGAGAGAGAGTGGGTTGTGATTAGCTTGTGAAATCGTCTCAGAACGATATACGACTCTTGCGATGGAGAGATACATATTTCTATGCTCGGCTTAAAGTTTATAGTGCTTTCCTCCTCGGCGGTAGTAATAATAGTAGCAGTAGCAGTCTTAGATTGTCGGAGGAGTAATTCGCTTCTTCGTATTTATATCAACAAAATATGTTAGCGGACGTTTGGTTCCAATCCCTGACGTCGCTTTCAATCTCCAACCTCTCTCTACCCAGCTCGACTGCACTCGACGGCAGACGAGTCAACCACTCTTTGATTATCGTATCTTGTTCGACGTTCCCGTTTCCAGTGGTAGTAATAATAGTAGCAGTAGTAGTCGTAAATTTTGGATGAGTAATTCGCTTCTTCGTACTTATATCGACAAAATATGTTAGCGGGCGTTTGGTTCAAATCTCTGACGTCACTTCCAGTCTCCGACCTCTCTCTACCCAGCTCGACTCCACTTCTCGTTTGCCTTTCTCGGCTGACTTTCTCGTCTGTCTTGTATCGCCGCGACCCGTAACGGTCAACGCGGGTGCTCATGCGCGTGACGGCATGCAGGCGACGACGACGACGCGCCAACCGATCGCGGCCTCCCCAGTCTCTTCGAGAATTCTCTCTCGACTGCTCATTTTTCAGCATAACTACGCGTTTATATATATAAAAAAAAACAGCTGGTCTTAAATCGACCATTGGTCCGCACCGATTATCACGAGTGCTGCTGTCAACCAAAAACCATGTGAGTTTCAAAGTTCCTCATAGCTTTAGTAAACTCTATTTCAAATTTTAACCGATAAAAATTATTCCGATCGTTTTCATTATCTGTGTAATGACCCAATTCCAATGGGCGAGATCAGATTTCCGATCCGTATACAAAATTGCTATGATCTAATTTCGCTACCTAGATTAACTCCAATTTCAATAAAAATATATATATATGTGTGTGTGTGTGTGTGTGTGTGTGTGTGTGTGTGTGTGTGTGTGTGTTTGTGTGTGTTTCCCAAATCTCTCTGTTACAAGGCGCTGTATCACATCAGGACGTGGGCGGGCATGGCTCTTCCAAACTTGCTCTTCATTATTCTGACCCTGATATTTCTTTGTTCCTCGATCCATTTACATGAGCACATTAGTTGGTTTATTCTCTGTTTTCCTCTTTCCCTCTTTCTTTTATTATCTTCTATGAGTGTCATATTCTCCAAAACCTCTTTTATCAATATTTGTCCGAGATATTTCAACAGTCTATTTCAAATTTGAAGCGTCATTTATAATTCGTTTGACTTAAAACTTACTCGTTATTCAAAGGTTCTCAATATCTTTCTCGAGCCCTGTGTCAATAAAGCTGACAAAGTTAAACTGGCCGCGGCTCTTGAAAAAGGTCTCCAATCAGCGTTTAACTGGGGCAGTAAATTGCTTGTAAACGTAATGACTCCAAAACTAAACTATTCTCATTTAATTGTCAGAGAGAAACTTCCTTGCCCCTCATCAGCAGAGTTGATGTTCGACTACGTGAGAGTGCGTCGCTGCGCCTTCTTCGTCAATGCATTGAATATTGTTGTCATATATGGTCTGGTGACCGTGCTGTTGATCTCGTGGATCTGGAGGAAATTGAAAGATCTGCAATATAATCGGTCCTGACTTGGCATCTCGACTTCAGTCACTTTCTTATATATATGATATGGTTTCGCTCTCTCTGTCCTACGGATCTTTTCATGGGAACTGTTCTGATGAGCTATCATCCCTGATGCCCTAACTGCATGAATTTATGGGTGCTACTAGATTAGATTCAACCGCCACTTCTACACCAGCGGTTTCTTTTCTCGCACTTGTCGACAGTACAACTCCTCCCCACTTACTTACTTCCCTGATAACTACAATCTTTAAAAATTTAAATGCAATGTCAATCGCTATCTTCTGTTGATTTAATCTTCGTTCCTTTGTTATCCTTTCCTCAATCCCTTCTATACATAGTCTTTTTGCTCATTTTCACTCTCTGTAACCCACTGAGGGCTAGTGGCATTTCCGCCTTACTTGGGGTGAAATAATTTTTTAAAAGTCATTTCGTCATCTGGAAGGATATTGTTTAACGTTCGTTGCCATACAGGAATGTTTGTTATTAAATATCAGATCAAAACTATTTTTTTTTATTTCATCTAATACTTTACTTTTGAATGTTATCAATCACTATTCCAATGTGCCTTCGGGTTTCACTGTCGACTTACCCGCCCTGTCTTAAAATGATTTCCTATATATTGTGTCTTTGGGCAGCAATCCCTCCTTTATATAAGTTGCACTAAATAAGACTGAAAAGGTACCGCAGTTAAGTTTTTTATTTCATTTTGCTTGTTTTCGTATAAGTTTAATTTCTTTTCTGGACATAAAGTATGTAAAAATCGACTGAATGTTCTGTAGTGATTTTCCAAGCATAGCTTAGATGTGGCACAAGGACAAAAGTAGTGGGCACCCAGTGAGGATTGAACTCACTACTCAGTCGTAATCGTTCTAGCGAGACAAGCTTGCTAGACTGAATGTTCTGTATGACCGAGTGCATTTGGTTATTTTCCTAGTCATTTCCATGCGTGTTTTTATTTTAAAATTTAACTGAATATGTTGATATTTATTTTCTAGACACCTACATAAAATCTACATACACAACAAATAAATAAATAAAAAGCTTACTCACAGGACCTTGTCAGTCGTCGTTAATGCAATTTGTATAAAATATAGATATGTACATGCAGAGGAAATGAATCATTATGGGTCAGTAAGTTGGAACGTTTATTCTTTTTCTTTTGTACTTAAAAAACGAAAGGGGAAAAAGCTCATCATAGTTTCTCAAAAATGAAAAGAAAACAAATGATTCCTTCATAGAAAGTATATCGCTTTTGCAAATGAAATAACGATACATTCGGCCTTGCATAATGGATAGATTCGGTTCCATTTCAAGGATAATATTCTTTGATTTGAATACATTTGTTTCACTTTTTTCTATTTTATGCTATTAGAAAAGCAATAAATAAAATTCGAATTCGATCACTTCTTGTAATTAAAATATTACGAATATAATAACATTTCGGTTGAATACGCCGTACATAATGTAATTATTCCAGAAGAGCTAACATATATATATATATATATATATATATATATATATATATATATATATATATATATATATATATATATATATATATATATATATGTGTGTGTGTGTGTCTGTGTGTATGTGTGTATATATATATATATATATTTATATATATATATATATATATATTTATATATATATATATATATATATTTATATATATATATATGTGTGTGTAAATGTGTGTAGATATATGTATGCATGCGTGCCTATGTGTGTATGTGTGCGTGTGATCGCACTCGTGGTTTGCATCAGTAAATGCGTGATCTGACCCAAAGTTTTTCGATGAAATCTGACCAGAAACTTCGGCTGATAATTTTCAAAATTTTATATTAATATTTTGCAGTGAATTAAGTGCTTGACATGGAATTTTTTTATATTCATAAATTATATTGCTGTGTAACTTAATTGTACATATCTGCATTAAGGTACAGCCAGACAAACTTGACTCGGAAACACGCATATATATATATATATATATATATATATATATATATATATATATATATATATATATATATATATATATATATATATATATATATGTGTGTGTGTGTGTGTGTGTGTGTGTGTGTGTGTGTGTGTGTGTGTGTGTGTGTGTGGCTTGGAATTAAAAATTGGAGAGTAGTGTTCGAATACCTTTCGGATTCGTTACATTCGCTTTCACACAAATATACATGGGAATGGTAGGAATTAATCTCCTCCCCCAAGATATGGGCTTCGCAGCAGGCTTGTATCTGGAAAAAATTATTGTTAATCACAAAGAAATTGTTAATATTTTATTCACTCACAAAAATTATATTATTATTACAAACCTAACATATGTCCCGGTTTAAAATAAGCCACAAAGACTTGACAAGCCTAAAAAAAAAATCAAAAAAAAATCTAAGAATCCCCCTCCCCAGGACATAAAAAAGGAAATACTGAGGTTACCTTCTGCATTAAACTTTCCGTTGATGTGATTCAACTCACCAGTGCCATAGGTGCATATACTAACCAAGACCTTACAGTTTCCTCGCCATGGTTCAAAAGACTATTCCTTGTACAAATTATCAGGCAAAGTCTAACGCGCTGGATGTCATCAGGCCTAGAGAGGTTTAATTTTGTTGAATCTGACCACTGTTCTAATTCCCGGAAATCTTATCCTGATTTTGCAAAAAGTTTGAACGGCATCTCTGCGATCCAATTTAAATATTTTTTTCTTTCCTAGACATTCTTCGTTTATGTAAACCTGGCACGTTCATGTTGCGTTCGATTGTTGCAGTAGAAACATTTAGAGTACGAACTTCTTTGAACATATTAGAAACACCAATAATATTCTTTCTCTAGAATTCATCAGCCAATCTCCTAAGAAATCGAATAAAATTAATGTTCTCTTTCATGTCCGGCCTGATCCTTGCTACCATTTCCAATATTTCAACATTTCTTTTGACGTTTGTCTATATTTCTGAGAGAAGGTATTGTAATTATTTACACTATTTACATTCTTTAGATTACTGTCGTCATACTTATTGCCGTATTAACGAAGACATGGCCCAGTGGATAAAAGCGTTGGTTGGATCCAATGACTTGACCCAAAGTGTTGTGAATTGAATACCTGGCTACTGCAGTAGTGAACAAAAAAAGGTATTAAACTCACAACTCTTTAGGTCAGAGAGTTGGGTTAAGGGGAGATAACTGACACATTTGGAAGAATCATGGCACGTGGAACTAAGACATTCTAGGCCGGTGGACGAAATAAAGTGTTCAATTCGAAATTCCAATCACCCGAAGAAGGGGGGAGTCTAGAATTACTGAAACATCGTGAATATTGCATAAAAAAGATGATGGCAATAGTCCCATGAATGTAAATATTGTAAATATATCTTCTTTTTTTAAAGCTTTTCACTCCAGGTAAGGTTGGAAGCCACTAGCACGCAAGGGGTTACAGAGGATTTGGAGCGAGAGCAAATAGGAGTGTTAGAGGAAAGGATGTGGAGAAGGATAGAGGATAGATCAAGGCAACTGGAGATGTCGATTGACGTTACACTTGAATAGTTGGAGATCATAATCATCAGGGAAACAGGAATGAGGAAGGGAGTTCCATAGGCGTGAGGTGCGAGATATGAAGCTATTGGAGTAGAAGAGACATCTACATTTAACAGTTTCAACATTGAAAGGGTGGGAACGGGATGCCAGCCTCGTAGGACGCTTGAATTCATGGAGCCTGGGAACCAGCGATAGCAGCTCATCGGAGCAATTACCATGGTAGCATTTATGAAAGAGACAGAGAGAGGCGATGGTGCATCTGTGAGAGAGAGACTGCAGACGAGAAGCCAGATCAGGGCCAATTACATAGCATACCCGTCTCTGGATCTTATCAAGAACTTTGAGGCAAACAGAAGGGGCTCCAGACCATATATGGCAGCAATACTCCATGTAAGAGCGGATGGTTGCTTTGTAAATTTGGAGGATCGATTCAGGGGAGAAGAATTTCTTGCCTCGGCACAGGGAGTCAACTGTCCTTGCGGTGGATGAAGCAATCGACTCAATGTAGTTGTTCCATCTCAGGTCAGCAGACAGCGTGAGACCGAACAGCCGCAGAGAGGAACTCTCGAGAATTTGAGCTTCAGACATTCTAATGGGACGCAGGGAGGGATCCCTGTGGTGATTAATGGAGAATTTGTGTTGGAGGCGTTCTTTTCACTGAGCAACATTATTTCCGCTGTTATTTGTTTTGTTTTCTTTTTGGTTATTTTTCTCAACTTCAGTTTTGTAGACACATTTAAGAAGTGCTGCTTATGGAAATATTAACTTTAATTTGAAGTCCCGTTATTTACGACGTAAAGTAAAATGTAAAGTAATAATACGATTCACTCAGTTTTACCCAAAAATTAATTTCTAGAAGAACCTCTGGCGTGTATCTTCTTCTTCGTGTGTCGTGTACGGTCACGATGTAAACGATCATGGCTTTTCGCAAACGTCCTGTCCTTTATAGCTCATAATAAAATTAATGTTTCTCATATTTCTCCTCTGACCCGTTCCACCATCCATTTACTCAATCTCACTAAATATGTTATTCATTGTTTTCTTCCGTCTTTCTTGCCATCTATCTGCCCTGTGTGTATCCGATTCTTCTTCCTCATTAAATACAGTGAAACTTCAACAGTCTCTTCCAGATGTTAAGTATTTTCTTTTTTGTTTCCATTTTCTCCAAAACCTCGACGTTGATCACATGTTCTGTCTACTGAACCATCAGCATCCTTCTGTATAAGCACATTATTGCTGCTTTAAGTCTCTTCTTCATCGTTGAGGTGATCACCCAGCACTTAATACCATACAGGATAATATATGTCACATAACATTTTAGTAGTTTTTTCCTTGTTTCAAGCGAAATGTTCTTATTTTTTGTAGCCTGCTTAGATTTAAAATGTTTACTTGACTATCCCACTGCTACTTCCGATTTCAGTGTCGGTCTCTCCTTCTGCGGTTAAAACAATTCCCACATATGTAAATTTCTTTTTTGATTTTGCTATCTTCGATATGCAGTTCACACTTTGAGCTCATCCATTTGTTAACAACAATGCATTCTGTTTTTTTTTGTTTGTGCGATTTTTGTTGTTTTTGGGGTTGTTTTTTTTTGCAGCGTGATGTTTAATCCATTCATCTCGCATTAATTCTCTACTTTCTGTAGGATATTTATAGCTTTCTTTCTGTGTCTTCTATCAACACTGTGTCATCTGGATATCTTATGTTGTTAGGATTGTGGCCGCCAATATAGTATCTATTTAAGACTTCTGGCTCTCTCAGAATAGCCATGCGGGAATAAGTCCGGTGAGAAGACACATCCTTGTCGTACACACCATTCTATTTTTGTATATCTGCTGAACTCATTTTCTATCTGTATGCAGTCTGTTTGCTACCAGTATAGATTCTTGGTTATTATAATATATTTCCCAAATATATCAAGGTTACTGAGTAGTTCCAGCAGATCTCTGAGGTTTACTATATCGAACTCCTATTCGTAATCTATAAAATACAGGTGCACATCATTCTGCCTTTGTATTATTCTTTCTGCTAACATTCAGAGCATAAATATTATGTTCATAATTCCAGGCTCTTTGACAAAACCGTATTATTCTTGTCTTATTTCCGGTATGATTCTGCTGCCCGCTCTACTCATAAAGATTCCGATGATCAGTTTCCGATGGAGTTCGCATTCGTTTGCATCTGGATTCTTTTGTAGTGCTATGAAAATAGATCTACTTAGGTTTTCCGGTATAGCACCCCTGCAGCAGATTTCGTTTATTATTTCTGTAATCATTTATATGCCTAAATGAGCTAAGGCCTGCAACATCTCTATTGCAATTCCATCTGGCCCTGCCGCTTTGTTTCTGTTCAATTTGGCCAATGCTGCGTCTGCTTTAGGTTTTAATATTTCCTGCTTGCATTAAAACAAAAATTTTAACTCCACATGCCAAGGGTTAAATGCAATTTGTCCTAACCCTCATAATATGTTCTTTCTTCTAATTACTCTCATATATATACACCCAGGGCCTCATTCGGTAGCTCTCCACTTTGATTGTTTTTGAAGCTTATATTGGGCGAACTTTAGTAAAGACAGAGTTAGTACTGACCGAAAAATGTTTTCAGAGAAGAACATGACCCTCTAAAATTTATTTTTAAAATCGTCTCTTCTACTTATATTTACAGCATGGAAAAAGACAATTGTAATACTTTTAAATATTTGCATACTATAACAGGAAGGACCGTATAAATAATGAAAATAATTATATCTAATAAGTTTGCTTTGGAATTATATTTTTCTATAAATATATTATGAACAATCATTGCTAACATATTACAAAACACTGTTAGATGTAATCATCTGAGAAAATAAAATATTCAAAAATGAACATTAGCTTCGAGGAGGTTATAAACGTAATTCAGACCTCCGTTCAAAATAACTGATAATCTCCTTGCATGTAGTAAACAGATTTAATAAATATCAGAAATGTTAAGCGTGATGTCAAGAATCCATAACACGTGTTCTCATAAGGAGATTCTTTCATGACGGTGGGAAAATTTAAAAGGTTTTTAGTTCTAATAAATAACTGAATCGGAACATTGTTCTTTCGTTGCTGTTGTTACTTACGCTACATTTTTCGTGCTAATTTATTTTACTCTGTTCATTAAGTTTGCTTTTTGAATCAGTAGCCTAACAATGGGATCATTTAATCTATATATATATACAAAATTTTGTGACTGTCCATCCGCCCGTCCGTCACGTCCAACCTCCAAAATTGCCATACATTGACAGATCGAAACAGGTAAGGAGGTACAAAATACAATTGGTTTTAATAGGGTGACTTGCTTAGTACAAGAGACTTTAATGTTTTTTTTTAATTATAAGTTTTATTATTTAACACAAGAAATACTCCAGGTATTTTATTGACAATTTAATGATTAAAATAACAATTATTTATTTAATAAATATTCAATATTGTTTTTTGCATCTCTTTTCTTTGAGATTTTATATTTATTTCATTTGGTAAAATATAATGTACAGTAGTAGCACTGTAAATATAAACACATTAGGGAAAGTAGAATCTGTAAATCTTGACAAAAAATATTAGCGATAATTTAGCAATATTAAATAATGAGAGGAATTCAACACGAGGGTTTCAAAATATTCTAGTATTACATAAAAGGACATTGTATTAATTATTTTATAAGGAATCAACCTCTTTTAACCAATATTTAATTATGTCAGCGTCCAGTCATCCACAAATTTTTGCGATATTTTGTCAGGTAAAAAAATATTTATTGAAAAATAGCAAGTAAAAAGTAGCATATTTTATCGATGTAATTATGCCAAGTATAAAAGTAACAGAGAATATTAAGTCTGTTGAAATGTTACAAATGATTTTATTTAGTCGACAATCGTCATCGATTTCATGTTGGAATGCCATCGGGAAGTAAATATGAGGCTGCCATTCTGTCCTCGATTCTTTTTCTAATTAAGTAAAATTAGGAGTTTTAATCAAACTGCTTAATCTGTTTATTAAATTATTTAAATCGTTTCAAGTTTGAAATCGTATAACGTAATTTTCAAAAGCAAAGCATTCCAATGCAACTAGCAAATGGATTTGATGCCGTGGCAACATATTCATAAAATTATGAATGATTATATTGTAGTTGGGTATCAAAGAAGAATGTCTGCATTAACAGATTTTAATTTCTTTTTTTAATAAAAAAAAATGTTAATTTTTTATAATTAATCGTGTTTATTGAGCTGTTTTGCGACTGAACTGTTCGAAGGGTCGCCAAAATTAAAACTCTTTTTATTTTATTTTATCTTGGACAAAAGAGGAAATTTGAGTGGACTTGGTACAATATCGATCCGACTGAATTTTCAAAGTTTGAATAATCAATATTTTCTATAGAAGGTCAGGATTTTAGGTAAGAAAAACAATATAGGTAACATATGGAAAAAAAAGAAATCGTCAGTAAAAATTGATACCATGAGGATATACGTTAAATTTAATGCAACATGCATATAAATGTCACTCGGAGATGTCAAATATGTTTTGTCAGGTAGCATTCAATGAGGAGAATATGTTACTGTTATCGACATTTACTGTTATCTCTCAGAAACAATAAACAATATTCTCTCTTCACACTGCTGTTGATATGAAACAGAATTATTCATAACCACATAAATTTGAAGGCCTGCACGGGATTAGAATATGGTTATAAACTATGGGGTATTAAAAAAATATCAATTCAGGTTTACCTTCTGGGCGAATAGTTAAGTTTTTATTTATTTCCACATGAACTTATAAATATTTTCGCTATGATAAGTGTACAAATAAAACGTGTGTTACTTTCAGATATCATTATTTGTAATGTGTGAATGCAAATTTAAGATGATATTCAAATTCAAATAAACTGAAGATAATAAATCTATCCTCAAAGAAGGACACGTATTTCTCAGAGATGAAGAGAACTTCCAAAGAATTTCCTCTTTCCAGGATGATTTACATAAAGGGAACTCTCAACAGAAATCGATTGTCTATTCCCTGCTTGCAGAAGCTTTTTTTTTACTGTTTTGCGGCGATTCTATGTTGAGGGTGTGGGGCGTGTCCTACAATGTTCTCATCTTTGACTCATACTTTTAGGTACATAATGTTAGTCGTTAATTGCATAATAATTGAATTTCTATGGATAATTCCCCATAAATGAATCGCTTTTATGTTACGACTCTTTAGGGTGTTGCTGATCACTCTCCAGCAAATTCTTTTTCTATTATCTCTGAGCTGACATGATTTCTTGTGAAAGATAATCGATGGCTTTCCTGTTGTTTCTACCACGATTTTGAATTCAGAACTGTCCTTATAATAGCCACATAGGCCCAGGATTTTCTACTATTTAGCCCATAAATGATGGTAGAATATATCGATTTATAGACAGTTGTGAAAAGTTAACATAATAAATCAAACGAGAATTTCAGATATTATCAACCTCTGTCTGAATTTCTGGGATCAGGAGTTATTATTATTTACATTCAGAATTTTATCCACAAATACCCCCGTAGATTGAATAAAGGGTTCTGTTCAGAGATTCATGAAATTTACATAGAGCGATATACACCTGAGGAAGGCCGGAGGAAACAACGTTCGAAACGTTGTGACAATACCAACAAAGATGTTGACAATAAAGCGAACATAAATAGTGTAAATAATTAACTATCTCCAATTTAGTAAGGAAGACCTAACATTACCTCCTTACAAAATATTCGTCGCATTCGTAAAACTGTAGATTTGTTATTCTAAAGGACCATATCGTATTTTTTATTGTTAGTATGGAATTATTTTCTTTTTATAAATGTCCTAAGTTAGGGTGAAACTCATAGCGTGAAGTCCAAGTTTCTTTTTTTTGTACGATAGTCACACAGGATATGACTGAACTAAACAATACGAAATGTCCACTTCGAAGTTTGTTGGTATATTGTGAAGGTGTAAATATTTCGAAAGTGACTTTATAATTTACTGTTTGTTCTACATTGTAGCTTTCAGTCAGATGATTTTAAATTATGTAATTTAATCTGTAGAATTGACAAAATACTTACATATTTGTTCCCATCAGCACCGATTGTAAGTTTCTTTTTTCCCTGATAACATAAAAGCGAATGCCGATTGTTTAGAGCGACAGGATTAAATTGTTTGGAAGATAGTGAAACAATACCTAATCTACAGTTGTTCTTGTACTAAGCTTATTACATGTCAATCCAACTGTGAAGAGCGTGTCTTTTTCTTGTGAATTCCTCGGAGGATAATATGATGTTATGACTTACGATCAAGTTCCGTTTGTATATATGTTCATTAGAAAATTATTTTTTATGGATTAGTGCTTTTATTATATTCATTTTCAGGAGAGAAAGGTTTAATAGTTCATTTGCAAAATAGAATAAAATAAATGTACTTTGTTCCATTCATGAACCCAAAGTTATTCAGGTATCCAGTTACATTTCAGAGGAAAATGTGACGATACTGAATGTATTCCATACAGTAGAAGCAATGTTTCAAAATCTTTTAGCAACAACCAGGGTATATTTTCAATATATCTTGTCTTGCTCTAATATTCAAAGGGTTTTATTTATAGTTGCAGTGTGAGATATTTTCTCAATATTAAATAAACGGGGTGGGGATGGGTCTAAATAAATGGCTAAGAAAATTTATTAAATAATCTAAAATTATGAAATTAATAACTGGAGTATTCGTATTAAACTTGGAAGTTAAAATTACCAGAAAAATTAAACATGAACGTTTCTATTAGGTTGCTCTTTTCTTATTATTATTTTAATAAAACGGATTTCATATGCAAGAGACGACATTGGCTACATAAATGTATAGATGGTGGTCTGAAAGATGTGTCGCCCCTAATTTTCTTCCAAATTGTAGGAACTCGTGTCAGCCGTGTGAAATAGAAGATTATATTGTATAGGGGTGACATGACTTACATTTTGTACAATACTTGTACATTTTCCATTTCAGTATTTTTATGCAAAATATTATAGGTATAATTAAATATGACAAATTGTAGATGATTGCCTTGTGTATTTATAGATGGTTTAAAGGTTCGTTATATACATAAGAAAATGTATATGTAAAAAAATCAAAATGCATAATTTCTATATTTTAATGTCATGCCATATACGTTTAAGTGTATAGTAAGTGTTTTAATAGATGTAAAATCTGACACCTAAATATAAATTCACATTGAGCAGCAAATGATACATTCCAAAAATTGAGCCAAGATCTAAGAAGAAGAAATATTTCGTTGGAGAAAAAGAAAAGAGTATCGTGTATGGTTAGGAATCCTATATGGCTATGGTGATTTTGTATGTGTAGCTTATATGGGGCACAAGGCCGAAGGTATGGCGAACTTAGTGATGGTCGATCTCTCTATTCAGTCGTAATTGATCTAATTGAGACAAGATTGCTAACATTAAACCACGTTGAAGTGCCCAAAATATATATGGCGCTGAATGCTTTGACAATCCCGTCAAAGCTGAAAAGAATATGGAGGCAACAGAAATGTGGTTCCAGAGAATGATGCTGAGAAAACAATAGACGGGGTGCGTAAGAAGCATAGTATTCCTGAGAGAAATGGCATGACAAAAATATATTAATACGTAGAATAAAAAATAAACGACGGACGTTTCTTGGACAAAAATGAGGAAGCAGGGATTGGAGAATATGACATTAACAAGACAACTAGGGCTCAACATAGTAGGTGAGCGTGCGGGCCATTTACCTGAAGTACTTTTGTGAACGGAATGGTGGGATCGGTTGATGGACCTTTAGCAAAGGGTCAAATATTGCTAAGAGCTATAAGGGATATGAAGCTGTACAAAGCCATGGTCGCCCATGTTATGAAAAACTTGGTGTATATATATATATATATATATATATATATATATATATATATATATATATATATATATATAACATTTGCAAAATGAAGGATTTCATTTCTCTCCACAGGTTTTTTATCTGTGAAAAGTCGTCTTGAGAACGTAATGTCCCATTGTCTTCTCAACATTGCCAGTGAAGACGAAATAGAGAAATCTACCTTCATTCTTATATAACTTTTTTTTATCATAAGCTTCACTCTGTACAAGGAATCGGAGCCTCTCGTGGTAGAGGGTTACGTTAAAGGGTGAAATACGTTTATATGGATATGAAGGGAAGATTACGGTTAAATTTGAATAGGTTAAGATTGTAGTGATTGTGGGAAATATACTATTGTAGTTAGTTCCACAGAGCAGTGGTTCGCGGGAAGAAGCTGTTCGAGAGGAACTTTCATCTCGTCGAAGGGATACAGAGAGAATTTGGACGGTTTGCTACAATGTAAGTGCTATATCGAGTCCTAGCTGTGAAGCTTAGTACTGAAAGAACCACGGAATGTAGTTCGTCCAAGCACTTTCCATAGAAGTAGAGAGAGATCACTAAGACGCTTGCCACATTCAGACCGTGAGAGAGAGAGATTCGAGGGTGGAAAATAATAATTCTCCAACAATTACTCGGAGATAATTTTGAACTTTAAGAGGATTGGAAAGTGAGGACCGGTATGACCCCTCAATATAAATTCTCTCTTAAAAGACATTCGTGAACCCGATCTGTCTAATATTTCGAATACATCACAGTACGCATGATAGAGAAAGAAAGAAAAAGCATATGAGCAACATTCCATGTACCGTTTAAGTTTTAACTGCGGTTTACGTAGACAATATCAACTGCAATTGTGAGGAAAAGCGAAATTAACGTTACCTTTAATAAGGAATTATTTTGTAAACCTTTTACCCTGTTCGATATTTAAATTTAATTTTAAATGAGTTATTTATTTAATTTTTAATCTCGTTTAACTACAGTAGCTACTACCAGTTACTTCAGGTTGTTTAAGATACCATGCGATCGAGAAACTGACGGACACGCGTACACTGCATTCTGTTCTTATACAATATTAACTTGAAGAAAATGTCTTTTGACGGACGTTAGACTTGTAAAATAAATTAATACTGTAAATAATTAATTAATATTAATACTTCTATTTTTCTCATGATTAGCTTTTGAATGAATGAGAACGGGCCGGTGAGTAAGTGAGTGAGTATTGCGCATGCGCGGCTGTTTTTATGCGATGCGCATGCGTAACTCTTGAGAACTGCACTTAAAGTGTAATGCTTATCTTACCCGATCAAGTATGTGACAATAAACGCTGGAACTGATGGTCCTTCCATCTTTATATTTCTCATAATAGAGACCACATTTATTATCCCACCCGATACAGAACAAGGACTTCTATGTATGGAGTCCTGGTTTGACTCTGATTTGGTTGTCAATGGTTTGTTATTTTGTGATAAGCTCTGTTTTCTTTCGTTTTCTGATGATATGCAAAACTCCATTTTCTTTCAAATACATACATTGCAAAATTGAAATGTTGGTCTTCCTGGTTAACCGAATATTGTAGATGTTGTGTTCGGTTGTCAGTTGAAAATGCATAAGGTAAAGAATTCTTTCTTTGTAAGTGTTCTCAATTCGATTCAGTTAGTCATGAACAGCTGAGAATAACACATTATACTTTTGTGTCAGATCCTTTGTGCTTTAGCGTGAATCCAATTCAGTAACCACATTCAAAAGTACTTAATTCAAAGTTTGTCGTTTTCCACACTGTGTCTTGTCGAATGTGCTGTAGATGGCCTTTCTAAATCATAAAGGTTTGAAGTAAGATAACGGAGTGCAGAGTTCGAATTCATGTTAATTTTGTTACATTAAGCTACGTGCATGTACTTTCGCGAAATTTATGAATCCATCTCTTCTATGGATTAAATAGCAGAACAGTCACGATCCTATAGCCTTGGTTAACACCAAGATTACCACAAAATGTAACGGCAACCTACTGCGGGAATTCCTCAATCATTACTCGAAAAGTGTCATTATTGCCCAAGCGTGCGTCACAATGGCGACAAACGAAAGAAATCAGCGCTGATATATACTAGGACACATTGCATACATATACACTGCACACATGTTGTTAACATTATCTGTAGCAGTACTATTATTTCGGAACACTTGCAGTAATTTATAGTTTATATATTAAATTTTAATGTTATAATTTTGTATGCGCGTTCAATTATGTAATGAATTATAAATCACACGCTGTTTAATATATATAACAGACGAATTCTAGGCGCAGTTTCCTACCTTTCAAAATTTATTCTAAGTTTGTTGGTTGGCTCATCATTTATGTCAGTGAAATACGGAATTATTTTCCAGTCACCGTAATGCATTCTTAATTAATTTTCATATTCAAGGCTTTTAAATTTGCCGTATGAAATCTAAAATATTTGCTTATCTGATAATAAAATAAATAAACCTATTAGAAATTGTTCATTTTGATAATCTCCGCTTGACATAAAAATAGTAAGAAACAAAAAGCCATGTCAAATTGCATTTAAATTTCCTTATATAAGTAGACATTTGTACAGCACTTCTCAATCACAAATGTTTCGACTGCATTTAATTCCATTACTTTCAGAATTCTCTCTTTTGTTTAAAAACTCTCATAGAATTAGAATTATTTCTATCCAAATATTCAAGCCCACCCTGGTGACATCTACTCTAATATTTTTTTATACATTAACTGACCCTAGGGATAATAATGGCAGATGAGAACAAAAGACTTCCACTTCGTGCTTTAGTCATTAACTCGGTGTGTCATGGTTTCCAGAACAAAAATAATAGCTCACCCTCTCTTTTTAATAATTGAACTGCTTTCACTTTTCATAATCTATTCTGTTTTAGATCATCTAGTGTATTTATTGCAATACTTTATTTGAAATATCGTTTCAGGCAGGGATGTGACGAACATGTCGCTATCCACTAAAGTAAACCTGTTAACTCCGTAAAGTTATCCCCTGATCAGGAGAAAGGCATGAAGTATCACATGAACTTTGGAAAAACAATTCGCTGTTAGTCGAATGTTGCTTTATATTCAGTGTTAGTTTTGTCTGTGTTTTATTGATTTTTGTTTTAAAATGCGAACAGAAAAAATCAAAAAGGATTTCATTTATTTTATTTTTCCTTTCTTTTAAAAAATCAAAATTACAGCAAATTATATTTTAAAGAAAATTACAAATCAAAGTAAAGAGCTATTGCCAATTTTTTTTTCTTGTATGTTAACGACTATGTTTTATGATAACGGATTCTCTCTGGTCTTATTCGTTTTTTTTTTAATTCACTTTTTCTATTCAGATGTGAAAGTGAATATAAAACATGTGTGGTTCTTCCAGTGGTACCAGTGTGAGTTAGAAAATTTTGACAGAAAATGGAAATCTAGAGAAGCCTGAAGCCAATGATTATAGAATGGAAATTTTGATCGGTGTTGATTCAAAGTTGAGAATGTAATAAAATTAAAATACTATTCTTTGAACAGTACATTTGATTGACCGTCTGATCCTCCGCTTTAATAATCAGGCTTACACATCCCTCCCCCAAATAATACGACCAGTTTTTTATCCTTTTTTTTTCTTGTATTTTTTCACTGCTTCTAATTCTACTCTCATTCTGAGTACTTTCTTTGTCCTATTAAGTTTCAATTTTAATGTTTAAGCAAGGAAATCTCTGTCCCATCAATGATGAAAAGAACGATATCAGCTACTAGCCTCGAGAAACCTATTTTCCTGAAAAATTATTTTAAGAGGAATATTTCTTAAATTTCAACTGACAGCGCACTGGCTTCTCAGTCAATGAATTTTTCTTCATCAGTAAACAGCAAATATAACCATTATCATATTTTTGACAGTAATCTTGTAAATATTTTGTTGATGGTTACTATATTTTACGTGCACTAGCGTATAGAGAGCTTTGCAATGATTTACATATAGTTTTCAATCAATGCATATTTTAATATATATATATATATATATATATATATATATATATATATATATATATATATATATATATACGCACACACACACACACACACATATATATATATATATATATGTATATATATATATATTAAATAATGTTATTCAATGCTCGAATATATTTGATCTTTTATTTCTTTCGTTCACTTAACTACTAGTCCACATTTTCCGCTTAATCATTCTTTCATTCATATTTTCTTCTTCTTTTTTAAGAAATTCTCGTAACTAATCCATTTAGTCTTTCTTTCTATTAGTCAAAATTTTCCATATGTACCGTTGTATTACCTTTACTTTTTCATAGTTTTCTCTAACCCATTTTTCCACAGTAAGTCTTTTTGCTTTCTTTATCTTCCTTTTTATGTTTTTTTTATTTCTCTTTATTTTTCTTTCTTTCTGTCTGCCTGTCTGTCTTTCTTCTACGAATTGACATTTTCCCTTCAAACTTTGTCTCAGTATTGTCTTTCTTCTTTCATAGATATCTCCACTATGTTTCTTCGTTGTAAGTGTTTGTTTCTTTCTTTCTTACTTTCTTTCTTTCTTTCTTTCTTTATTTATTTATTTATGTATTGATTTCTCATTTTCTTTATTTCATATGTTTGCAAATGTTAGTACTCGATTCCATTGTTATTAAATAATGATCGCAACTTGACGCGGACTTTAGTTTGGGTGTCGATTTTAGATCCGTTTAAACATTTCATCGTACAGTTGCGAGTCTGATTTTTTTAAATGTTGACGCTATCTCTACAAATTCATTGAGAATGAAAAGTTTCACTTTCGCCATATTAGGCAGTATGAATTTCGGAAAAGATACGTGTCGGAACTGTGACAAAAACATTCAAAAGATTTACTTGAATCGTGCTACAGCTCTTTGGGCGAGTGGGTTCAGGATGATTTTAATCGAAATTATCAACAACGCGGCGGGAGAGCTTCCGATGTCGATGAAATTTTTCCGCATGTCATCGTGGAAAATAAACCAAACATTTCGACGGAATAGATTGCTATGAATTTGAAAAGTGATATTTAAACTGCCTTTCGAAATTTGAAAAACTTGGTTTTAAAAAAAATTGTTGATTTTGGCAAATCGAAAAGTTCTCATTTTCCACCATGACAATGCAAGACCACGTGTTGTAAAACATACCTTGTAGAAAGTTAAAGAGTTGAAATGAGGAACCCTCTCCCCCCATCGTATTCTCCTGACTTGGCTCCTTCGGATTTTCCTCTGCTCCGCTCTCTTCAGAACAATTTAAATGACAAATACTTTTGGGTCTGTAGAGTCAATCCAAAACTACCGCACACACGTCTTCTAACAGTAAGTAGGATATTTTGACGAAAATGACAAAATGAAGCTTGTAGAACGATGGAAACAGATGTTAATGATAATAATGGAGACTGAGTAATTGACAAATAAATTCTGTTTGTGTGAGTATGTAAAATTTTGTATTTATTTTTTTAATCGAGCAAAAACTTTTGCAATGATCTAATACTGATCGATATTTTGCCTTCTATCTTATCTTTCTATCGTTTTTTTCCTCTTTTTATGTCCTCCTTCATATCCATTCATTGTTGGAATTATACTAATGTTTTTCTTATTGCTGCCCTCTTTCTTGTTACTTACATATATTTAGACATAGTGGCGTAATGGATAGCGACTCTGATTGAGAAATCGGAGAGCCGAGTTCAAATTCCAGTCGAATCCATTACATTCATTTACGTGCTAATCCCCTTGAGAAAGGTATGAATCCTTCTTCTTAACAGAATCGTAAATAGCAGGACAGACCGGGTTCTAACCTTGGATGGCAACTGGTCTACCGCAGAAAGAAATACTGCGGGAGAAAAATCTGCCTCGTCAGCCAGCTATCGAAAGCTACATGATCGCCTAAGCGTGTATAACGAATGGCACATTCCGGTTAATTGTCACCAGTTAAAATGTTGACATTCCCTCAATGATATTCAAGAAACTGTCAAATTGTCAATAGAATTAGATTAACGTCCTAATTAACCTTATTCCATATGGAAAAATCTCAAATAGTTGATTGTGTTGAAACTAGAGTGAATCACCAGGGCGCAAGCCTGGACTATGACATATACAGGTGTGTGCGTAGCCCAGACTTTCGGTCGTACCAACAAGTTTCAAAGGAATATACAGCTTTACATTTAAGGCCGGCCTGGCTGCAGGAGTTACCGGAAAATGGCACTGTTGATAGCCAAATACCTTCGGGGCTCAGTTACGGGTTTTCTGTCTGGATTTGAATCCATATACTTTTCCATGTTCGGATATGACTGCAAGGAAATGGATGTTTAAAATCAGGGTTTTCCTTCCCTCAGGTGAAACGCCTTCCTGTGCTGTCGAGCTCCATCTTCCCGAAGTAGCTGGTTATGGACCTTATTTAAACGAATGCCACGGAGTATTTTATGGACAGTGGAAGAGTGTTCTCACTATCACCACCAGCTATGACAACATTTGCAAGTACACAAAATTTATTTAGCCTACGGATTTAGTCAGAAGATTTATATATCTATTTTTTTTTTGTGGACAAACATAAAAGAAATAATTTATGTGATAAAAAAACAAGCAAAAAGGAATCGAAATTATGTTGCACAGCGATATAAGTGAATATATATTTTTTAATCTGTGAAGCGTTTCAACAATGGACGGAAGGTGCGACACTGACATCCGAAAGCGCATTGGTATGGCGTAACATGACTTGAAAAAGTTAAGGAAAGTATTAACAGAATAACTTCGTTACAAAATAGAAAAGAGTACAAAGCTGTTATGTAATATCAGTCCTTCTATATGGATGTGAATCCTGGATCATATTCTCACAGAAGAAGAGATTTGAAGCAAAAGGAATTGTCATTCTGCTGAAGGTTGCTGACAATACTATAGACTGGAATTGTGAGCGGCGACGAAGTTCTAGAGACAATGGAAACAAAAAGGAATCTTATAAATAATACCAGAAAGAAACAAGTGGAAATTATAGTGCACATTATGTATGAAATTTCATACTCACATGACATATTTAATGTTAGAGAGACAGATGTGTACCAGGCAGAGCTTACCAGGCAAGCTTGAGTGAATGGATAGCGGAGTAGGCTTTGAGAGAGGTACAAAAAGAATTTATTAAGAGCTACAAGTGATATGAAATTGTGGGGAGCCATGATCGCCAACGTTGTGAAGTGACACAACACATAAAAGAAGAAAAAATAAATTTCACTTGCGGTTGGATATGAAACATTAAGAAAAAGTGTGTTATATAAGAATAAAATGTCGCTGCCGAAACTAGAGTTTGAAAATAGATCAACAGAATAAGTAGATCACCTGATGGGAAAGGAAATGTATATATGGGAATGTGACGTGACATCTAAGTGATCATTATATGGATTACATCGGAAGTCTGATGGTCAAACTCTGTGCCTCTGGGCAGAGAGGATCCATAGACGAGGCTATGTCGAAGGGCAGAGTCTCGTCTCGATGAACAGCTACCCGGCCCCGTTTTTACGGGGTCTACGGGGAATTTTTGACCGATCCTACGGACTCGGATACGCCACAATAAACTTGTGCCGTATCCGTCCGCGTAGGGCGGTTAATGAGTATCTCACTATACGGATTACTATTCGGATCACTATTCGGTGGTTACTTTTCGAGAGAGTATTATCGAGCCAATATTATTAGTACGAGCGTTGTTTCAAGGTGTCTGTCACCATTATTGTTCAACAGCGTTACTATAGTTGTAACTGCGATTACAAAGCCTCTACTGCAACGAGCATTACGAAAGTGATAACGAGTATTCTTTGAAATTACAAAAGTGGCAACGAGTGCTTGTTGACATCACAGGAATGTGCAGTAAAAAATTGTAGAATGAAATTAAGTAATAAAAAATCAAAGAATAGATCTATGAAAGAATAATACCAAATATTTTAACATGTTTTAACCAATTCCAGCGGTGATGAAATGATGACAAAAACTTGAAGGTAGACATAGAAATGAATAGAATGACTAGACAAGGTAGTAAAGGAAAGCGAGAAAAAGGACGAAAGATCAATTGTAAGAAGACGGGAGGCATGATTGTCATTAGAAGAAACAGCGTAACAAATTAGAGATGCCAAAATTAAACAAGAACAAAATTGAAATATATAGGAAATGTTTTAAAAGAGGGTATAAAATGCAACACCGAAGGCGCATGAGGAAAGCGAAAGGGTCTTCTAAAATCTAAGCAAAGTATTAAGAAGCAGGAAAATGTCATTAGAAACAAAGAATATTGAACAATTATGTAATATCAGTCCTTCTATATGAAAATCAATGTTGAACAATCTCCTCATCGAGGAAGAAGTGAATTGAGGCCAGAAAAATGTGCGTCTTCAGATGGCTGCTGTGAATACCACATACGGAACATGAGAACAACGACTACATTTAAAATAAAATGGAAATAAAAGTACACATACTTAACATGAAAAAGCGACGGTTGAAATTTATTGGCCACATAATTAAGAAAGAGAGCTCGGAAAAGTTGATGCTCACAATATCTAGTAATGGCAAGAAGGACAGAGGAAAGCAGCGGATAAGCTTCCTAATGGGCTTGTGCAAATGGTTGGCATAACAGGGATTAGGAGTTATTGAAAACGACAAATTGAACTAAGAGCTACAAAGGACAGTAAGTTTTGGAGAGCCATGATAGACCATGTCCTGAAAGTGCAGCGCATATAGAAAAGAACACGTGATCATTTTTTAAAGATATTTAATAAAGTATATTCTTTTCTGGGTTAGGCCTTCCCCAAATTCTTGGGAAAGTATCGGCCATCACTCTACTGCGTTGGCTCAATGCGTTCTGATAGGGGCGGATGTTTCGCGTACGGGTTATCATGTCTCTTTTCCATTACTAATCGCACAAGTATATTGGCTCATAAATCAATGAATGGAACTTGGATTTGGCTTCCCTATTTCTCAATTACACCACCTGCACAAATTCAAGATTAGAGTATCTGGTATTGCCAAGTGGTCACACATACTGGCCAATTCGTTTGTTGAATACCTTCGGTGATCAGATGCGAACCGGTATTTCGAAGTGTTATGACCGTATGTCTAGTATATTCACGATACATTTAAATCCAAACTAAGTTGTATTTATTACATATCTGGTTAAATTAAATTGTATATTTAAATGTTTCGAAAGTTAAAATAGCAGCTAGAGAGACTTGATTAGTTATTGCTTCAGCGCGAGATACAAGATTATTTATATTTAATTGTTCAGTGATTCACAATTTTAAACCAATCAGGATCGACACCACAATACTAGTATTATGATCATCAAGAGTGAGCATGTAATAAAACAAGGACAATTAAACAGAACATGAAACCTGGGGGGGATTTTGACTTTATCACGAACCATCATACCACATACGGTTTCGTATAGTAGACTTGCTCCTTTAACCAACCCCACAGAAAAAAAAAAGCCACAGGGTTTTAAGTCAGGTTTTGGCTAACCCCTCATAAATAAAATTGTAAGTATCTTTACAATCACCCTATATATATATATATATATATATATATATATATATATATATATATATATATATATATTGTCATCCACAAACAGACTGTTTCGCAGTATCACAGCTCATCAGTGTGCTTAGACGCTCGGTTGCCTCTACCTAGAATCGAAACCCAACCGAACTGGCGTCAGTTGGGGATACTACCACTAAGTCGTTGGCGCACGGCAGGGATGTAGGTGAATTTAAGTGCATTTATTTTTAGATAAACACACATTGACTGAGAGAACTCGATTCAATTTACTGAAGAGTCTTGCAGTATTAGCCGTAATATTCACTGATTACAAAGTCACACTTCCTCACTAGAGAGCTCAACTGAAATAATTTTTTCAGGAGCATACATATATATATATATATATATATATATATATATATATATATATATATATATATATATATATATATATAGCCAGCGGCATCATGGCTCGTGAAATGTTGGAAATCATCTATCTATTGTGCTATAAGTATGAATATAAAGTGTTATATCTTACATTATCCTCTACTGAAGCATGTTCAACCGATCGTGCACTGGCAACGGAAGTGTTGCTATAATGTCATAGATCGCTTTGAAGAAAGACGTCTTGCCCTGTTCTAAGTTACAGGAAAAAAACACCAAAGTATGAGCAATTATTCCAACAATACTGGCTATAAATCCTGCTGCCTGCTTGATCTGTCGCTTTTTCTGCGAATGCTAGCCGGCATTAATTTCTCATTTATATCTTGATTTGACATGATAACATCTATCGGAGGTCGAATAGCGGCGTTATGTTTTGACTTTGCACTTATTTATATTATCCTTTCACAATTCCGAATTTTTACACACACACACACACACACACACACACACACACACACACACACACACACACATATATATATATATATATATATATATATATATATATATATATATATATATATTATGTTAATGCCTATACCCGACTGGTGTAAAAAAATCCTGGATTGTACAATTTTCAAAAATAATATATATTAAAACAAATTGGTATCTGGGGAATAGATTTTTTTTAAAATATGAAAAAACTAAAAACGTCCGAATAAACCGAAAAACATCACCCAGTTTCATAATTTCTAGTCCAATGTAAAAAAAACAAAGTCGATTAAAATAAGAAAATGTAATGTATTCAATACACTAAGTAGAACAGAGTATAAAAATTCTAGGGAGCCAGAAACTACCTACGTCGTATGGTTTTATGCTAATTTTAGTATTTATTGTTACCAGTAAGTATGTTCCTTTGCCATATCATCTCCAGGCAGATTACCCGGAAAATCCGTTCATGTGAAACCTAGGTAGGTAGTGTCTGACGCCCTCGGATATATATATATATATATATATATATATATATATATATATATATATATATATATATATATATATATAAATGAAGCCGCCACTTATATTAATGTTTATTCTAACCACTCCAGTGCCTTTGTGAAATAGAAACCTACCACCGTTAGCACGAAGATTAGTAGATTATCCCCCAACATAAACATCTTTAATAAAAATAAAAAAAATATTATGAATTTTCTCTCCCAAAAAGTGGTTTTGAAAATAAATTATCTTATCTGACCCCTATAAGTAACATAGACACAGAAAAACCGATATGATTCACCCCCACCTTCTGCAAACTGTCAAATACTAACATCAGTCAGTATTTTCTAAAGTTAATAAATTAATACTTTAAAAAATAACCGTCTAGTTAAGAGTCTTCTATTGATAAACGATTAAGATTAACTACACCTGTACCAACAACATGTATAAAATCATTAACTCACACAATAACCATATTTTAAGAAATTTTTATGGGACAAACAACAAACCTGGTATTGAACCTTCTTGTATTTGAAAATCTAAAGAAAATTGTCAAGTAGAGGGAAAATGCAAATCTACCAGCGTTATATATCAAGCGATCATTTCCCCAAAGAAATATGAAAAAGTAATGTTTATATCAGAATTTACGCAGGAGATTTTATACACTTAGTCACTCATTTTCTAACCATAAGCTAAGACACAAGGCATATCTTTAAAACATATATTGGGCAATTGAAGGAGAAAGGTTTGAGCCTACAGATAGTTTGGAAAATTATAGGTTCCGCACGTGCTCCTAATAGTCTTAGGGATAAGTGTGACTTATGTTTAGAAGAAAAGATTGGAATAATAAAAATACAATAATCAAAGCCAACTACCGGCATAAAAGCGAATTCAAATTTCCTTAATATAGGTTTAACTTAATTAGCTACTATATTTCCATAATATTCACTCCCATCTAACTTTTCAAATGTCGACAGTATAACTGATCCTAAATTCTATATTTTATCCCCCCGTCTCTATAAACTCTTTACACTATATTTATAAACTTTCCCCTACTTTAATATCTCCCCAAATCTCTTTCCATTAATCCTGTACTTCCTTTTATCTATATATTTTAAACTTGTTTTTAGACCCCTTTTATTCCTATTTTACATTAATATATCATTATTTATATAACCCCTAATTACTGTGATGAGGTTAATATTCGGGTTTAATATTAAAAAATGTCTACCCATCTCCTGACCCCTCACTCGTGCCTTTCATCTGACTGAAACACTGAAATGGATAAATTGTGTATTAGGTTTTCGACAGGTTGATTTTCGTAGATACACAGTTCAATTCTATCCATGACCTAACTGTATAGACACGAACACAGACCACATCGGGATTTGTAAGACAGACGAACTATATATTCGTCTGCCGAAATAAGCAATTCCCAATATTCAGGTAACTTTGATTTTTTGTTCATATATATATATATATATATATATATATATATATATATATATATATATATATGTATATATATATATAACTATGTATCTTTGCTGCATTCCCTCTTTTATACAACTTTCATTATAGACAACTGACAAGTTACTGAGATTAAGATTTTTATTTTTTTTTTGTGCTTGTCGAAGTGTTTTCTTTCTCGACTTGTGTAAGCGTGGAAAAAAATGCAAAAATTTTCTCTATGTCCCAGCGCTTTCGCGTATTCTATTAACCATTATCCAGTATGTATATTTAAAAAAATATTAACTGAGTACACGCACAAAACACACATATATATATAAATATATATATATTTCAGCAGCAATTTTTCATTAATGCATGTTTCCTTAATATAGACAAGTGTTGTCTATTGATTTTAAGTAAGTCATTTCATATTGTCTGATAAGCTTAATCAAATTATCGTTGAAATACACACATATATATATATATATATATATATATTGATCGGAATGTTTCCTTTTCGAAACACGGTCAGCACATTGTGTCCATGTTCATAGTTGATATATAGAACGTATGGACTTTTCTTACAAACTTGATCGGATGTGTTATTTCATATTTAAGGCCTCGAGTAACAGAATGAAGTTTGGTTAGAGCGTGACTACTCTCGGTATTAAATAAAAGTGCCGGCACGCTTAAATATTTAACTGTAATTTTAAATCCGGACTGTGCTTATTATTAAAGTAAGGTGGTTATTTTTTAATCCTATTCTCCGAGGAATAGGGGCACCTCAATTTGGTGTAATGGTTAGCCATCTTGTCTTGCCAGAAAGGCTTTGATTTAGTAGTGAGTTCGATCCTCACTGGGTACCTCTATTCTTTCGGCTTTGTTGCTCATCTAAGCTACGCTTGAAAAATAACTATTCTACGTGCATTATTTGTTGTTTCCGCGTATTTTTGTTTAATTTAGAAAAAAAAATTATCGGCGTACCAATTATCTGGAATTATACATTAATTTCCTAAGTTTACAAATTCTTACCGGCATGACTATTGAAGATAGCACTTGTATTTTTTACAAAAAATGATGTCGTTATTTATTCGCACCCCCCCCCCGCTGTAACAGAATGTGACACAAAAAAAAGTTTATTCGGAAATTTCGGAAACCGTTCAAAAATTGCTCGACCCCCTTTGACACTTTCCCTTTTGGTGGCGAGTCATACGCCGAATAATGACCCAAGCCACTTCCCAATGGAGACGTATTTCCTAGGAGAGAGTCAGCACGCAGCTTGAACTAATATTAAATTGAAATAACCAGGGAAGTATGAAAATGTCTCATGTATTTTAAATGAAACACAAGGCCGGAGATATGGAGGACCAAGTAAGGATCGAACTCATTACTGAGTTGTAATTAATCTAAGAAAGCCATCTTGCTAACAATTATACCACGTCGAAGTGCAAAAAAATGATGTAAAGTGTAACATTATATAACTGTAAACGAAGTATTAGAAATCGCGTCTATCTTTGACGCAAAAGTCACACCGAAAGTGTTTTGACAATCTAACCATCATTATCATTTCTGTAAATCTAATTAATCCGACGTGATTTGGACCGAGTAAAATTAATTAAATATATCATGTGTAAAGATAAGAAAAGTTTCTGTTAACTAGATGAGCCGATTTCGTTAGTCTTTCGTCTGAGAGTAATTCAGTTTTTTCATCTTTTCGCAATTCCTTTTTTTTAATATCACAATAAGAAGTTCATTTTCACCTCTAGTCTTATTGACTACTAGATTCAAGTTACATGAAGAAAATAAATAAATAAATAACAGGTCATGTGAAAATTAGGTAACTGCAACACGTCCTTTAATATTTTGTGTGCCTATAGTTTTCTCGATATAATTTTGTGATTTATTCAATAGGACTATGTTATTTATTTTCCCTATATTCATGGTAATTGTAGTATAAAGCGCGACATTATGAGGAAAATGCAGAAAATGTTCCGAATAATGTGCTTCTTGTGTTTACTTGGATACTTGGAAAAATTTTCGAATTATGACGAGATTGTGCCACTGTTTGTTGGCAATTGTTATTTTGGTTCGATCAACTTAAGTATATGTTTTTTGCAGAAATAATAATATCTATAAAAATAATAATAACAACAACAACAACAACAACAATAATAATAATAATAATAATAATAATAATAATAATAATAATAAATGCAAAAAAAATTGTACTCACAAGTACAACCAACAACTTACGAAAAGCTTTATCTATGTAAAAGTGCTCTGTGAAAATGCAATGATGACATTTATGACATTAGGTTTATAGTCAGGACCCGGAAAGAAATGAGTATACATCAGAAAACAAAGAAAATAAAACAACAAAAACAACAACAACAACAACAACAATAATAATAATAATAATAATGAGAAGAAGAAAAAGAAGAAGAAGAAGTACTGCAATTTTAAATTAAATCTCACAGATGTTAAAGTTAATATAAGCCGTTTCTTTGTGAGGAAACATTCAGCCTTCATTGTCCGATCAACCTAAAATTTATAACATCATTCTCTAAAAAGAATTTCTCAAGAAAATAGGTTTCTCGAATCAAGGAGCTGTTATCACTCTTTCAAAAAATTATGAGCTTTTCATTCCTAACCAGTTCTTTGATGTAGTGCCTAGCGTAACAAAAGCATCTTGATTATGTCGTTTCCCTTCAAGGTACATGTGCAAGCTGATTTAGTTGTTGCTGCTGTTGAAAGTCCTTATATAATTTGGTTTATGTTATTTGGTACAGTTTAATATTTGTGATTGTGTAGCCAAGTTGACAATGTTCGAGAAAGTATGGTCTTCTTCATTACGCACAAACTGCAATCATTCAAAGAAATTTTTAACCATCGATCTAAGGTTGTAGTTGCATATATCAGACAGTTTAGTTATTTCAGAAAATACTTCTATTCTAGGTTCATTCTGCTCACCTTTTATACTAAATGTGTTATATCTGATTCATTCGTCAATGACTCCACAGGATATTAAGTGACATTATCGGCACAAGCATAATCTGGCTTAAAGGCGTAAGAAACACTCCCAGTTTATTTAATTTAAGAGTATATAATTAAACAAAGGAGTGCTACGTAATTACACAAATGATGGTCTCACACGCCGTCTTCGAGGTATGAGAGTACAGCAGCTCTGTTCTTAACGGTCGGTCTAGCCGTTGATATAACTTAGTTATAATGGTGAACGAACACCACTTTTCCGAAGAGTTGAATACAGAATAGTAGGGCATATACACTGGAACGACTTGATTGAGCGGTCTTCCTACTCTATAACCCATAGCGAGCGAGAAACGGAGTGATAGAGTCATACATTTTTCAATTGCCATTCCGGATAAGTGAATGTAACGAACTCGATTGGAATTCGAAATCGGTTCTCCGATTTCGCCTTCCAAAACAATATAAAATTTATCATCCAATAAATATTTTATATATATTATATATTATATTTATATTTCTTGCATATATATATATATATATATATATATATATATATATATATATATATATATATATATATATATATATATTGCCTGATGATTGTCGCCTCTAAGTGTTGACTTCTATGTTCACTTTTAGATTTACACACGCTCTATCTCTGATATTGAGCACTTTATCCCATAAATATAGCACACTTTAAGACTATATTCCTTCATATATATATATATATATATATATATATATATATATATATATATATATATATATATATATATATATATTATTATTATTATTATTATTATTATTATTATTATTATTATTATTATTAAACCAAAGAGAAAAATGAAGCAATGGAATTAAGTGCAGAATTTTTCAAAAATGAAAATTCTTGCGAGCTTGTAATTTTGAGAACAAGCTTCGTACAGCGAGAAATCAAACAGAGATCGGATTTTTATTAATAATACGATCTACACAAGGAGTCAAACCACCCACAACGACAACATTTGTTGAATTTTCCCCGTTTCTATTTTTAAATATCACACCGCTGATAAAGGAGACGGACGTTCCCGAAAATTCAGGTCATAAAACATTAATTTCTGGGCCTAATTTTTGTCTTGAGATTAATAATTAATATTTAATATTTTTCGTACAGGTCACATTGTTACTATTTCGTTAGACCTTATTTATATTTATATATATATATATATATATATATATATATATATATATATATATATATATATATATATATATATGTGTGTGTGTGTGTGTGTGTGTGTGTGTGTGTGTGTGTGTGTGTGTGTACATGATTAAATAGTTTTAAAGTATCTTATATATTATGGGTTAGAGTGCTCAATATCAGGGATAGGGCGTATGCAAATATAAAATATTTGACTATTGATTGTCTGCATGAAAAACTGTCTCAGTGGGTGTTGAATTCAATGAACACTGTGTTATATATATATATATATATATATATATATATATATATATATATATATATATATATATATATATATATATAGATATATATAGATATATATATAATTGACTACATCGTGAATAATAAAATAATGTATATCGTCAAATCGACCAGGAACAAGCACACCGAAGAAAAAGAGAAAAATCAAAAAGGACACAACAGCTGATACGAAAAATCACATTTACTTGGGTAGAAACATAAACCAGAATATAGTAAGGACTCTACACTCCAAGACATCAAAATGTCCGCATGGAGAAAACTTTTAGGTAAATTCTTTGAAGCGTTCGAATATTACACACTAACTCAGTTACAGCTGAATAATATATATATATATATATATATATATATATATATATATATATATATATATATATATATATATATATATATATATATATATATATATATATATATATACGAAGTAGGAAGTATAATATAATATATATCTGGATGTGAAAAAAAACGTGTCAACTCAAGGAACATTTTCTTTCAAATAAAACGAAACCTGGGCGTTAGGCAAAGCCAATTACATCATTTATTACATTTGCAAAACCAATATACTTTCTATCAAGTATTCTTTTCTTTCTCGCTGGTTTCCTGATAATTTTTTCTTTCCTTTTTAACGACTGATTAATTTACTTCGTATCTTTTTATCTATCAATCTATCTATCATTTCGACTTTATGAAGGGAAATGTAAGGATTTTATTTCACAATAATTAATTGTACTCAGGTTTATAATGTCTACTTTTTAGATTTAAAAAAATAACACGAAAACGAATGTGAATACATTTTGTCATTATTTCTGTCTTGTATTATAATAGTTATTTATTTGTGATTAATTCATGTATTATATATTCTAAATAATGAAAGGTGTAGAATTTAACCATTTACTTTTAATTTTTTTTAAAATTGTGATAATCATGCATGATTGCTTGGGAAAAGAATTTCTATTTTAAGAAAAGTGGCACTTGGAAAAAAAGCAGATGCATATATTGACATTATTAGATAGCGACAATCACAAGAATTTCGCTTTCAATAAATTTGGCATGCTTAAGTTGTGGTTTAACATATTTCTATGTGTGCCTAATACATTTGGTAAATCTTTGAGTATTATATACTTTTTGTGTTCATAGATAAAATGTTACTCATTTCTCATATATATATATATATATATATATATATATATATATATATATATATATATATATATATTTACATGTGGACAAAAACAATTACCCACTACAAAGATGCATACTTGTTTCGATGCCTTATATGCATTTGAACTGGTGGAAACTAAAAATGGTTACCATTTAGATAACATTTTTGCCTACCAGTTATATAACCATCTGAGTTCCCACCAGTCGAGCGAGACTCAAAAAACCATCGAAACAATATTGCATATTTGTAGCCGGCAATTTTTTTTGTCCACATGCAAAAGTCTATAATAAATAATTATTAGTCTACCCTTGGTTTTGAATTATTTCTGTGGACGTTAGAATTTACATTATTCTCATTTTCCTTACATTTGTGTGTGTATATATATATATATATATATATATATATATATATATATATATATATATATATATATATACCGGGTCTAACAGCAAAATTGTCCAAAGTGTGTATCAACAATTGTGCATTTGTTTGAGCCGTTGTATCTTAGAAATCTTTGACGATATCTCATATTCTCCGAGGATTTTGTAACACTGTTGAACTCTATTTGAACAATAATAATGTATTGAGGTCTAAGTTGAAATGATGATCCCTCTTGCTGTTGTAACTTCCTAATACAGTTTTCATGTCTACTGATCACATTTTTTTTAATTTCACCGTCCTCTTGCTGATTCATGAATGGACTTTGAAGATGGAAGCAAGAGTACGAATGTTTGTTGCATTACTGAATGTCTGAATGAAATTTTTCCTCTGACCATTACTCTGTTGGGAAGATATAGTATAGCTGACCCAAAATGATTTTAACCTGTTCTTTCTTTAGCTGAATAACTCAGAGATTTTTTTTTGTGATTCTTACGACAAATGGTGTCAAGATGGCTAATCGTCTGGCGCGAAGTGTTCTTCTCCTGGATTTTAGAATCAGCCATGCTGATGGCAGACAAAAAGGGACATAAATGGTGAATAAATGAAAGCAGCTTTATTTTACAGACATTAGAATTTACAAACCATTCCTTGCCCCTGTTAACCACTGATTGCAGGTCCTTTTCAAGAACAGTTGCCAGTTCAACTTTGTTGGTACTCTTGGGCGTGCTACTAAGATAGGAGTAAAACAGTTGTCATCTGCATAAATACCTAGATTGGGAACTGATGGAATCGGGCAGGTCCTTGACTAGGTCTTAGAATAGAGGCCTGCCGGGCATATCCATTAATATAATATGAATTAGACGCGTTTCAATTAAACACGACCTTCATTATACGATTTGTTAGGAACGATTGAATTAGGCCAAATATCCATCCAGAGAACACGTTGCCCTTGAGCATTTGGTGAAGGACAGCATACAAAATGCTGTTGAGCAACTTTTAGATATCTAGGACCAAAGACTGTGCTTCGACGGTTTTATCTAAAACTTCATAGACATATTCCGTGCTGGCTTTTAAATTATCGGCGGTAACCCTGAAGAAACGGAACCCATATCGCTGATCATAAAGAGGTAATGTGGAGTAAGATACTTTTATTGTTCGGCGTTGAACAGAGCCTCTAATATTTTAGCAAAAAGTTGAAAGAGACTAATAGAGAAATAATCTGATGGGACAGATTTTTCCCCAGAATTTTTAAGGATTTGAACTAGAGAGGAAGACGTCCAACTAGTTTGAAACCAAGAATTAGCAAAAGATTTAGTTAACAATTTGGAGGGAATAGTATAACTGATGTATATTTTAATTTACTTAATCTGCACAATTAAAAATACAAATAACTCAGTAGATCGAATTAATGCGTTCATATTACCTGCAATGTGCACAAGCGCAGTTACAAGAAAACAGCATATGCGTCAAAATAGATTTAAAAAAAAACGTATTGTTCAAGATGCTGTTATTTCAATTTTTCCTTCTATTTTATTTTTTAAATTATATATGCTTGCGTAAAATGCAGTGAGCGTTATATCCGCTCATGATGAACAGATAAAAATGTGAACAAAAAAGAAACATTAAAATGATAAATGTTTATTTGTTTTTACATGCCCACGTATGAATTATATTCAGTATGTATAAAATAGTCTACTCACAGTTGAATAAATAGATGTACGAAGAAGAAGAAGAGGGTGTGTAAAATTTATGTTAGACGCTGTTACATAGGCAATTCAAAAATACTTTTATAAATTTTGGGGGCGGGTTTTTGATTCTACTGTAATTTTTCTTTAAACTTATTAACTCAAAAACAAAAGATTTGTGGACATATATTTATATGAATTTAGGCGCCTCGGTGTGGTGTTATTTATAGAGTGTCAACAATGGGACTTTATAATTAGCTTGCAGCGGTTAACGATTGGATGTTACAACTCTGAATGGAGCATGTCGCTTGTCTCGCTAGAACAGTTACGACTGAGTAGTGAGTTCTATCCTAATTGAGCGCTCTATACTTTCGGCCTTATGCCACATCTAAGCAGCGCTTAGAAAATCACTATATATTTGTACTTGTTTTGCTGTGTGAAACCCGCACCCAAAGTTTGTAAAAGTTTTTTTAATACACCATATATATATATATATATATATATATATATATATATATATATATATATATATATATATATATATATATATATATATATATATATATATATATACTGAGATAGATAGTGATTGTGTGCGGATGCATAAATCAAGTGCATGGTGAAAAGCATTTACACGCCTCAAGTATTCATCAAAACATCTCATGTGGGTCATTTTTGGGGTTTCATATACTGTTTATTTGGAGCCTATGGGAATTAGGGAAATTTACAGACTCGCCTCATATTCACAGCTGTCAAAAGGTATCCCTCATACACTATGCCGCTTCGCCAATAACGAATAAACGTTGCATTGGAAATTGTGCTTGTCGAACGCCCCTTCCCTGCGATGTGGCACGTTAAAAATCTGAAGTTGAAGTTCATAGCTAACGATTCTACTGCATAAACAGTACGCAACCTTTGAGGAATGAGTGCAATTTTCATCCACGTCAGGGAATTCAATCCACACTTCCACCAAATGTCAGCTGTCATTTTGCCAGTTAAATGAAAAAAAGATAATTTTCTACTGCCATACCACTAACTACAGCATTTCACTCTGACATGGCGAAACCTGACAAAAATAGAAAGCAATATATACATATATATATATATATATATATATATATATATATATATATATATATATATATATATATATATATATATATATATAATGTAAAGTTATATATAAATATTATATTCATAAAATTAATTTATATTTTGTATATAAATATATAAAAATTAATAAATTTATTTACATATATATATATATATATATACATATACATATATATGTATGTATGTATGTATGTATGTATGTATGTGTGTATGAAAAATATTTTTAACGTATGCTATATTTATGAATTAAAATTCCCAATATCACTGAAATAATGTATGTAGCTATACCATTTTAATTTTGTAGGATTATTATCTACAGTCAAAATCCAACACACATGTCATGAAGATTGTCTTTAAGCTAGAAACAGACAATCGCCGCTGCGTGTTAACCTAACTGTATACTTTTACATTTAATGTTTCTATACATATATATATATATATATATATATATATATATATATATATATATATATATATATATATATATTTATATTTCATGTTTTCATATATATATATATATATATATATATATATATATAAATATATATGTATATATATTCATACATACACGTCTGTATGCATGCATGTATGTATGCATGTAGGTGTGCTTGTTTGTTTATGAGAGAGAAAGAAACGATATCTTACTCAAAATTTAGTTGTAAATCACATTAAAACTTGTTCGCCAATTACATATTCAGCAGATTTTTTAGTACCAGCGATTGTGATTGTTTCATTAATTTGCTCCCCATTAATGTTCCGTATTTCCAGTTTAATGTGTATAAATACTGGCTAATCTGAATGTTGCTTTTGCAGTAATTTATGTAATTTTTCTTTTCTTTTTTTCTTTTTTGGTGTTTTCTGCTCAATTACATTAACAACTCGGTTTAGGTGTATAAATGTTTTCATATTTTTTATTTGTTGTATTCTTTTCCTTATAACTCGTTTCTGCGTTTTACAATTTTATCTCTTTAAAATTCAGTTTCATTTTGGTTAATTTCATTTACTTGTAGAAACAACAAATTAAAACTATTTATATAATCTCCAGCGAATACTATTTTAATTTCAGTTTTGAAATGAAAATGTTTTTCTGTCATTTTACTGCAAATTTCTACGCTACGCATCATCATAAACTGTTTCTCTGAGAATTGCAGAGATGGAGTTATGAATATTAATGTGTTATTTCAAAAGATATGATAAACTGGTCACTATTCCAATATATGTATTATAGATAGGAAAAGCGCCAATGTCCAAAGTACTTAACTGTAGATAATACTACTATAAAAACAAACATATTTTATTTGAATAAATTAAATCGTAAAAACATTTAAAATAAATTGTATTGGAAAAACGACGCACCCATCAAAAGATCCTGATTCGATTTTTCCTGACCTTACGACGATATTAAACCCAAGAGGTATTCATAATTGTACAGCAGGAGATTTATGCTAAATAAGTAACAGTTCAAAATATTAAATGCAAATTGGATCTGTATATATGTATATGTTGCTGTGTGGTGTGGATTGAAAAATTTAAATGAAATCAACTAAGCAAGTGTAATTTGTATTAAGTTAGATTGTGTTCTCTTTGACCTAATACTCATTATGTAGACCGTACCGCAAAAATATTGAATCAATTGTTCATAAAACTTATTAATATTTTATATGCATATTAAATATTGCATACGAAAAATGCAAACAGGTTTTAATACTTTTTTACAATAGGAGATGGGATTTAAAGTATCTGTACAATATTTGATATGAGAATATAATAATGATAATAATAATAATAATAATGAAGAAGAAGAAGAAGAAGAAGAAGAAATGATGATGATGATGATGATGATGATGATGATGATGATGATGATGATGATGATGATGATGATGATGATGATGATGATCAGTGGGCGTAGGTACAGGGGTTAACTGAGGAAAATGCCTCATAGTGTGTCAACAATGGGATTTATAATTAGCTTGCAGCGGTTGAAGATTGGATGTTACAACTCTGAATGGAGCATGCAAAACTTTAAGCGCTTTCTTTTGTATCAAGTGAACCCCATAACTCTGCAAGAGAATTCGGCTTAAATCTTCATATGCCAACAGAAGAAAGCTGGTGCCTCTACAAATGCAATTCCTTCTCCGAAGCAAAATATACTGATTGATGTAGATCAATACATAACCCAGCAGTGGCTAAAGAAGTTTGTACTTAAAACTGAAGCGGGGTTTATTATTGCTACACTGGACCACAGCCAGATTAGACTCAACTATCTAGCAAATATAGTGCATAATTTACGGACCCCAAATTAAGTTATGTGATTGACCAATTAATTGAAACTTTTAATCTGCTTATATCAGGATACTCAATACTCACACCCAATGAGTAAATCACTTGATACAAAAGAAAGCGCTTAAAGTTTTGCATGCTCCATTCAGAGTTGTAACATCCAATCTTCAACCGCTGCAAGCTAATTATAAATCCCATTGTTGACACACTATGAGGCATTTTCCTCAGTTGACCCCTGTACCTACGCCCACTGATCATCATCATCATCATCATCATCATCATCATCATCATCATCATCATCATCATCATCATCATCATCATCATTTCTTCTTCTTCTTCTTCTTCATTATTATTATTATTATTATTATTATTATTATTATTATCATTATTATATTCTCATATCAAATATTGTACAGATACTTTACTGCCATGACAGGGTAGGTCAATATCTGCATTGGGAGATCTGTTATCATTGCGATATAAAACAGCTGCAAACTGGTATGAACCTCATCCTGAATCTGTATTTGAGGAATTATATGGGATGTTTTATCAACATAGATCGAAAATATAAAAGCAAATCATCCACGCTTTATTATCATAAACAGGAAAAAAAATGTTAACACCCTGATTGACAGGAGCATACAAAATTAGGAAGGAAAACATTTCTCTGAAGGCACTTTGGGAAACTAAGCAAATACAAAAATACCTGGAGATGGAAATAAAAAAAATGTGGCATTTAAAAATGATAAATATGTTCCGATTGTGGCTGGAGATTTGGGCTGGAGCATTGGGTCTGATAAAGAAAGGAACTCAAGAGCATTCAACGAAATACATGGGGCCTCATTTCTCCAATCCCCCACCAACCAAAAAAAATAACTTAAAACAGTACAGCTCATATCCTGCAATGAGCATTGTTAATTTTGTTTTCTAATTATATTGTTATATAGGAATAAAGTGTCGCTGCTGACACTTGTTTGAACATAGATCGCCGGTAAGGAAACACGCGCGATCCCATTATTGAATTAAGTAGACCACGTGACCATAGAGGAAACACATATATGGGAGGTAGCGTATATCTAAATGATCGTCATTTCTAGTCTATCCTCTCTTACTATTCGCATCGCTATTTCTACTCTATCCTCTATTACTATACTGACTGCTACTCTCTACTCTATTCACTATACTGTTTCTCTATTCTGATCACTATTCAGAATGCTATTAGCGCGAGTATTATCGAGCAAGTGCTATTAGTGCGAGTGTTATTCGAAGGCGTCTGACACCAGTATTGTTCAACGGTGTTACTATAGTTGTATCTGCGATTACAAAGTCTCTAATACAACGAGCATTACGAAAGTGACAACGAGGATTCGTTGACATCACAAAAGTGGCAACAAGTGTTCGTTGACTTCACATAACTAATACCTCTCTTGTGTTCAATTAAGTTGAAAAAGCAATAACATTAGACCCTTCGCTTACCATAGGTCATTGGTTATGACCGGCATAAGATTATAAAACAAATGCAGATCAAACTGAATGTGTATATTTGAATTAATTCGCATTCTATATTTTAAAAAAAATGAGATTATTACGTTAATAAAATGTTGGTTCTCATACTGATAAAAACCACTTCATTACTACGACTGAGAAAAACGAGAGATCATGGACAAAAATCAGAACAACAAAAAAGTACTCTGGACAGTTTATCCACAATTTCGATTTGGATGTAGAAAAAATATTCGAAATTTGGAAAAATAAAATTGGAACAAACGTAATTTTTTCATTTAAATTTTAACAGATGATGTTCACACAGACCTGCACACAAACACACATATGAGTGTGTGCGCGCGCGTCTGTGAGAAAGAAACAGACAGAATAGCAAAGATGGCGTCTGTGTCTCCATGCCTGCGCCTGTGTGTATTGTATGAGTTAAAATATGGATTAAATTCTCAATAATGGGTAAATAAAGAGTAAGTAGTAAATCATTTATAAATTAAACAAACCCCGCAATTTATTTAGCTTCTGTAGAAGTTTTGGAAATAGAATAATACGGAATTGTTTCGATAATTAGATTGTTATATTATTCTTTTGTTATATATACGTCATTGGTTTATTTTATGACGTTAATAAGTATCTTCAATTGTTTGCATGTATCACTTTTTAAATTCTATATTTATTTTATTATTAGTGTATGTGTGGGTGTCACGTGTATAAATCATGTCGTTTGTGTGAGTTTAAATCTTGCATATTATCGTAATTTAAGAGTGTTTTATCTATTCGATAGATTAGTGAATATTTCTTGACGGATAAATAGGACGACTGCTGAATGCTTATATGAAGCAACGGTTATAACATCTGCAAATTTTTGGACCTTATATTCTTTTTACGTATATCTTGCTCGCTGAAAAACCACATAGCATGATGAAAAGGGCCCCCAAATTAATAAAAACAAACGTTTATAGTCAAAATGTTTATGTTTATGTTATTATTAAGAGGAAATAATAATTTTTTTTTAAATTTTTAATCCTTCTTAGTAAGTTTGAAGTTTTGGTTAAAAATCTTATTTATTTGTCTCAGCGGTCGGCGTAATATTTACGATTAGTGATTTAGCGCCTTTCTCCATGTGAAAAACACAATGATTTGCAAATTCTTGCAAAAATCAAATAATTGTCGAATTTTAATAAATATTTGTGGATTTCTCAAAAGAATATAAGAATGTTTGAATATTTTTTTGTTTTGACAATCTTGGTAAAAATATTTTTGTTTGTACATATGTTACCCCTCACTTAATTAATTACATACAATTTCGAGAAATTAAAATGCAGTCACATTTTTTTAATAGTTAAAATCAGCACATCTTGGATAATTAAAAATTATTTTACTTTTGTAAACAGGACTTCCAGTAACTGAAAATATGCTCTGCATCGTAAAATAAAAAAATGTATAAAACTATGATATTATGTAATTGGAAAAGCTTTTAATTGATTTTATAAATAAGATTTATTAAGGATAATATTATCTTAATAAATAAAAAACTCGATGAATTTTTACCATAATTTTTTTCATTTTTTAAAATTTTAATTATAATACATTTAATATTATAAATCAGTTCAAATTCTGCATTAACTCAATCTGGTTAAGTGTTATTGCTTATTAAAAATTATATTTACGAATCAAAAATTGAAAAGCTCAATAAAAGTCGCTTACACCCAATACTTTTTGAAAAATAATTATTCATGTATATAAAATATTACGTAACGTACCCCAGTTTGAAATTATAGTCAACTATACACAACATAATCAGAAAATGTGATCGCGAGCTATAGTAAATTTAAATTCAGCATTCCTAAAATATTTTCTAATATTTGTAAGATTATTGAGTACTTAAAAATTATGTTAAAAAGGCGCTCACCCGATATATTCTTAAATTACGTTATAACAGGCAAAGTCTCTGCAGTACAACAGTAACGTTGTTGACAGATTTTATCATCGCTTGTTAAGTGATCTTCGAGTGACAAGTGACGGCGATAAGCGCTTAATCACTGCCACCAATTGTTTTAAAATTCATTTTCTCTGTTATTCTAAATTTAAAGTAATTTTTTTCAAATCAGATTAATTATACTTTAAATCAGCTAATATTCATACTATTAACCTTCCGAAAAATATATCTGATTTTTGGACGATTTTTAAAGCGAGAATTAACTTTTGTTTACAAATATGTCAAAATAGCCCATATTCATTGATTTTAAATCGATTTTTCGAAAGCAACCAAAATCCCAGGGAATATAATTTCTACTTTAAATATACCAGAGCAGTTTGCTTATGATTTAGCTTTCAATTAAAGCAAGGATGAAAGCTTCAAGAATGCGTTTTACATGTTTAAAAAATAATTTTAATCTTAGGTATCGAAATTAAATGGAGGTACCTACTTTTATGAATATAAGAGCTATGAATGTGGGCGTCTGATGAATACATACAGTGGCCAGCGTATGTATTTTTATATTTTCTGTTCAAATTTTGTCTATTCATTTAAGGTAAATTTCTCTGAAAACTATGTACTCTGAAGTGAATCCTCAATTAATTCCTTTTACCAGATTTCTCAAAAAGCTACATGAAAAAGGCTAAATTTATAAATCTTTCCCCATTTCCTCTTTCAACATATATATATTTGTCCTTTGAAAGGACGCGTCATCTCTCCTTGAGTTCAGAACGCCATAATATATATTAATGCTGCTTAACATGCCAAATATATGTGAAGCCTGCTTTGGCAAGGAAAATCAAGCGAGAGAAAACTACAGATTTCTTACTCCATATCTCATTCTCTGATGAAGCCTTAATTATATCTGAAACATATTGGATTTATAAACGTTTCATATTTGTTGTTTATCGTATATATATATATATATATATATATATATATATATATATATATATATATATATATATATATATATATATATATATATATATAATATTAATGTGGAGAAACTTGTGACTAAACTAAGTCGTGTTATTTCAGTCATGCCGGCTTGGAATTTTCCTGAGCACATAGAAAAATAATCAGGGATTTTGCAACCTAACAATCTTAAATTATATATATATATATACATATATATATATATATATATATATATATATATATATATATATATATATATATATATATAAAATAATAATAATAATAATAATAATAATAATAATAATAATAATAATAATAATGAAAAGAAAAACAGTAAGATATGTAATCCGGTGTTCTTATTGACATTTTTATTTTTACAAAACAGTGCTCAATGTAAAATTAAGGACCATAAATATTACAAATTAACAGATTTAAAAATATGGTTTCATCGCTACACAGGAATTACAATGTTTCAAAAACAAAAATCAAAAACTTCAAATTAAATTATATTAAATTAAAAGCATTAGTTCTGTTTCCACTTCAAGCGAATTCCAAAATTCTGTTCTGTGAGTTTTTTTACATATATCTGAATGGTTTTGGCGCCATGCAATGCATCGATATGAAAGTTTTGATCTGACTAGGCTATTTAAGAACATGGCTGGAGTTTTAAGGTTGATGTTTTCGTTTCGTAGTAATTTGCGCTATTGAAGGAAACAATCTCTGACACAGCCTATTCAATGTTCAAATTCTTTTTCTCTTATATTTAATTGTTATACTTGATCCATACCCTGAGTTATCTGAAGTGTTTAGTATTTACTAATTCCACATCAAGTATTTATATTATAAATTCAGATTAGGTGCCATGACTAATTTCCATCCAATTCCAGGTTATAGTTTCTGTTTTAGAATTATTTATCTTAAGTCCTATTTCTGAAGATTGTTTTCAAGAATAAAATAGTCAATTGTCGCACGGTATTGACATCAGAGTCACGATCAAATGTAATAAAGGAGGATGATGCCGTCTGATTGCGATGGTGTGGAATTATCCGCCACGTTCGCCTTCATAAAAACTCAAAATACAAAGAGACAAATGTTACCGATTCCAGTATTCACTTTACTGCAGATTCTCTCTCTGTAGATTTGGTTGGGGATACACCGAAGAATTAAAAACAATTCTGTAGTGACCGAGGGCAAACAAACGTACGAAATTATTATTTGCATTATATATATATATATATATATATATATATATATATATATATATATATATATAAGGAGGGATTACTATACATACGTGTGAGTGTGTCCGTGTGTGTGTGTATGAGTGCGTATACGCACGCGTTACCACACACATATATATATACACGCATATATATATTCCAAATTTAAAATATTTTTTTCATGTTTCAATTTATTCAAAAAAGCTTAAAGTTAATAAAAATAATCTCTCTTATTGCCAATATCGCTATAATTTTGTTGGCTTTTTATTCCTCAAATTTTAGAGTTTCGTAGGAGGACCTATATACACACACGTTGGAAATTGCTGATACCGGCTGAAGAGTGGAAGCCTGTATATATATATATATATATATGTGTGTGTACGCGTGCGTATACGCACTCACACACACAAACACACACACACACACACACACACACACACACACACGCACACACACGTATATATAGTAATCGCTCCTTATACAAGATTAATGACAAACGACTGACAAGATACTACGATTAAGCATTTTATTTATTTTTCTTGTGTTTGCAAGTTTTCTTTTCTTTTCTGGGCTTAGAGTGTTTAAAAATTGTCCGAGTGTTTTGTATATTGGCAAATATTCGGCGATTATGATTAAAAAGAAACAACCAACACTAAATGTGATCATGTAGGGACGCAATCAAAATGTTCTGACCGGATTTGGAAATAAATTCTCATAACCACAGAAAAATATATAGAAATCTATACATTCAGTTAGAATTAAAAATGAAAAAAAAACTTTTATAACTGTTAAGACAATAGCAGAAAGCGCTGAGACATACAAATATTTGAACTATTATTACACACTTCACGTCCAGAAAAAAACACTTATAAGAATAGAAGAAAAATGAAAGAAAAATCTTAAAATCTGCACCCTGTCAGTTGTTTTAATGAAACCCGTGTATACATACATACATACATACATATACTAATAACTGATACAACAAAATTTAATAAAAATGAACACGCTACCACCCCTTGTCTGAGTGATTGGATTTCTCTGTATCCTTGGAAACAGTGAATTATGAATTTTTCTGTGCGTTTAAATCTCAGGAAATATTTTTAAAAAAGTTACTCAAATATTCGCTTGAAGATGAAATGGAACTAAGGTTTTAATTTAATTACTAAATTAAATTTGAAATGTTTAGCTTCCATTTTTGAAACATGGTCATTACTGGGTAGCGAAAATCCATATTTTAAATGAATTAATTCATAATATTTATTCTCTGTAAATTTACATTGAGCACTGTTTTGTAAAAAAAAAAAATATATATCAATAAGAAACCCGGATTATATATCTTACTGTTCTTTCTTTTTATTTATACATTCATATATATATATATATATATATATATATATATATATATATATATATATATATATATATATATATATAATTATTTGGATATACTCATAACCTATGGATATTAACTATAATAATCATCGTTTAGCATAATTTTACACGTTCATCCTTTGACACTTCTACAGATTCTGTCATGAATATATAGAAATACATTTGTATTTCTCTAGTGAACCAGTTTATTACTTAATATTTGAGATTATATCTGAATACATATGCAATGATTTCGTTGTTTGTTTGTAGATAGGACTCGTAAAATGCGTCATTAGTGATTATCCATCTCACGGCAACGCTTCAATATGAAACACACCGAAGACAATGTTTGCATTTAGTAGTACGAGTCGGCTTGATTTGGCGGACGATTCATTAAACTTTAATGCGAATCTGATGGCCTCCGACGTCCTTTCTTTGACTCTTTGAGATGCAGCCAGAAACAATTCGGCACTTGTCCACTTGCCGCGCCAGTCGCATTAAAACTTTCCATATTCGTGGAAACTTTTATCTTCAATAATGACCGCCATTACACCATTTCTTTTCAACCTTTCGTCCCCTAATACTTTATTCATTTATTCTTTTAGTTTCTTTATTCATTTAAACGTTTAGTTTGTATGTTTTTCTTTTTTTCTTTCTTTCAATTTAGCCAAAATGCTTTGATTTTCTCTTTAGGTTATTATTATATTGTCTAGAAAGTAAGAGACATTTTAATTTCAGCCAAAATCGGACAGACTAAAATAAAGATTCATCCTTCCGAATGTCATCATGTATTCTCACCTTTCTAGCCGGGTGCGAGCCTTTTATCATTACTAAAGATTTCAGTAAGAATACGTGGACTCCAAGTGAGATTATATTTCATGATTGTGTTATATTCATTCAATGTAATGTAGACATAACAGTTGCAACGAGGATTCGAATTCACACGAAAAAAAATTACTATATAGCTTACCATAAATAGCTGGCGACGAAAGATCAAGCTTCACGGAAAAGACATTTTCGAGTTCGTTTATATTGATAGGGCGACGCAGCGGTCAATAAATTCCAAGTGTGTAGGACATACTACTATTAGGAAAAATACCTTTTCTTCCTTGTTAATGAATACTTGTACGAAAATAATACACTATGAAAAAATTGAAAATAATTATTTAGCGACTATTACAACACAAATAGCGGGAGCGGAGTGAATACCGAGAACAGTTGAAGGCAATGTTAGAAAAGCAAGGAACGGTCAGTGCTTCAGTTTCATGTTCGCTGAACTCAGTCGCTAATTCAGTTAGTGAATTTAATTATATCCAAGAAGAATATATTCCATTGATATCGTACTTCAGAATATACGCGGCCATTTTCAGAGAAGAAAATCAAGGATGGTCGGCGGAAACGAAACAAAATTACAAAATTCTGTCCCGCTGAATACGAAACCTATCTGAATTTCATTTTGCCGAATACTCTAGAAAATGTGTCATTTAATGTAACAATATTTATTATCAAAATGTTTTCACTTTTGTATACACCTTTTTAGTTTACGCAACATACTAAGTAGGAAGATGAAGATGTTATCACATATGCCGCTAAAGTTTAAACTGGACGAACTATCCCCAGATAGATTTCAATGTCTAATCTTCATTAAAGGTTTAACATCAAGCAACGGCGCGAAAATATGTTTCCAAATCCTTACAAAATTGAAAGAAATTCAAAGTTAACTATACAGATTGTTACGGAAGAGTGCAATTGACAAAATATCGTCAATTAACGCACGATAGAGCAAAATCGAACAAGATGGCACCTCAGAATTACAAGTAGTTCGTAAAAGAAAGTAGTATTAAAAGAAAAATGCCGATATAAAAATCTGCAACACTTAACTCATGCTGTTGCTCTGGTATACTTCATTTCAGAAACGACTGTCCAATTAAAAGCAGAAAATGATTAAGTTTGGAAAAAACAGGTCACAAGCGAAGCTACTGTAAGTCGAAAAGCAAGAGAAATACACGAATTAACTTGCTGAAAGTTGTCCTACCGGCTAAAAACTGGAATTTTCAAATAATAGAAAATTTGTCACAGCAAAAATGAATAACGATACGGTGAGATTTCAATTGGGATCTTGTAGCGATATTAAATTATTGATGAAGTAAATAGTAACAGAATTAGCAAACCTCACGTGAAAAAAATCGTCAATTTTCAAGAGGAATATTGGAATAGTAATCAATTTTTCTTGGGAAAAATACGTGTAATATCACTCTTGTGGATAAAACTAAAAAGCAGACTTTTACGTATTAAAATATTCCAACTCGTTACTAGGCATAGATTAGTTATAATTATTTGATCTTTGAAATTGGCCGATTAATTCATTCTGTGAAAGAAATGAATTGTTCAGCAGGGAAAATTTTTACAGCTAAAGAAATAGTGAGAAAACTAAAAAAATAAATTCAAGAATATTTTCTCAGAGGAGTTGCAAAAATGTGTAAAGTTAAAGGTGTTTTTCAAATTAAAAGAAAATATGATACCTATTTTTAAGCCTAAAAGAAACATACCCTTTGCTACGCTGGAGTCTATTAGCACCGAACTTGTTAAGTTAAAAAATCGCGGAGTTACTTAAAAAATAGATTATTCAAAATGGACCAGGCCAACGGTTTATATTATAAAGAAAAATAATAAGATACATTTATGTGCAGATTTGTCGACTGCCACATGATTGCCACATATTTCATGTATATCCGAAACCAACCCCAGAGGATATATTTGCCAAATTAAATGGTGGTAATTTTTTTTAAAACTGACTTATTTGACGCATCTCTTTACATCAAGGGGATTGAGAAATGCTAGAAGTATTTCACTATTAATACATATAAGGGAATTTAGAAGATTACTCTTCGGTGTAAAAGTTGCCCCAGTTGTATTTTCTTTCAAAGAATGGATACGATATTCGTTGGAATCGACGGTGCCGTCGGCTACATAGATTATATAATTATAAAGATCGCTACGAAAACACTGAAGGTTAGATTGATTCAACAAGTATTTCAGAGACTGCATGATTACGATTTCAAGCTCAGTGCAAATGACAGTTCTTTATGAATAAGATTAAATATTTAGGTCAGATAATCGACGAAAGAAGAAGTCTAGATCCCGATAGTGAAAGTGCCATTAAAACAATGCCTTCCCTGAGAACTTGGTGCACTACGATGAGTTCTCGGATTAGCAAATTATTATAATATTTATGCGGCAGATATGTAAAAATTGGGAGCACCTCTGAATAATTTGATTTAGAATGGTAAGAAAAGGAATGTCAAAAAGCTTTTGAATGAATTTAAAAAATTCAAACTTTAGTTATCATTGACACATTACGACTCGCAGCGACAGATAATATTATCGTCTGACACAAGAAAATACGGCCTAAGAGGGATAATCGGCCTTAAATTCGAAGATAGTTTGGTGAAATCAGTCGCCCACACTTCATGAATTTTGACAAATCAGGACAAATGCTAAAGGCAAATTGAAAAGGAAGCGCATGCTATAATTTTTGTTGCACAGAAATTACACAGGATATTAGGAAGAAAATCACACTGATGATATTAGGAAGACACTTCTCACTGCAAACTGATCATCATCCATTATTAAGTATATTTGGTCCTATTTGGTTGAGCTACGATTTTATTGAACGATGATTTCATGATGGAATTTCTGTCGTCCAAAAAACTGACACGCAGAGAGCTTGTTAAGATTGACATCACAATATAAAGCAGATTTTG
>OZ038481.1:81041426-81068926 GCA_964036315.1 Acanthosepion esculentum
ATGTGATCGACCCGACTTTCTCTAGGATATGCACACCTGGAAATACGACAGGTAATACACACACACACACACATATATATATATATATATATATATATATATATATATATATATATATATATATATATATATGTATATATATATATATATATATATATATATATATATATATATATATATATATATATATATATATATATGTATGTATATATATAATAAGTACTCACTGAGTGAAAGCAGAAAAGAGTCTCTTACATCCATCCTAGCATGCATGGTTCACTTTAGGAAAACGTTCCGTTGATACACGATACATCCCGACATAAATTGAAGAAGTCCGAAGTTGAATAAGGATTTTTTAATGTTAAGTATCAGAAATCAAATTCCGTGTTTGCTTTTTTTTATTTGCAATGTACACGAAAACGTTGCACTAAATACATCGCACCACTTACAGTATATATGTGTATAAGTATAACTTTCTTTTCCCTTATAACTTTCTTTAGTCGTTCTCATGTGATCTCCTTATACGACATGAGTTTCTCGTTCTTTCGAATATATTATACCTTGCATTATTTTACATTATGCGAGACATCTTTAAATATTTTGATATATCAGTTCCAGCATAGTAGTTAGATTTATTTTATAATTCCGCTAAGATGTAATAATTTTTATTTTTGCCAATTTTATATGAGATTTCTCTTAATGATTTTTAAATAGGTTTTGTGCGTTTAGTATAAATGTGTTTCTTTTAAAACCTTTGAAATATGACAAGCACTCATATACTCAAGTTATGTCTCTCCTCATCTTCTATCCCCTGTAGCTGTTAATAAGTTTTGTCTTGTTATTTTTCCTAAACATTTTCTGTCATCCATTTACTCAAGCTCATCAAGTACGTTACGCGTTACTTTCATTTGTCTCTCAATCTATCTTGTGAGTATCAGGTTTTCCAAGCCGTTCTTCCTCATTACTTGGTCTAGAAATTTCAACTACCTCTTCCTGATGTTAAGTATAACTTTCTTTTTTTTGTTTCCATTTTCTCCCAAACCTTGTCGTTGGTCACATGTTCGGTTCTTGGCATCCTCAGAATGTTTCTGCAGAATCAAATTTCTGTTGTTTAAAGTCTGTTCTTCATCTTTGAGTGTAAACGCTAATTAATTTCGAAAATCTTAAAAATAAGTTATAGCGGAGCGTCTGCTGAAGAATCGAGGAGATTTGAACGAAGAACTATAAACGGTAAAAAGCTGTGGATATTGTAGAACCAGCCAGAAGAAATCCGCACATTTTTTAAGAATTTCACCACAAGCAAGGCGGGAGTGCCACTAGCACGCAAGAGGTTTCAGATAGTAGGAGAAAGAAAAAAAGGCCTTATAGAGGAAAGGACGAAGAGAATGACGGGGAATTAGATCCAGGCATCTGAAGATTACGATTGACATTGCATTTGAATATTCGAAAATTGCAGGTACAAGGGAAGCAAGTAAGAGGAAGGGAATTCCACAGACGGCAGTACGAGACTTGAAGCCATTGGAGTAGAAGAGACGGCTACCGTAACCGTTTTGACAGTAAAAGGGTGGGACTGAGATGCCAACCTAGTAGCACGTTTAAATCCATGCAGTTTGGGAACCAGAGAAAGTAGCTCGTCGTAGCAGTTACCTTGAAAGTATTTGTAGAAAAGACAGAAGGAAGCGACGACACTTCTGTGAGAGAATGACTGTAAACGAGATGCCAGATCAGGACCAATCACATTGCATATCGGTCTCTGGATTTTGTCGAAGAACTTGAGATGAACAATGGGGGATCCAGACCATATAGGACAGCAATATTCCATACAAGGGCGAATGGCTGATTTATAGATTTGAAGGATGAACATTCTGGCACGACACGAAGAACCAAATTTTCTTGCGGTAGATGAAACTATTGATTCATATACTGAGATTATATTATCAGTATGTCAAATAATAATTTTAATTGCGTACATCAGTCACCGATAAACGTTAAATCGTGAATAACAAAACGTGAATGTGCTGGTGTAATTGTCGCCTTCTACGTGACGGTTACTCTTTCATTGTTTGTCTTTGAGAAGAAAATACCTAACACTCACAGTTGTAAACTTCAAATGTAATACGAGGTCAAAAAGTACGTAGAGTTAAATTGCTTGAGACAGTTGATCTTGAATGCTCTCGCGCATTAACACAGAGAAAGTTATAACGTTCTCACTCACTTCCATTTTCCATAGCATTGCTTGGTTTTGGCCATTTCATCACACGATATAGCTTTTGAGGGAAAGCAAAGCTCCCAAGTTTGACAACCAACATAAACCCCATATCTCGCCGCTTGTGACCTTTTCAACTTTTCAAAATCAAATCCCACTTGAAAAGAAAAACAATTACAAGACCTCGAGAAAATTCAAGAGAATACGGCGCGGCAGCTGCTCGCTATTACAAAAACAGTGTTCAATCAATGAAACTTTGCTGGATATAGTATGTGGTTTCAGAAGCGGACTACTTCGAAGGAGATTAAATGGCGAATAGATATGTTATAGATTTTGTTTTTATAGCACTCGTCTCCATATTTTTTCATCAGAATTTGTATATCGGTGAAGAAACTTATTCTTAATCAAGAAATCGTAAAATCATGAACACCGAAAGAATTCTGTTGGATTTGTTAACAGGTGTTTCTAATATTACAATCATATTTGTTATATATATGAATTTTACAACTATGAATTATTTCTTTAGTTTGTTTGTTTGTGTGTTTGCTTAGCGGCACATCAACTCCTTACAGGTCATATAATGTCGAAATTTAATTTTCTTGGAAGCATTAGTACTCTCTTTTACAATACTATACTGCTAGATTTTTTTTAGTGTGAAAATGTATTGCTGCTATTATTGCGATAAAAATGTATGTTTATATGTTGATAGTGTTTTGACCTTAGTGTGGGTGTTAACTATTTACCCAGAAAAGGGACCCTAATAGGTTCTACCATCCTGGGTCAGGGTGAAAATGGGAACAACAACAATGAAGACGTGCTTCCACGTTCCTCAAAACGAACCGATCAAAGGCCTTGCTGTCGGATGTAGTTTATCGTCATACCTAGAACGATTCTTTCTTTAGGACGTCATGTTTGGAAGACTTTCAAAATGAATTTAATGTTATAGCGTTAATTTATTAACAATTATTGATAGGATGGCGAGATGCTTCCACTTTAGGATAAGGAACACCGTTTACTTTCGTGAAGATATAGTTTGTACTGCATTTTTTTATGTTTCATTTTTTTCATTATAAATGTGCCCGTGTAAGCCTTACATACTTCTTCTTTCTCATAAGGTATTTTGTCGCACGGTACATTTTCTTTAAGACTAATGTACGTCTCTACACTGGCAGCTATTACTTCCATTGATAAAAAATGCAAAGCATAGCTGTCACCTCACATGCAAATATAAGGCAGATAGAAATATCTAGAAGTAAAATAGATTGTATACAATATCAGTTATTGTTTCTTAGAAAAGATAATTTCATGAGCATTATTTTTTAAATGTTCGATAACAATAATTTTTTTCATTTAGATAGTTTAAACAATTAAAGAGTAATACTCTAAATGCAAAATGTCGGTGTATGGATAATATCTATATAGTTTAACCAACATTGACGTGTATATATAATTTACCATTGATTAAAATACTTAAATTTCTATGTTTATCCATATATAAGCGCCATGATATATAAACATGCTAATATATATATATATATATATATATATATATATATATATAATAGCTGGCCACTCGTATTCGAGGATACTTGTCTACTAGGGCGATTTGCCAATCCCTATAGCATACTCTCGCTCAGCCACATGTGTGTTTGTTCAACACCCATGGAGCCACCCTGTGGTTTATACAGTAACTCTGTAGAACAGATCTTAGTTACAGTTTGAAGCGTGTTATCTAGAAAGATCAACAATCTGAAAAATACCAGAAGACGCAAACCCTTGGTCACGATGATTTGTGACTTCGTGCTAGCGCAGTTATCGAGGGCCGATAGTGATCTATCTACTCACCTTCACTCACAAGGCTTGTGTCCACTCGTGGTATGGTTTTCAGTAATTTTACAAAGGTGCCGCAGGCAGCAAGGTGAAATTCGCACCCGGGTTTCATGGTCAGCAAGCGATATCAACCGCGATAGCTTTTACGTAATTTTTATTGATTGTTCATGTTTTGTAATGAGTAGAAAAACGTCTTGTTTTCTATTGAGTTATATTGTTTACTAAAAAATGTTTTAACAAAAGACAAAACAATTGTTTGTTTTATTCTGTTTTTGTTTTCTATTTTACATACAGACAGCCTATTAATTCCATATGTCTAAGAGGTACAAAAAGATAGGATCTTTTCTGTTAATTCACCCAAAAAACTAATTCACCCAAAATCAAAAGAATTTATATTTACTAAAATTCGCACCAAATTCTGACCTAGCGATGCTCTTCATTTGCACTTTTTTCACTTTTGTTTAATTCGATCTTTGCGATCGCTCCAAAATGTGGGCCACTCGACTGCATGCCTAAACAGTTTCATTTCCTCTTTTTTCTATATCGTAAAAAAATACATGAAATTAACTCGAAAATTATCTGCGCTTACCTAACTGCATAACGTTTGGTAATTTTTCGTTGGAGTTTTTTCGAGGCAACCTACAAAGTTTGGATTTAAAGTTCATGATTTCAAAAAAGTGCTAAAACTTAATAAAAAGCATCGCTTGTTTTGAAATTTATAATTTCTTGGGATGAATTAATATTTGCGATGAGTAACTTTACATTATTTGTAGTGAATTAACATTAAACGATCCAAAAGATAAAAACAGATTTCCAGACTACATAAATTTCATTCTGGAGAAGGGACTAAAAATAACATGGACTGAACATGTGAGTAACAAGGATGTCTTTAGAAAAAATGGAAACAAAAAAGGACACTTTTATTTAGAATCAGAAGGGTAAATACATGTGGAAAAAGGGCTTGGAAAAATTAAAACTGGCAGGACATACTGACAGATAGAAGAAGCTCACTTACGAAAACCTACATAACGAAATTGTTTAAGTGGATTGCAGGAAAGAAATCTTGCTAAGAGCTACAATGGACAGAAATTTGTAGAAAGCCGTGATCGGCCACGTCTTGAAAGGATACGACACACAGAATAATTTTGGGTTTTTGTATATGCGTGTGAACTTGTTGGCGTCTTGTGTGCGTATATATTCAAATTATTTAGGGTATTTTGTAATGGTGTTATATTCAGCAAACCGTTGATTATTTGTATAAATGAAAAACATTGACACGTTGATTGAATTATATAATAACTATTTATGCCTGTAATGGTAGAGATGTTTTAAGAGTTCATTAGATAGATAGATAGATAGATAGATAGATAGATAGATAGATAGATAGATAAAATAAAAATTAAAACGCACGTATTTACTTTAAAAACATAAACACATAACTTACAAACGCTGGGGACAATTTAAAAATTAAATCTCAAACTTGAAGCAATTCAAAGAAATCCCCTACGAAATTTATGAGTCATTTGTTGCTCAGATTGTTGTTAAAGCTTCTCACCAAGACAAGTGACCTAAAATAAATCCCGCTTAATTTGAGTTCAGGACATATCTCAGGATAAGGTTTGATTGATTGGCAAACGCTGAACCCCGATTAAAGTTCGATAGATCGTTAATGAGAATTTGTTGATTACATGTTGTCAAATTTACTTTGAGCATCGATTTTAATTAATCATTCCTGAGGAACAACTAAGATTTCAAGGTGGCTCTTTTCAAAGTTTCCAGCGGCGATCTCGCCAAGAAAGTTTAATTAACACAAGTTTGAAAAAATTTCTTGATTTCCTCAAATGCCGGAACAGTGAGTCTTCGTTTATGCAATTCAACCAAGATCTGCGTTTAACTCGTAAGTAAGCTTCTTGATTGATGTAATGCAATAACCTCCGCCTCCCCATGAGTGACTACACTATAGATAGTAACTTGCTATAAGTATCTGTAAGTCAACGGACTTCAGCTTCTAGCTGAAATCTTTTTCGGCTGTGCTGTCAAACTATCTCCTTTCGGACAGAGAGGAACCCAGACGAGGCTATGCCGAAGGGCAGAGTGTCGTCTGGGGTAGTAGACAGCTACTAGACACCGTTTTTTACAGGTTCTACGTGGGATTTTTGCGCGAGCCTACGGGCTCGGATACCCCACGTTAAATTCGGCCCTCTGCCACATCTGACCGCGTGAGGCGGTTGGCAAATATTCTAGCTGGGATCTGTTATTCAGATCTTGGCTGCAGTTAAAATCTCTGCTTTCGGGCAGAGAGGAACCCGGACGAGGCTATGCCAAAGCGCAAAGTCTCGTCCTGGGAGGTAGACAGACTGAAACCCGTTCATGCGGGGTTACGGGGAAGTTTTGGGATTCATACCTTCCCACGTTTATCTGTGTGTAAAGAAATGTGACGAACATGGCGAACCATGTAATGTATTACTGAACTAATTTTATGAAAACTATTTCTAATTTTTCTTACTTTACAATGCATTTGACATTATCAAAGATTTCATATTCTATTAATTATTTGTTCTACCCTATAATTTATCCGATAGCCTGAATAGAAGAGATGGATTATAATCCTTTCCAATAAGAAAAGTAAAGCTAGTTTCGAGGCTAGGAGTAACAATCTGCACGACGATTCTAATTCCTGAGAACCGTCACACTACTCGAATAAGAATATGTTCTCCGAAAAATTGTGTGTAAGATAAAACAATTATTTAAAATCAATAAAATGACATTCAATCAGTGAATAACTTGGTCAAGTAAATGATTTGTAAGTTTTAAAGTTTCTAAATTTCTTGATTCAATTACAACAGAGAAGCTTTCTGCTTGCCGTCAGCATGTCCGATGCAAAATGCCCGGAGAGCAACACTTTGCACCTTCGTAGACTCACATTTATCACTGACATGAAGAGATGTGTTTATTTTGAATCAATTGCTAGTTCTACTGCTAGGAAGATTGGTTCGCTTCGACAATTCTACTCGTCATAACCCCTCTGGCACATTTAGAAATCTACTGTTCGTCCCTGCATTGAATACTGCGTCCATATCTGGTCTGGTGCTCCGGCTATATATCTTGAGATTCTTGACAAAATTCTAAGAAGCATCTGCAATGTCATCGATCCTGATCTAGTATCACGACTTCAGTTACTGTACCTCCCTCTGTATTTTCGACAAATATTTTCAAGCAATTCTTCTTAATGTTCACTTTAGTGCTTGGACTGCATAAATTTAAGCGCTCTACTTGGTATCACATTTCTCACTTTTAAACTAGTTATACGTAACTGTCAGTTTCTTTTCTCGCACTTCTCGCCTGTGGAACATCCATCCGATTCCTTGCTTCCCTGCCGCCTACAATATATCAAAGATTTACATTCTACGTCAATCTTCGTCTTCTGTATTCCCGAATCCATTTCTTTTATTGCCGTTTCTCATTTTCACTTCCTGTAAACAACTGCGTCTTAGTGGCATTATTGCCTTGCATGGGATTAAAGGATTAATCATGAACTTATTTACTTTCTTTTACTGACATTGATTCACATCATGGGATTAGTATATATTCTTTCACATGTTTTTATTGGAGACTTGTGTTCTACTTTTCCTTTCGGTTTTTTACTTCCCTGAATTCATTTTCTAACTGCAGTGTTTTGGGTCATTATTTTGCTGGACACAGCTTTTCCCCAAATGTTCTAGTGAAGGCAACATGCGTTATTTCAATATAAAGCAAAACCCTTCAGTATTCATATTTCCATCGAAAATTGGTTATTGGTTCTTATATAATATTGAACACTGCTGTTTCTGCTACTATAGATAACTGTTTGATAGCAAACATATTCACTTGTATGGTACACTAACACGACTCAAAACAAGTTGCAAGCTATCAAGCAGAGTGTATGATTATGTTATCTGAGTGCAGTACACAGTACTGACATTTATTTAATGACTTTTCTCCTGTAAAATATTTAAATCTGACCCTTTTATTGCATTTTTAATAGCGTTTACATACACCGACATTGGCCACATATTGTGGTTACTTCTTTGACTTCATTAGGGCATCTGAGAGCGGTTTTCTTGGCTCTTCATCAATCTGCCGAGAAAACGAATAGATCTCACAGTCTCTTTCATCGCAGCTTTTTCTTTGGTTTGTCAAAATTTCTGGAAGAGAGATTTTACAAAGTTATTTTTGTAGCCATCGTTCTCTTTGTTGAAAGAAATAGGGCATTTTCTATCATAAGATAGTTTTTACAATCTGGGGTCATTACAGGATTCATTTTATTAATATCATTTATAATATATATTAGAAGTTTCAGGTCTTTCAAAATCATACACCCTCTTCACAGGGACCCCGCCGATACTTATCGGATATCGACTTGTGTACCATCAGCCAGCTACAATATTTTTTCAAAATGCCAGCAACGCACTACGACTCGTACACGCCTGGCAATTTATAGACCCGTCACGAACAACTTCCCGTTCACCAACTTCTGCGCACGTCTATAAAGATGGAAGTGAACGCAATAACCTAATACAAACTGAATGCGTATTAACATCTAAATTTAAATTTATATATTTCTAATAATGGAAACATCTACCTGCGCAGTTATTTTGAAAGCTGGATTATTCTACGGCGAATTCAACAAGCGCCAGACATTTTTAAGAAATGTCCAGAATTTTCAAATCTCAAATTCATAGTCACCCTGTGACTTAAAATATTTAAATGCCGCTGATATAACAGACATAGAGAGAAGGTGTAATATCAACAGTAATTGCGGAATATGGCAAAAGATTTCAGCAGATTATAACGAACTGTGAAAAATTTCGTTAATGATCCTTCTGTGTCTTGTCTCGAAAATAACTCTTAAATAGCAAGTTTATCCTGAAGCCATGGAAAATTCATGTCATACGTTGTTATAGTGAAAGACACCTTGTCTAGATAATAGACTCTCCCACCTATTATAAGTAGGAGTCAGGAGTAGTCGAGAGAAGGAGTAGTGTTCAGCGACCACAACTCGATTACTCTGCGTAACACTTTATTACAGGTTCCTAACGTTTTTGTACGTTTAATCTATTTAGGACGCGTTTAGTCCGAATACAGTTTCTATTGTGTAAATAACTCCACAACATATGTCAGCGGAGAATTTCGTAAAGAGCCTTGCGAATGCAAGTTTTTCTTTATTGATTTGTTTTCTATTTTATGGCTTATCAACAATTTACAGTTTATTTTGAGACAGAAACTATTTTTTAGAATGTAAGAATTCTTTGGAGATAATAAAGACTTATTATGTCTTGCTAATTAAACATTAGCTGAGGTGGGGGTGGATTCATACCTTTACGATGGGCATTTGCGCGTAAGTGAATATTACGAACCCGAGTAGTACTGAAATTCGGTTCTTCAATTTCCAAATCAGAGCAGTTACCCATTACATCAACAGCACATCCAAGTTTAGAGCCATTGATAATCCCAAGCAGTCAGCCATCTAACCAAGCTCGACTTAACTTAAATTCACGCAAATCAATGCTAATAGCATCTGGTATTTCGAAAGCAACTGGTAATCATAACAACTTACCGTTCGTTAATGGTCGCAAATCTATGAAAACCAGTGTTTCTAGCATTCATTTTACCGCCGGATAACGGTCTCTCCTCGATTTGCGAGATAAACAGAGTAAATATAAGGTGTCTATCGACAGAAGCTATCCTCAAAAGTAGAGATGTTATCACGGTAGCAATGTGGTGATGTTTTCGGCTAGAATTGTAGGTAATGAGCTTAGAGAAAAAAATAGTCCGCTCCAACAGATGGTGTGATGTTAAAACGCAGATGTAGATTTATCTTTTTAAAGTCTGCGTGTTTCAAACGTTTTCAGAAAAATCGTGATTGTTTTGCACGACCAAAATCCATCACATTCGGCTTAGACCCTAAGGCAATCTATGAATAAAATATGCTTGAAAGAAACTCATCAGATGAAAACGCCGGTTTTTTTCCCGACATTAACCAGATTGAACATCTGTGCAGAATTCTTAAGAGGAAGGTTTAAGTTGATAGACGGACTTTTACCAGCGACGATATACTTGGTACGCAATTTTTGTGTCTTTGTAATCAATTCTATATGAGTAAACACAACAAATAAGAACACCAGTGTATGAACGAACTTGTTTCAGAATGTAATGCTTACGCTTTCTATTAACGGTGTTTTATATATGCATACATACATACACACACATACACACACACACACATACACACACATATACATATATTTATATATATATATATATATATGTATATATATATAGGTATATATATATATATATATATATATATATATATATATATATATATATATATATATATATATATATATATATATTACATTCCCTTACGGACTAATACCCATGGGAAATGTATTAACCCTCTTCTTCTCCCTCGAGCTATGAGTAACTACCAGGACAGACTGGGCTCTATAGCTTTGGATGACAACTGATCTAGAATAAGGACATCTCTGAATTCGAAACCTGGTGGAGGCTCGTTTGGGGAGGTTGTGGCCCTAAGTGCACCAGGTCTCTGCATTTGGCCCTTCAAAAAGTGTGTATGGTTCTGCACAAACCCTTCACTACTATAATCAAATGATATGTGGTGGTGTCAGGGCTGTCTGTTCCTAGGTACTCAGCTGCTTGACCGTTATATGTTGAATACGACGTGGGGAGAGTCCAATATATATATATATATATATATATATATATATATATATATATATATATATATATATACCAGCAGCATGGCCGGGCGTTGCCCGTGCTTGATTCAAAAATCGTACGACTCATACAGCAATCGCTATCACTTGACTTAAAATATTTTTGCCCTTCCTTGACTTTAAAGGAGTGCCCTTTGCCGTGTTGATGTTGCTACATACCTTACTTCTCACACTGCGAATGTTTTCTAAGCTCTATACCAAACATGAAATCTGTTACGAAAAAAGAACTAAACAAAATGAACACAAAACGATCAGCTTTAAAAAAAGGACTCGTAACAGGAAAAACCGAATCAAAAAAGAATGTTAACAACAAATACTTTTTCACACCCAGCCCAGTTCTGCGGAATCAGATACAACGTTGTGTTTAAGCAAGTGAATGAGACAATTGGAGTAAAGTGCCATGCAGATTTAAATTATTCCCACTTGTGACGAAAGAAGCTATCGATTTTCTTGCATGCTAGCATGCTAGTTAACATTCGTGTCAGTCAACCGTTGGCTCTCACGCTGGCCAATAGAATATTCCTGCCTATTCGTGGCAGCCAGCTATAAACTTTCAATCTGGCCAGAAGAAAATGGCCGTAAACTACATGAAAAGTACCGTAGAAGCATGAAAAATCGATTATTTCCACTATCGATGGGAGTTTGGAAATGCAAAGTCGGTCTTGGCCTTACCACTAACATGGAGCATGTGCATGTCAATTTTGGTGCAAAATCGTCACATACTGCCTTATACATACATATATATATATATATATATATATATATATATATATATATATATATATATATATATATATATATATATATATATATATATAAATGACACTTCGTTCAATTGTTTTTGTTCATAAATTCTCAATAGTGAAATATGCGTTTAAACGTTCTATAAATATACAGACTCTTGGAATTTCAGTAAACTTTCTCGATATTATAAATTTGGAAGCATGGAAACGCTTCCTAAATCTTTTGCATTATCCTCAATATGATAGTGAATCCATTATAATTTATACTTTTATATGAAATAAAATTTATATTAATATTAAAATAACAAATATTTAGACAAATCCTGTATTTATTTTGTTAAAAATTAAGAAAAGTAGGACTGGCTAAAGTAGGTTGCAATGTGCATTTAAATCCTGTTTCCTGACACTATATTCAGTGATAATTTTACAATTCACTTAATTTTTCAACGGTGTATATTCATTGTTTAGGAAATTTTCAATGCTGTGAATATTGGCGATTATTAAGACACGATATCATGGACCGAACATGTGAGCAACGATGAGGTCTTAGATAGTTTACAAACAAGGAGAATGCTTATACTTAAATTCAGAAAGAAGCAGCTGAATTTTATGGGTTGCATAATGAGCATTAAAAGCCTGGAGATTCTGATGCTCACAGGTCAATTAGAGGGAAAGAGAGAGAAGGGAAAGCAGCGCGTGACATACCTGACGAGCTTGAGCAGGTGGATGACAGAACGTGATCTGGGGGAGGAAGCAGAGGGAAAGAACTTACTGAGAGCTGGAAGGGATAGAGAGCTGGAGAGCCATGATCGCCTACTTCCTGAAAGGATATGACACAGAGATAGAAAGAATATGTTCGGATTGTGTAATATACCACTAGAATTATCTAAATCCCTTTCTGCATTGTTTAAAAATTATTCATTATCTCTAATAAAAATCGTAGTATTAGTAGTGTATTATTTCATGGAAGACTAATTATAACAATAGTTATTTTTAGTTGATAGAAAAAAACATTAGAAACTAAGTAAAGCGTGCTAAGGCCCAATTTAATATCAATCTTCCTTTATGGCATTGGATCCTTGAGGATTTCCACACATATGAAGTTGAGTTGTGTCAACAGCAAAAGGATACTGAGAATAACATGGACGGAATATGTGATCAATGAGGATGTTTTAAGGAAAATTCAATCGAAGTGAACTCTTTTTCTCAGTATCAGAAGAAAGACTGATGTAATCTCTGGGAATCATAATGACGAAAGATTTCTTAGAATATTTGAGTCTAATAGGATATCTTGAACTCAGGATGTTCAGATTGAAACAGCCAGTAGTCCACTACTTGCTTACTCCTAGGAAGGTTAGAAAGTATACAAGTCCATGATAGCCTACCCCCGGAAGCGACACATAACGTAGAAATCCCAAGTACATTATGGATTGTTTACCATATTTCTATCCTACGTTTTATTCACTCCTTTTCTGAGGTTTCTTAGAGTGATTTATTAATCGTAGATAAGATGTGGAACAAGGTCCCGGGGATCTTTTATATTGGTCAATTAAAATTGTTTTGATAATTCTCTACTATAACAACTGTACGTGATTCATTAAGAATATATATATAACTAAGAAGGTAATATGTTGTCTTTCAGACTTTAAGAAAAGTGGTAGGAAGTACTCTGTTGATGTTATTGAATTAATAATGGATGGACCTGTACGTTTTTAGTGGTAGAACATTAAATAAAATTTCTTAAGTAAAGTGTATATTTAAAGGCTGTTTGAAGGGAAAAGGTTTGGAATTTAGGAGATGAAGTTAAATAGTAATAACGTGATACTCATCCATCATTCAATTTTTCGTAATTTAATCTGTCCTATATATATCTTGTTTTTAGGTTTAAAAAATATTTGCAAAATTACAGTAATGTCTGCAAATTATTATAAGATTTTTCTTTCTTTCTGAAATGGAATTCTTCCTCGTGCGACGTTTTAAAGCTATAAAAGAAATTGAAAATTAACAATGAATTATTATTTGTTTTTTTATTTACTTTTTAGAGTATTTTTTCTCGGTAATGTCAAGTCTAATGACACATAAAATGTTGATTTGAAAGTTGTAAATTGAATGGGCGTAGAGTTCAATGATTTCTAATTTTACTAGATTAAAACAGGAGACGATAAATGAGATAAATATGTGTGGGGTATCAAGTTTGTGGGTATATGGAAAGTATAATTTAGAATTTTGAGAAAGTTACTATGTAGAAAACGAAACAAGAGGTAACGTTAAACTATTATTTCAGTGATGACAAAAAAATTATATTAGAAAAGTCAAATATATAATATAGTAGCTGAAATATTCTCGAAAAATACACTTCCTAATATCCAAGAAAATAATTGTTAAAGTTCTCCTTTGTCGGGACCAGAAGTTTTAAGAAACTCTCTGTATTTTTTTTATATTCTGTTAAATTATATACTCAATATGTCTTTGCCCTCTTTGAAAGATCTAACTTAAATTTTCAAACAAATTCCAGGAGTGGTAATAAGGAAAGTTAATTTTACTATTTAGATTGAGATAAGAGTAAATTACTTAATACTGATTAAAATACGCATGGATTTGTAAAATTTAAAAATACACACAACTGAAGTGAAGAATAGGTAATAATAATGTATTAGTAGAATATGGTGAGAGAGATTATTTTTAAATATAAGAAGTAAACTCTTAAATCATTGGGTGATATCGGGAGAGATAATATCATACATTGTATAGATTTCATATATTACCAGTATATGAATTTATATAATCCAAACTAAAATAAAAAAAAATATATATTACAATAATCACTGAAGGAAAAAGTCTCACACCTGGAAAATTCCCTTTCTTATATTTAAACTGAGGAATTAAATATCTCTCTATATTTCGGAGATGAGTTATTTAACAATTTACACTGTTCAGGTGATATACGTTACAGTTTGGAATCGAACCCTTTATTTAGGCCACGTGGGTAGATTGTTCTAGCTTCGCATAACATAACTTTTCTTGAGATCTCAGTTTCAGTTACTTCCCTTTACTAACTTAACTCACCAAGTTTTTGTTCCCTGGGCTGCAGCAATGTATTGAACTCACAACTGTTTGGGTTCGATCACTGGATTACTTTAACCAACACGTTTATCCAGTGGGCCATTAAGTATTAAAGAAAGCGACACCGACAAACAAAAACTGGCCTGCAGTGGAATTTTTGAATTCACTCGTGCCCAGTGAAACTTTTAAGTCGAATTCTTCTAATTATTTAAACAGCCTTAACACGATTAAATTAAAATCCGTATTATTAAATATTTAATGCAATGCTCTATATTTGAACACGGGAAGATATTAACAAATAAATTTTCAAGTATTATTGTTATTGGTAGTTCTATTATGTATAAATTTGTCATGAGGTATATTTATGCTTTGCTGTTAGTAAATGCAGACGTAACTTCCTGCTTGACATATGTGGTATATTTTCTGTATATTCAGCTAAGAAGTAATATGTGATTCTTATTATTAGATATAGTTTTTAACTAGGTAAGTATTATATGTTATTATCTGGTCCCAAGCCATTTTCCTTCTTAATTTTAAGTTAGGAGTTATGTAGGATGAACAGATTCGCCTAATGTCAAATGTCAATCAATTTGGCTGCTGTTACAATATTAGGAATAGCCTATAAAGACCTACAATCAATAATGCATATGTAAGCAGATACAGATAAATAAACACACACACACACATGTATATATTTATACATACATACATACATACATACATACATACATACATGCATATATATATATATATATATATATATATATATATATATATATATATATATATATAGATAGATAGATAGATAGATACAGTGTAAACAGGATATAAGAGAGTTGTCGGGACCGGAGAAGAGGACTCTTATATCCGGGTTTTCTCTTATATCCGGGTTTCTCTTATATCCGGGTTTGGTCTATTTTGTTTAGGTAAGTATGGCTCTAATTTGGGACCAGAGAAAATCTCTCTTATATCCGGATCTCTTATATCCGGGTTACACTGTAGATAGATAGATAGGCAGATAGGCAGTAGCCGGCGAAGATAGAGAAAGAGCCGACTATACAAGAATACCTATTTATTTGCAAATATAGATAGATAGATAGATAGATGTAATGTATTAATGGAGTATGTTCGTTTTTTTTTAGGATTATCCTTACTTCGAGACTCCTAGCCTATTTTATTTATTTCGATGTTGGAACGTTACATCATAATTTTAGAACATATATTCCCTTTAATATTTTCCATATTCTAAAGTAGGTTATTAACATGTTGTAAATAAAAAGATATTTCTTTTATTTCCAAAACATTATGATCTAGGAATCTAATCATAATTTCAAAACACTACATATTTTTAATTTACTCATTTATTAATTTCTCGAACCAAAATGGACTCGAGCATATGAAATAAACGATCGCATTACTTCTACTTTCTAAGCGAAGTAAACTTTTAATATGCAAGTCGTTTTATGAGAAAACACAATTATGCAGAGTTATTCAAATTTCCGAAGACATACATATTTTCTCCAATGTAAGTCACAACTAAAATATATTTATTAAATGATGATGATGATGATGATGATGATGATGATGATGCTTCTTCTTCTTCTTCTTCTTCTTCTTCTTCTTCTTCTTCTTCTTCTTTGGCTTTCTACAATTGCATGTTCTTTTTAACTCTGAGTAAACTTTGTCTTTTCGCTATCTCTCCTAATCCCTGTTATTTCAAATATTTCCTCATCTCCTCGTGTATGTTATGCACTGATTTCCTCTTGCCTTAGATATGTCCTGTGAGTGTCAAATGTTCTAAGCCCCATATCCCCATTATGTGCTCTAGGTATTCCAAGTAACATTTGTGTTTCTATTTTCACAAAAGCGTTGTCACTTATTTATTACAATTATTAAAATTTACAAATATATTAGACCCATAATGAAATAGAATGTTAGTTATTTTTTACGTTTGGGAATCTTATATATTTTCTTAATAGTCAGTTATTTTTCAAATATAACCACAGTTAGCTTTCATTGAAAATTTATCAACTACAGTTTTATATTATTGAACTCACATAAACCTGTATTATTTTCAATTCATTGGTATCTCATCGAGAAAACTCACGTATATCATTCACTTAATATGTGATCGTTTTGGTAATCTGGTTGTTTGTATATGATTGTGTAAATTATGTAATCTCTAACAAGGCGAAAAAAGCCTAAGACGTGCGGGATAGTGGAGTTATTGAGTGTGACAGAATATGAGAAAATACATTAAATTGAAGAGAGAGAACAATAAAAGATCAGGGATAAAGAAAACAGATGACGATAGATATTGCATTTAAATGTTTGAAGATCAATTTTGATTGGACAGAAAGAAGCTAGAAAAGATTTCCACGGTGTGCGATAGAAAACACTGTTAATATAGAACTTACGATTACATCTAAAAATTTAAACTGTAAAATGATGAGACCTAGCTGCCAGTCTAGTACTACGATTAAATTCGTAAATTTGAGGTACCAATGTGGAAAGCTGATCAGAACAATTACCATGAAAATAATAGAAAAAGGTATACGGAAGTTACGTTACGCTACGTTGGTGGAAAACTGACTGATGTCGAGATGCTAGGTCAAGACAGATATGATTGCAGATACTTCTTTGGATTTTATCAAGAATATCTTGAGAGATAACAGATGTACCACACACGATGAGAACACAATATTGAATGCAGAGATGAGTGGTAGATTTATAATTATGTAAGATGGGTTGTGTAATTTCAGACATATTCCGTCGCATGATTGATTGTTTTTTTTTTTTCAGGATTATTAATATAGCGGTATACTCAGTCAGACATTTAATGAAAGTAAGAAAAGTCTCATTACTAACTGCTAATAGTTTATAAGAAAACAATGGTTTATAAGACAGAATAATGGCTGCCAGCTGGGGGGATAAGAAGAGGATTCTTACCTTTCCCAAGAATATTAGCACGTAAGTGAATGTAATGGATTCGACTGGAATTCCAATTCGGCTGTTTGATTGCTCAATCCGTGCCGTCATCCATTACCCCACCGTCTGTACACAAATATTAAAACAATTGTTTCTTTTTTAATTTGATCGCAGGTTTAATGAAATAAGTTGCAAGGAGAGAGAAATTATGAGAAAAGATAGGCCTTAAAAGGAGAAATACAAACTTTTGGGAATAATGGTAGAGACGTTTTTGGAGAACGAAATAAATATGAAGAGTAAAAGAGAAATAATAATGAAAATTATACAGTAACACGAACACAACTTTGAAGAGCGGAATCCTATGAGAAGAAAAAAGGATTATCGTCAAGGAAAATGAAATATTCAAGTGTGAATATAAATCTAACAGAGACCTACTTCAATGGAAACGGAAATTCCATGCGAGAAAAATATCGAGAAATAAGAGTAGGAAATGAAAAACACTTTGTTTCACGAAATGAGAAGTTAAAAATAAATAAGGTTTGAACTGGGATAATAGTATGGAATCAAGAAAAAAATAAAAACGAAAATGTAAAACAAAGATAAAAAAAACTGTCAATAAAACAAGGAAAGACATGCAAACTGTCAATAAAAAGCCGATAAGAAAAAGAGGACGACAAAAAAATGCCATAAAAGTAGAAAGTAAAAACTCACCAAGAAAAATGTGAAAAGCGAAATTTCTAAAATCAAGAATCCAAAAATAAGAAAATTATTTCCATGGATGTTTCTTACCGAAAATATAATAATGTTTAACTGATTGATTCTTTTTCTACTTACTTATCAGTCTTTGCTGGTTATTTAAAGCCATAATATATTTTTAGAGTATAAGATTTATATTTGGTGATAATAAAGTTTTTCTGATACAGGCCTTACTAATTAGTCCTCAGGTAGGAGGAGAAGAAGTAAAATTACACTTTTTCCAAGTGTATTTTAGCGTAAGTGAATATAACGAACCCAACCCAGATTTGAACTCAGCTCTCTCTTTAACAATTCCGAGCAATTTACTATATCACCGACCGCATACCTCTGCTTACAGCACCTAATATTCCGAAGCGGACACCCATCTAGGTACTGACTAGGCTCGACGTTGATGATGTTCGATGATCATACGGGAACACAAACAGAGCAAGTTACAGTAGAATGAACTAGAATAAGGCTACGAAAAAAATACCTAATAAGAGAAAATGCGCCTTCATTTATAACTGCCAAACAAGGCCAAACTACATGCGGTTGTATTAAAATGTCTTTCAAATATTGAAAAGATTGACCTAGAAACAACTTTAAACCATAGCTTACTTAGGAAGTGGACCAATTAAGACGCGCATCAGTTAGTCTGTGTTTGACATATTATAGTATACTAAACATTTCTGGGATACATAATGAGCAATGATGGCCTGGAGAATTTGATACTCACGGGTTGAGTAGAGGCAAAGGAAAATAACGCATGGCATACCTGGCCGGCTTGAACAAGTGAATGACAGGAAGTTGTTAAGGGCTGCAAAAGATAGAGGGAAGTAGAGGGCCATGATCGCCTACGTCCTGAAAGGATATGGCGCATATAAAGAAAGAAGTGTGAAATCTCCGTATTGAAAATTTCTTATAACTTGTGTTAATATCACTACATTTTCATGAAACAAAATATATCGTGATCCCTAAAGTGGTAGAATTTCATTGCTAATTTCCTTTTTTATTTCAAGTCACAAGTCTAACACAGAATAACCTAACGCCTGACAGTGTAAGAGTGTGATCACCTAGCATCCCTTTATGCAGTGTGGCAGTTCTTGGTACAGGTACACTCATGGTGACGCAGTGTTCGAGAACCGAACATTTCAGTAGATGCCAAAACCGTCAAAAAGTGTCATTCCAAGTTGCTGAGAATGGGATCTGTGATAAATACCTACAGAATCGTTCGTATTTCAACATTCAGATTGGAATGATCAAAAGATATAGGAAATGATGAAGTCAGTCGAAGATATACCGAAAAGTTTACAAACACTGTCGGAAAACGCTGATGCCTATATAGAATTTTAACACTATACAGTACTTCTATCATTAAACTGTTCAAAATGAAATATATTTTATAAAAATCAACCAATAATAAAGTTATTAACAATTTTAAATAGGGAATTTCTTTCCACCCACGCTGTAGAACTTTTTTATGCGCAAATTAAAAAACCGTCTTAGGGGAAAACACAACTCGACTTTGAAGTTCAAAGACATCGCACAATGTTGAAATGAATAATAGACCAAATCATCGTGACTAAAATAAAAACTTGCACGATAGTGGTTGCTGATTGCGGTCCCGGTAGAACAGATACTGTATGTGTTTAACGTAATAGTTATCAGCAGAGTAATTGGACTAGGCGAGCCGATTTCAAATTCGGTGTCGTTACTGAGTTGATTTTGTGCTAACTCCATTGAGAAAGACAGGGTCTCTATCTGATACTGAATATAAGTGTCCTTTTTGTTTCCATTGTCTCGAGAACATCGTCGTTGTGACATATGCGATACGTCGTAAAATATTTAAACCACGAGTCGATCTCTCTCGACTAAATATGAGTGTTCATCTTCTCAACGTGCTTACTACCTGGTGCCACAGCCTGAACTAACTCTCAGTCTCCCAACACTGATATACGATACCCTGGAACGAGTAAACAATCGAACTTTGTAAATCACGGGTGAAATAAATAAAAAATTCTTATCCCTACCACGTTTTATCTATATTTGGTATTTTTTAACCTTCCCTTTTTTTTTTCTTATCGGTAAGTTTTCCGTTACAAGAATGAACGGATTGCAAAAAAAGAAAAGAAGAAAATATCCACAAAGAGAATCCAAAAAATCTACTCGACGCCTGAGGAGAAATCTGGGGGACAGTACCAAAATTATCACTCGATCTTCAGCGAAAGGCACCGGATCCTACTTCAGTCAAAAACGGACGATATAATGATGACGGCAAGGAGTTGGGGGAATGATGTGTGTCGCCATTGAAGAAGGAAGTGTGCACAATCTTGAGAAAGAAAAGAAAAGCAGGGTAACGTTAAGCATCCTCCTTATTTCGTCCTATCGCCTCAGTATTGCCATCACCAGGAAGTGATAAATCATGACGCGAATGTCAGAATAGCCAGTAAATATATCCACCAAACATATAAATTAATAACAAAACACAGCATGATATGAGCACGCACAAAACCACGAGCACGTTCGCTGTATTCAAGTCTCTACGTTTATGAGTAAGAATTTAAATCTATATAGGATAGAAAAATAAATGTATAAATGCATCGGTCGTACGTTGCATATAACATGTAAAAACAGACACGCACACACACACACACACACACACACACATATATATATATATATATATATATATATATATATATATATATATATATATATAATAGTTCTTTTACGTTTTGGTCAGACCTCATATATATATATATATATATATATATATATATATATATATATATATATATATATATATATATATATATTATAAATTAATAGATTTAAAATATGGTTTAACCGCTACACAGTGATAACCATGTTTCAGAAATGGAAGCTAAAGCCCCTGAATTTAATTTTGTTATTAAACCAAAGACATTAGTTACATTTCCTCATCAAGCGAATTTTGGAGTAACTTACTTTTTAAAATTTACGGTTGTTAACGGCACAGGAAAGATTCATCGTTTGAGGGTTTCCAAGGTTGCCGATAAATCCATTCATCTAGACAAGGGGTGGTTACAACGAAAATTAAAAATTGAACCCTCTACCACCCCTTGTCTAGATGAATGGATTTATCGGTAACCTTGGAAACCCTCAAACGATGAATCTTTCCTGTGCCGTTAACAACCGTAAATTTTAAAAAGTAAGTTACTCCAAAATTCGCTTGATGAGGAAATGTAACTAATGTCTTTGGTTTAATAACAAAATTAAATTCAGGGGCTTTAGCTTCCATTTCTGAAACATGGTTATCACTGTGTAGCGGTTAAACCATATTTTAAATCTATTAATTTATAATATTAATGCTCTGTAAATTTAAATTTACATAAAGCACTATTGTGTAAAAATAAAAGTATCTATAAGAACACCGGATTTTATATCTTACTGTTCTTTCCTTTTTATTTATATATACATATATATATATATATATATATATATATATATATATATATATATATATATATATATATATATATATATATGAACTGAAGGTGTTAAGCTTAATATTACTAGACATATTAAAATACTAAAGCAAATTATAAAAATGGAAGCCACCGGTTTCGCTCCCGCTCTTCAGGCTTCTACGGGAGATTTTAATGTAATTGAAAAATAGAATATGCAATGAAAAAGGAAATGAGTGTGAGGCGGAGAAAAAAATTGGAGCTAGAGACAAACGGCATCCTTTTTAATTGCATATTCTGTTTTTCAATTACATTAAAATCTCGCGTAGAAGCCTGAAGAGCGGGAGCGAAACCAGTTGATTCCCGTTTTATTCTTTGCTTTAGTATTTTAATATGTCTAGTAATATTAAGCTTAACTCCTTCATTTCAGTTATAAAATTTTGTACCTACAAAAATCTCTCTCTCTCTCTCTCTCTCTCTCTCTCTATATATATATATATATATATATATATATATATATATATATATATATATATATAGTGTTCAATGTTTATTTTGGTTAAACAGAGCAATTTTTTACTTACAATTGGAATTAAGATAGCATTAGTTAATGATTATTTTCACCTAGGAATTTTAAATTTAAAATTCGCAGGTGAAATTAAAAAATTCCATTATGATCCCATAAACAAGTTGATAAATCCTGCGAATTTAAAATTTAAAATTCGTATGTTAAAATAGTCATTAACTAATGCTATCTTAATTCCAATTGTATTATATATATATATATATATATATATATATATATATATATATATATATATATATATATATTCTGTTTATACGTTATTTTTACACTTGCATTTATTTAAGTGAATACTCTGTTTATAATAAACGGTATTAAGCTACAGAGGAAACGTCTGGTTAGAAAAGTCAAATTACAGTTTTTAAACAACAAATTTCCCATGATTTCTCTCGAACGATCATATCTGCTCAAAGCGTGTCTTAGCGTAAACAAATGAAAATATTTAATATGAAATGGACTAAGTCCGACAATTATTTTAAATATTTTAAAAGATATTTTCTGTTTATTTTTATAAATATAATGAATTAAGTTAATGCTCTGTTCGTAATAAACAATATTAACTGCATTTATCGGCCTGAATGTACGAGAAATTTCGTATTAATTTGACGTTGCTAAAAGGACGCTTCCTCAGCAGCTGAATGGTATAGGCAAGATGACGGTTCCGTGTATTATAAAGGTTCTATTCCTATCGGGGAAACATTATCTGCGAAATTTCTCAGACATTTTTTATAAACATTAGAAGACGCGCTGTTCTTGACACGATATCACAAGTTTCTGTTCTAAAACGCGATGGTGTTGGTGCCTAACATGTCTTGTGTAAATATTATTTAATTATTCGCGCATAGTAAGACAATATTTCTAAAATAAAATTACCCGACTACGTGAGAGTCTACTGCTACAGGAAAAACAAATAGAAAACAGCCTACTCTTACTTACTCCTCACGATAGACTGCTTTTATTGTATAGCTTTGCTGTGATTTAACAAATCATAATGTAAGCAGAAAACATTTATTTTACGCTTGATACGGAGAATTAAGTGGGTCACGTGCAGGGAAAACGGTGCGGTGGAGGTAGATTCATTGTTCTTGACCAATGCATGTGCGAGGTGCACACACATCAGTCATAGCTCGAGCAGCGACGAGGCAATATGGCAGGGTTGAAGCAATTCGTTCGGCGATGTTACCTTTAAGGTGGTCCCCACCGCAATCCCATCAAGTGGACGAATACGTCATGCTTTTTTCGAAAGCTGAGCCTAAAATTGTTCCCGAAGTTTTTGTGCATATTTGGTTATTTGTTCTAACAAAACTTTCTGAATAGGTGTTGCACCAGAAATGTTCTCCTTAAAGAATGTACCTCGTTATTTTTTTAAAAATATGTATATATATATATATATATATATATATATATATATATATATATATATATATATATATATATATATAGGGACTGGTGGAATATATATATATATATATATATATATATATATATATATATATATATATAGGGACTGGCGGATAAATTGCCTAAACTTTGCCAAAATGAAAATAAAACAGGCATCTCAGTTTAACAGTTATATTTTCAAAACTACACAAAAAGATGTTGGAATGCTAAAGAGTACATTTATTTAATAAAATCGCCATTAGCTCCAAGCACGTCTGCAGACGACTTCGGAATACTCTGCATCTCTTCTGGGCGGTATTCTTGTTTGAGATTGTGAATGCTACCATAATCCTTGACTTCAGTTCATCTTTGGTTTTACAAGAAGTTTTGTTGGTCTCCTCCGCTCAACTAAACCCCACACATTATAATCAAAATGGTTAGAGTCTGGGGAGGTAGGTGACCAGATATAGAGGGTAGTTTGGTCACAGAATTTGTTTGACAACCATGACAGTGTTCTGCTTATGTAGCATGGCGCAGACTGCTCTAGCCAGACGTAGGGTCTTCCAGCACCCCGCTCAAGTCACTTTGTGTAGGCCTTTGGGTTGAATCTCAGGCGCACACTGTTAGCTGCTTCGGTCAAACGCAAAGTCACAAATGGTTATGACCTTAAAAGATAGACATAACAAACTGAAAAAGTCTTATAAACTACTAAATAAACCATTAAAAATCGCTGCCAAGGAGTTACGTAACCATCCTGTTAGAATTGTCAAGTAAGCAGACAAAACAAATATAATCATTCTGATTATGATACAAAAATAGAACAAATACGACATGAACACGCGAAAATCTAACAGGAATCCTATAAACCAGCTTGAATTAGAAATCAACAAACTTATCACAGCCAACAATGCAGAAATATATAATCTAAAACTTCTCAAAATAATTGGTGATTATAAATCAGGTTACATTTATAAAACTATAAAGAACACGCAAACAAGATTTCCTCTCCGTCCTATTATACCCTAAAACTTCACTTCTATTTTTCAACTAACTAACCTAATCATTAACCAACTTATTACACCATACGTCCCCAGTGAATACAAACATTGAATCAACACTTGGTTAAATCCAAATCCTGAAGATACAAAAAACTTTTAATGAAATCATAGACTCAGATGATGCTGAAAACCTTTCGCCAATTTCCCAGTTAGAAAAAGAGAGACATAATTATAAACAATATATACAACAATCCATCCCTCTCTCCATTAAAAATTTGACCCGAATTACTACGGAAACTACTTTTAACATGTAGTACCGAAGTTCGATTCTTTGGCTAAAAATGAATATATATGTACAGTGTTTCCATTGGCTCAGTTCTGGATCCAGTTCTTAGTAGCTTTTATAAGGCTACCCTTGAAAATAATATATTTAATATATTTTTTTTAAATATCTCCATCTACCTATGTTGATGATATTCTCATCTTAGTAAAAGAAAAACTTTGATGAACTATAAAAATAATTACCCCAAAATTATGTCCTTAAATTCAAATCTGAACTCAACAATAATAATAAAATTATTTTTCTTTATATATTGATAAACATCAATAATAATGCATTTACTACCTCCCGATATAAAAAACTACTAAAATAAACACATGCATTCTTCATTATCAGATTGAATGTCCTAACTACGAGAAGATTGCTATTATACAAATTTAATAAAGTGTACTAAAGTTAACTCATCCACAAAAATGTTGTTCCACACCGACCTAAATAATATTAAACGAACTCTTATCTATAAGGACTTTCTAACTAGATTGTATATGAAAAAATAAGACGATCCATTACAATTCTTTATAAATCAAATAGAATATAATACGTCCTCAAATAATCCAACTTTATGAAGCTGTTATATCGTAATCAGATGGATTCTAAATATAAACAAAATGAAAAAATCCTAAAAAAATCATAAATAGTAATATATCCCGCACATATCCCAGTGAAAAATTAAATTAATTATAAACTATGCTAAATTTAATAAAACGAACATTATAATTCGTAACAACTCATTCACACCAATTGACGTATTGCAGAAAACCAGCAATATATATCAATTTAAGTGTCACTTGGGAGATTGCATCACCGAAATAAAGATAATGCATATGTTGGTCATTCTACAATAACGTTATCAAAACGGCTGACTCTGCAAATGCATGATTCATCGTCCATTGCACTAAAAGTATAAAAAATTCCCGTCCGCATTTACAATTTAGAAAAATATTAATCAACAATAACCGTATACCTCACCAAGAATGTAATAAGCAGAAATTCCAAATTCTCGAAGCCATCTTTATTAAAAAATTAAAACCAACACACAACAATTTTCATTATGAATATAGCAAAAATGTTCTGCAATACTTATAGTATATAGTTTTTTGAAATATATACTTGAAAACTAAACGGTTTTCTTTAAGAAGAAAAAAGAATCAAACTGAATTCACTTTTTAACGAATTCACTTTTTAGCTAAGTTACCTCTCTTACATTAAAATGTTTACAATATGGAGTAATTTAAAAAAAATTATCGCTTGCGACTTTGCTAACGTTTCACTACAAAAGGTAAAATTTCCTTCAGGCACACAGAATTATTTGACCCTGAAGATGATATTAGATTATTTCATCATAACCCTGAAGATGATATTAGATTATATCAAAATTATTGGAAAAATAAAAAAATGTAAATATAACACAATATATACGTGATTACGAAGTAATATTATTGAAAATAAAAGAAACATAACATGCCTAAATCTTTTAATCAGACATGCTTAAATGAAAGTAGGCCATATATATATATATATATATTAAAAGATTTAGGCATGTTATGTTTCTTTTATTTTCAATATATATATATATATATATATATATATATATATATATATATATATATATATATGAAGAAATATAGACTGAAAGTGTGCTATATTCATGGGATAAAGTGCTCAATATCAGAGATGGAGCGTATGTGAATATAAAACTGAACATAGAAGTCAACACTTAGAGGCGACAGTCTGTTTCATGCTAGATGCAATCGTAAGTCCACGACGATTGCATCTACCATGAAACAGACTGTCGCCTCTAAGTTTTGACTTCTATGTTCAATTTATATATATATATATATATATATATATATATATATATATATATATATATATATATATATATATATATATATATATATATATATATGCTCGTGTAATGCGCGATATTTATTCTAAATACAACTGTACATTTAACTACAGTAAATGGATATATAGTTTGATCAACTCTGTAGACAGAGCCAACAATATATACGCTAATTTTATATCTTGTGTATGATGCCACCACCTTAAAATTAGCTTCAAAATTAGGTCTTCAAACGTCGCATGATACTGAGTATGTAATTTTGTATTTGGGCAGTAATCCCTCTTTCATACATATTTAATTTAAAACTAATGATTAGGTAGTGCAGTTAAGTTTTTTTATTTTATTTTCATGTGACCTTATAAACTTCTTTTCGGCAATTAAATTATATAGAAATTGTCAAAATATTTTGTATGTACAAGCGCTTTCGGTTGCACTTTTAGCTATTATCAAAGATGGATTTTATTTTTAATCTTAAGTGAATGTATGGATTGTTTTATGTAATTAGAGTGATATGATTTTTTTCCAAACACAGGATGTTGTGGCTGTTTTCATTTATTTTATTATTATATTATTGGGCGTTAGATTTTAAGGTAATGCTTTCCATTTTTTAAACATTTCTTACA
>OZ038481.1:81076426-81108926 GCA_964036315.1 Acanthosepion esculentum
TACCAAATAATCTATGCATTTTATTTTTATTTATGTGATTTATAAAATCAGAGCAAGCTACGTGAGATGATGTTTTCTTTTCATTCATTACTGAATTATATATATATTTCCATTGTTTATAAGGAAATCTTAATTTCAGAATAATGTATTTAAGCAACGTTTCCTTAAAAAATGATTGTAAAATGTTATCGGTTTACATTATTAATGTATAATATATAATTGTAAATGTGTATGTATTTCTTGCATGAAACGAAAGCAGTTCAGAACTATCTAAACCTTTAACTGTATACGGCGGATCAATTGTTAAAGATGCCTTTTAGCGAGTGAAGCCTGTAGAATTTGGTGAAACCATACTTTGTTGAACATAGTGGCGCTACAGAATCATGAAAAAAGAACTGTACCAAATAATAGAAACCTTATTATTAGAGAACTTTCAACAGCAGTAATATCTAAATTGGATAGTAACTCAAAGAGAAAAGAATGACATAATGAAGGCGTTGACATTCAACTCTACTTCAAATAAATGGTTTCCAAGGATACTTCAATCAATACAGGAAAGAGCGATAACAGCTATTGGAGTTGAGAAACTTATTTCTCTGAAAATATTTCTTTAAGAGAATGATTTTAAAGAATTCAAAACACAGCTTCCCAAGCTACTCGGCAAATGAATGTTGCCTTATAAACGGCTAATATTCCGATAAAGTATGAATAAAATGTCTCATTGTTAATAGAATATCTATTGATATTCTTTCCTAAACATAAACTGCATTTTCGTATAATGCTTTCAGTTTAAATGCCAAAATATTTAATATGAATATCATTAGTTGAATCAATAATACTTGCATAAACATGAAGATACTGCGTTCTTTCTCTCGCCTATTGACACGCCCATGAGACCTCTCAAGCAAACTAGACGTTTTGTAGTGTTATTGTAACTAATTCAGTCTTACTAATCTATTCTGTGTATGAAAAAACATAGCATGACATACAAATCGATGGAAGTAAAACATGGCGAATATTTCACCACCAAACAGAGGCGCATTAAATTCCTCGCCCATCCCAACAATTGTAGAGATTGTTCCCCAAATGTGATACCACATGATGTAAAAATGTTAATTAGAAAGTCACTACAGAATGCACGTGTTAAAATGATTAGATTTTCCCGAATTTCAGCTCAGATATTATTCTTTTGTATTAACTAAATTATAGCATGTAATTTCAGTATTAACTTAAGATTGGTAAAATTAAACAATGGAAACAAATCTTTATTATAACTGATTAAAAATGTAATTTAATTTTATACAGGTTTAATATAGTTAAAGTGAAAGTAAATCTTCCGTATAAATATGCTTGAACTGTATTTTGTTTAGACGTCATAATAAAATTGGCTCTGCTGAAATAAACATTCTATTCTTATCCAAGAAACACAATAGCATTACAGATACACAAAAACACACACACACACACGCACACATAGATAGACAAGTAGACACTATGAATAAATATACATTTGTTCCTCACCGTTTCATCGCTAAGCACAAATTGAAAACTAACAAAACTAGTCTAAATTTTAGCACTGTTATTCAATATCAATAAATAATTTCCGTGGGTAATTTCAAATACACACACACACACACACACACACACACACACACACACACACACACACACATACACACACACACACACACACATACGCACACACATACACATACACACACACACACACACACACACACACATATATATATATATATATATATATATATATATATATATATATATATATATATATATATATATATATATATATGTATGTATGTATAGTCATCCAAAAACAGATGGTTTCGCTCTATCACTGTATCACAGATCCTCAGTGGAGTTAGACGTTCGATTACTTCAAGCATATATGTATATAGAGATAGATAGATAGATAGAGAGAGAGAGAGAAACAGAGAAAAACAAAATAGAGAATAGTTTTTGCTTAATCCTGACATATTGTTAAAGCTACATTTAAAATTGAAATTTATTAAATACATAAGTGCCTTAATGTATAGAACTTGAACGTAGTTGGGTAATACTATGTGATGGAATAATATTTATTTTTTAATTGTTTATTTTAGACGTACTCTAAACATGCTAAATACATTTTAAATACTTTAGATAAATTTTGCAATGTGAGGAAACTTTATTTACTGATAGTTGTTTCATTTGCATCACAGCTTCAACTGTTTTCCCAACTCATTACGGTGAGTTCTGGATAATAATAATAATAATAATAATAATAATAATAATAATAATAATAATAATAATAATAATAATAATATGAAGAAGAAGAAGAAGAAGAATACCAACAACAGCTTGGATTGATCACTGGGAAGCCTTTGATCGTCCCCGCTCTTATTTTAACTACGCTACGATTCGAATATATATATATATATATATATATATATATATATATATATATATATATATATATATATATATATATATATATATATATATATATATATGACATGGGTGTAAGCAATAGAGACCGGCAGAAAAGCAAAGAAATAGGCACACAATCATTCATAATTTCTTACAAATAAAATCATTTATATATAGTTTTGTACTACACAATAATCTAAGGATTTATTGAATTTTATGTGCTTATGCTTTAAAACTACTGTAGATATCGGTCTTATTTTATGATAATGTCCTGTATAGCCGACGGTATTTTAAAAATCTTCAGGTTTATCCACACAAAATCATGCAAAATTATATTAAAAATGTTGATGTTCGCTGAACTGCGGTAATCTTTGCATTTTCTATTAGTAGATATAATTTTGACTTATTAACAATATCACCTAACCGGTAAAAATTAAAACCGAAATTTAACAGGTTTGAATCATTATAAATTATTATAATTAATTTTTAAATGAAATGAATTTTATAAAAAAGCATTATTCATTGAAACATTTCTTACACGCAATAGTGTCCAATAGTGTCCAGTAGTGTCGAAATATTTGTAATTAAATAAAGTCTCCATTTTATTTTATTTTTATTTTAAAATTTCCGTAACTCAAGGTCCTGCTTTGCAAAAAACTTCATGATTTAGATCCTTCTGTGCATAAGTAATATAAAACATTAGGCGATAAATAAATAAATTTCTTGAAACTTCATAAAAATTCAGGTGATTACTAACAGAAGTAAAAAATATGTTTTACCAAGCTTTTCTTAAAAAGTAAAATTTTTAAAATAACTCCCTTCATTTGTGAATGAGTCCAAAATTTTAATAAGCAATCGACTATTATGTAGGTCTGACAAAAAGATTTCTAAATTGATGCGTTTTTCACCACAAAAAAACCCCACAATTTCTTATACAAAATCTTTGCTGTCACCGCTAACAACAATTTTAGCCAAAATTTATAACGTTTTAAAAGGGATCAAAAATACAAATAATAATCCCCAAAATATATTTTGGTCTTCATTCTTAATAATAAACACAGATTTTACCGATAAACCCATTTTTTTATGTTTGGGGCATATTATTATCATGGTATGCTCATTTTTAGATTATTTCCCGATTTACATATATATATATATATATATATATATATATATATATATATATATATATATATATATATATATATATATATATATATATATGTATTTTAGAATTGGACAAACAGTATTAAATAAATTTTACCGGCCTGAATGTCCGAGAAATTTCGGAGAGCGAAAATTTTCTATGAAAATTTCTCGGACATTCAGGCCGGTAAATGTTATTTAATACTGTTTATTATAAAACAGAGCATTTGCTTAAATACTTGTATCTATAAAAAGAACGTTAAACATAATATAAATGTCTTTAAATATATATATATGTATATATATATACAGGAGGTCAGTTGAATCATCTACTTACGGTATTCGCACACGATTAATATCAAATTGCCACTTAACGCTTTTTTTTAAAGAAACGCTATATTATTTTCTTTTAAAAAATTAAAAAATAAAAACGCACGTCGTGTAATAGAAATGGAGTGGAAGAAGCATACATAGTTTAGATGTGAACATACCTTGAATTTAGGCTTTTATTCGACATAATCACTTACATTAAATGTGCATGGGAAGTATATACATAATTATATATATGTTTATATATATATATATATATATATATATATATATATATATATATATATATATAAGTGAACATTGACGTCAATACTCAGAGTCAACAGGCTGTTTCATGCTGCACGCAATCGTCAGGCCGCCTGACGATTTCATACTACATGAAACAGCCTGTCGCCTTTGAGTGTTGACTTCAATGTTCACTTTTATATTTATATTTACATACGATCTATCTCTAATATTGAGCTCTTTATCCCATAAATATATCATACCTTAAAATTATATTTCTTCATATATATATATATATATATATATATAACTAAATAGAAGAAAATAAAAATACCAGAATTTATGCCATCTTTTACTCCATATTTCTATCACTGATGAGATTTTATTAAAAGTGAACAATTTCATTTTGATGAACGTTTTCTATTCTTTATCTTAGCATTCTTTAGGATTCCGATCCATATTTTTTCTGTGTTTATCCCAATTTACACACACACACACACACACACACACACACACACACACACACACACATATATATATATATATATATATATATATATATATATATATATATATATATATATATATATATATATATATATATATATATATATATATATATATATACCGGGTGCGACATTGTTTAAATCGTGATACAGCATAATTTTCTACCCACAATATGTTTAATATCTAAACAAAAACACTAAAATAATTGTGTTTCTTTTTTCCAGGTTTAAGATAAGACATTTAACCATCTTGGTATCATTTTCGAGTCAATCAACAAATACATCGAGTCAATTGCTTCATCCACCGCAAGGAAATTTGGCTCCCTGTGCCGAGCCAGGAAATTTTTCTCCCCGGAATCGATCCTCCAAATCTATAAAGCAACCATTCGCCCTTGCATGGAGTATTGCTGGCATATATGGTCTGGAGCCCCTGCTGTTTGCCTCAGGGTTCTTGATAAGATCCAGATACGGATATGCAATGTAATTGGCCCTGATCTGGCTTCTCGTCTGCAGTCGCTCTCTCACAGACGCGCCGTTGACTAGCTCTGTCTTTTTTAGAAATACTTTCACGGTAATTGCTCCGATGAGCTGCTTTCGCTGGTTCCCAGGCCTCATGAATTTAAGCGTCCTACGAGGCTGGCATCCCGTTCCCACCCCTTCACCGTTGAAACTGTTAGATGTAGACGTCTCTTCTACTCCAATAGCTTCATGTCTCGCACTTCTCACCTGTGGAACTCCCTTCCTTATTCCTGTTTCCCTGACAAATATAATCTCCAACTATTTAATTGTAACGTCAATCGACATCTCCAGTTACCTTGATCTATCCACTTCCCTTCTCCATATCCTTTCCCCCTTTCATTCCTATCTCTTCTCGCTCCAAATCTTCTGTAACCCCACTTGCGTTGATCAATCCACTATCTTTCTCCACATCCTCTCCTTTACCACTCTTCCTCCAAACCTTCTGTAACCCTTTGCGTGCTAGTGGTTTGCAGTCCTGCTTGGGCTGAAAAGCTTTAAAAAAAAGAAATTGTCGTAAGAATATCTGAAAATTCTTTTGTGCTATTCAGCTAGAAAGAGAGCATGTCAAAATCGTTTTGTCTAAGTTCCACCATGTCTTTCAGTAATGGTACCAGCATTCATAATCTTTATTCCATATTCAAATTCTATTCAGGAACCATCAAGAGAAGTTTTAAAAATAGGGAGCATTAGAGGGGGGAAAGTGCATACGGAGGTCACAAGAAGAGGCATCATTATTTCGAATTAGAATTAAAGAAATCACTAAAAAAAGATCCAAATACTATTGCATGGATTAGAATGCAACAGTGTTATGAAAACCTCACAGAATTCCAGTAATACATCTTTAATCATTTCTAAGATAAAACGGTTCGAATTTTAATCTAACCTATTGGAAAATGTTGCTCTTAAACGATTCGGAATATTTTGCTGTTACAGCGCGCATGTATTATTGAATTTAATTCTGAATGCGGAAATCAGTGTTTATTTTCGCAAGCAGTCTGAAATTGATATGTGTAATCATCGGAAATTAACTACTGTCATTTCCGTTTCTTACTTCTTAATCAAATATTAATTATTAACGCCTATTTGCTAAAATAAACTCATATATTTTTATACTCGTGGATATGGATCTGTAGTGACATTTCTTAATTACACACACGTAAACTTGCGCATTATGGTAATATTTTTGCATATAAGCATGAATATTTCAATAATTTCAGACAATTCACTGACAAATTATCTTCGGCAAAACGATTTTTTCACAGTATATTTTTTATTAATCAGATCAAGGATCATATTTCTTTCAGTATATACACAGATTTATAAGCTATAAGTAAATTGTCTATTTCAGCTCATTATATATTTACCAGAAGCCTTTAGAGTATACATTTAACAGAAATCTTAACAACTTTCATACATATATATATATATATATATATATATATATATATATATATATATATATATATATATATATATATATATATATATAATTGTGTATTTGGGCAGCAAACCATTTTTATACAAGTTTCATTTAAAACGACTGACAATCTATAACTGAGAAATTCTACAAATGTTTTCTATGTCCGAGCACTCTCGGCCATGTCTTTACCCATTCTCAAGGATTAATATTATTTTTACTTTTAAAATGTATCTAGTTATAGAAATGTTTTATTTTTCATGCACGGTCAGCATAAATATATATATATATATATATATATATATATATATATATATATATATATATATATATATGTGTCTGTTTGATTGGCTTATGTGTGACTTAATTAAATATATGCATACAAAATATGACGATATATATATATATATATATATATATATATATATATATATATATATATATATATAAATAATATTAATATACATATATATAAAGATTTTCATTTGTCGTAACTAACGTTACACTTCGAAATGTTAACAGAAATGTTGTAAAATTTACATTGATTTATACACAATATTATTAATTGGGAAAATTTATGTGTGGGGGTGGGAGAGAAAGGATAAATAAAAAAATATTCCCACTTTCGCAATAAAATATATTTAGCGTTATCACAATGTCTTCTGCTAATACATGCTTGTAGTCACGTGATAGAACTTCGGGCTTGACGCCGCCAATTTTCTTGTTGTTGTTAAAGTGTAGATATGGTCACAGTGTGCAACAAGGAGGAAAATAGATCAATTCTCCGAATCTACATTATATATTCTATCACATCGATGATATCTCAACTGTTCGCCACGACCATCTCTCAGAATTGCTGAATCTTATCCTCAATGGTGGAGGTTGAATTCTGGAATATGAAGATAGGCCAGCTCCAATCAATGTATGACAAGAGTATCCCTTGTAAACATAAAGCCTTGAAAATGAGATCATTAAAGATGGCTCTGGATAGTACAAAGAGCCGACTACTTTTCAGCATCATTAACGATTAATCGTATATTTGAATTCCATCTGATATCTGGTGTGACATTTGTCCAAATACATGTTGAAAGTCCGATTTAAAAGTTTAACTTTCTCGAGATCGGATTACTCAGTGGTTGTGAGTTTTCATTATGAATGTGCCGGGTTAGCAGTTTGGGAAAATCCACCAGGCTATAACGAATGCTTAATTGGTTAATCATCTTACATTTTCGGGGCCTTTTTAAGATAAGCAATACGACTTTTGTATCTCCACGTCAAAATATAATATCATGACGATAACTGCATAAAGAGTCTATCAAGCTCTAGAAAAGAATGTTGAAGCCCGGACTGTAGCTTGGAAATCTCTAAAGATTACGACAAGATTTGGCATACACATATATATGTGTGTTCGTGTGATTGTGTGTGTACGCATATGCGTTTATTCATGTACACACACACACACACACACACACACACACACACACACACACACACACACACACACACACACACACACACACACACACATGGGCATGTATGTGTGTGCGCGTGCCCGCGTGTACATGGATAAACGCATATGTGTACACACACGAGCACATGTGTGTGTGTGCCTATCTATATCTCTGATATCAGGTATTATGATTACTTGAATTATTTATATTATTCTTCAGGTGGAATTACAAACCAAATCCTTTATTTCGTTGGTTAGTTGTAGTGACTAGACCCAAAGAGTTATGAGTTCAATACCAGGTCACAGCTGTAGCGAACCAAAAAACTTGGATAGCTGAGTTAAAGAGAAAATAACTGAGACATCCGGAAGAGGACCTAGGACAATCTACCCCGGTGAACGAGGGTTGGGTTCGAAATTCCAATCACCTGAAGAATGCCGGTGCTTACCACGGCTGAAGCGTTGTGAATATGCCAATGAAGACGAGGATAACAGTTCGAATAAAGTAAATAATGCAATTAATATATATGCCTGTAAATAAGAGATAAAAGTTCCACAGATTGATCGATGTATTGATTGATTGGTGCTATGATTGGAAAAAGCTTATAATATTTAATCCATATTTTGTAAAATCAATTTTTTTATAAATTCTATTTACATATTATATGGCCGTTATTCTGTTTTCTGAAAAAAACTCATTTTACAATTCGCGTACCGCGGCCATTTCACTCATGATTTATTCTCTACTTTATATGCGTTTCTGTGAGTCTACACATTTTTCATTTATAAGCGAAGAGGAATGTATATCTAAATGTTTATATATTTATATGCACGTAATTCAATATTTATTTTAAATGATGATTTTTCCCATTAACTTTAGAAATTACGAATGGTTGATCAAAATCGATGTACAGATTAGCTTCATTCCAAACGAAATGTTTGTTTCTTTTTAAAAAATGCTGGTTTAATTCCATGTCTGTCGATGTGTTGAATTTAATTAAGATAAAAGACCTGAGTTCAAAGATATACAAATCATACAAATCATCATTTTTGAGCGTTTGATTCCCATTTGTTAATCAAGTACTTGAAATTCTATCATAAAGCCAGCGCTAATGGGAATCATTTAAATTTCGGTTAAAATCATAATACTTTTACTTCTCCTTTTAAATATTTAAAGGAAGGCAATGTCATAATAGGATATAAGGTTTCAGAGAGATGCATAATTTAAAGTAAGCGATATATACATCTGACTAAGGGAATTCAGAGCAGCATGAATCCATCCAGCTCTTAACTTAAATAACAACTTAAAAGAGACTATTTAACCAACACAATGTCTCACCAAAAATTTGTGTAAATATATATATATATATATATATATATATATATATATATATATATATATAACCAATGTAAACTAAAGAACAAAAGTTCATTTTCTCCATCAAAACATTCATTTGTGTAGTCCACTGGTACCAGCAAGCAGAATTTCTTTTTCTCCCGATGATGGGCATGTTGGACGAAACTAGTCGAGGAATTTAACTGAAATAATAAAAACGAAAGAATATTATTAATATACAACCCAGTGTGTTTCAAGATTTTACTTTCTTAATATTATTTATTGTTCAATATATATATATATATATATATATATATGTGTGTGTGTGTGTGTGTGTGTGTGTGTGTGTGTGTGTGTGTGTGTGTGTGTGTGTAAATATAGGTAACTATACTCGTGTCGAAAAACCTTCGAATTCTTGATTTAACAATAGCCAAATCAATCTCGAATGGAAAAAAATGTTTTGAAAAAGAAAGAGCTAGGAACATGAAAGTCTGTCGAAAATAATCGCACAGATACAGGTTGAAGGCCCAAAGAAAAAAAAACGATACGAGTAAACAACTAACTAAAGAGCTCAATACAAGCGTAGAGCAAACCTAGTCAAACCTAATGAGCCAGACACACCTACCAAGGTTTTCACTTAGGCAGATTGTCAGGGTCAGCTGGCCCTGACGATCTGCCTAAGTGAAACCTTGGTAGGTTTGTCTGGCTCATTAGGTTTGACTATATATATATATATATATATATATATATATATATATATATATATATATGTATGTATGTATGTATGTATTTATTTATGTATATATATATATATATATATATATATATATATATATATATATATATATATATATATATATATATATATATATATATATCTTGCATATCGATATGTTTACCATTGGTCCATGCTTAGAATATTGCCGCCACATATGATCCGGTGTCCCTGCTTAATGTCTAGAGCTCCTTGATAAAATCGAAAAATAATAATTAGCAGTATTAGTGACCCTGATCTGGCGTGTCAGCTTCAGTCACTTTTCTACCACCGTTAGGTTGTCTTTTCTATAAATACTTTCATGGTAATTGTTCGAATGAGGTCTTCGCTATGGTTCCTAGAATGTTTTGATTTTGCGCGGTACAAACCTTTCGACGAGGTTCCACCAATTTATACTTAACTTGCCTAGGTGTAACGGTAAATTCTATGACAACATTTTTTTCTCGCACATTTCTCTTCTGGAACTCCCTTCCAGCTCTATAGTTTCCAGCCAACTTTATTCTTCTCTCGCTGTCTACTGTCTTCCTGATTACAATTCTTTTGTTCTCGATCTTTAGCAATATCTCCATTTCTAACTTTTCAACGCCCTTGTGGTTTAGAGGATTTTTTTACCTTGTTACGGTGAACTCAATTAAAAAAAAATTAATGAATAATATCTAATATATCAAAATTAGGGGGATCAACCAGCTGCTATAAATGAATGGTAAATAATATACAAGGAACTTGATGAAGTGTCCAATATAAAAGCAAAAAGAGAGTAAGATTTGGATGTCCATGATTGCATTCGTCCTTAAATAATAGTAGTAATATCCATTTGCTTTTTACAACAAGTATTTTACATTTAACATTGTTCTCTAAAAAAATGAATCGCTCATTCTCAAAAACAATGCGACAACAGAAATTTTTTTTTAAGGTGTTAAAATTAATTTTTCTAGATAGATCTGATAAGGACTTGGAAAATCTACTAAAGCAAGGGCAATTACTTATTTCAAGAAAAATAGTCTCTGTTTTTAAACATAAACGTAGTGTGCCCTTGGTAGTTGTGGAACCCATTAACAAAGAACCTGACAGATTAGAAACGCTGGGAGTTATTTCGCCCAGAGATTATTGGGAGTGGTCAGCTCCAATAGTGTATGCGAAAATGAAAAATAATATTCTTGCATTTACTCATGGTTAAATATGTATCTACTATCCCACTCATATCCATTACGATTCCCAGAAAAAATATTCTAAATTAAAAAGTGGATGTTTTCTTTCACAAAATGACCCTTGAGACGCATATTTACAAGTTGATGCGGATAAAAAAATTTAAGAATAACTATTAACAATCACCACTCGCAGAAGTATATACAGTTTTCATAGCCTACCGTTCGGGGTTAACGTGGTACCTAGCATTTTCTAGCTACTAATGGATATGATGATAGCTGGCATAGATGTTGCCACTTTATGTTTGGATGATGTACTCATAAAAACTGAAACTAGACTGCAACATTCAAGACACATAAAAGTATTCCAGAGAAAAAAGGATTACGTGTTTCATCTCAGTGATGGAAAATGCCAATTTTTCAGGTGCAATATAAGAATACTTGCAACAAGTATTTGATGCAAATTGACGTAGACCACATCCATCCACAACGAGCGCTATTAAAACATGCCTTCCTCGACTTTACAATCATTTCTAGGACTCACGGACAAGCAAGCTATTACAATGTTTATGAGCCGAACATACAAAAATTGAGAGTGCCTTTATATAAATTATTGAAAAAGGACCAGTGTGGAATTAGTTAGATGAATGTCAAAAATATTTTCAAGGCTTTTGCGTTTACGATAGTCCAGATGTTAACATGTTCTTTAACATCTTAACATCTGGATTATCGTAAACGCATTTCAATCCTGATTTAAAAGTAATAGTAGCATCAGATGCTACTGATTATGGCATTTGAGCAGTTATTTGTCATAAATGCAAGGATGGTAAAATAACAGCAGTTTCCCATGCAACTAGAAGGCTAATAGCGGCTGAAATAAATTATAGTCAAATCGAAAAAGACGCAGTAGCTATTATTTTTGTACTGAAAATATTCATAAAATATATCCGTTAGGAAATTTATTCTGGAAGTACATCAACGGCCATTATTGACTTAAAAAAACAAAAACATACGGCCGACACGTTGCAACGTTGTGGGAATATTTTAGTAAACTATAATTGAAAGAGTATTTACCATCAATGAAACATTTTGATACGCTATATACAATAATAAAGAAAAATATAGATCCTCAGAAAATGATGGAATTGAAACACAGAAGAAAAAACGACTTATCCAAAAGAGAATGAATATCTTAAAAGCAATGTGTTTTGTTTCCGGTTTAGGGTTGGGTTTCCGGTTTTTTCCTCAGTCTACATCAAATGTATATATCCGCCGTTTCCGGCTAAACACTTTTTAACAAATAAAAGATTTTAGATTTGTTTTATTTTCTTGTCTTCACATACAGTAGAAGGGTTCGCCTATTTTGTTTCGAATATGAATAGAGTTTTATCCCTTATTTCCTGTTTAGAAGTGTATTTCCGTTTCCTTCTGAAAATTGTTAATTCTATGTAGAAGTAGTCTCTTGCATATTAGTGGCATTATCGCCTTGCTTGGTATGAATTGATTAAAACCTATATAAAATGGAATTTTAAACAGAGTAAATAGTTTGAAAATCATCTGGATAAAACGAAGAGTACATATCATTATTGGTGAACTTGAAAGATTTGTGAAAACTTGAAAGCTGAAAAACTAATCAAAAGTTTCAGAGAACAGTAGAAATCAGCGAGAATACTGTGAACACTTTCGAAGTGTATAAACTAATTTTTATTGTTACGTTATATCTGATGAATACTATTATTTAATATGGGAGCATTAAACACTACTATAATTGAGTTAAAAATAACAATAACAACAACAACAATAATCATAATAATAATAATAAAATTGTGAAAAATACTAAAACTTGCATTGACCCTAAATGAAGATTCTGTGATGAAAATCCCGAAACAAACGGCAATCTCATTAGCATCGAAGATAAAATTCGGATATCAGGTGGGCCAATATATGCATTGGTAAATATGCAACCTTTTTGGGGATAGGAAACTGCAAAACCAGAAACTTTTACAGACATAGTCCTTGGAACAATTTTATGTGACTTTACAATACATACGAAGAGAACAATCAAAGTTAATCTCCATAAGAGAGTCATGAAAGTCGACGAATACAGAATGCGCTTTCTTAATGGCATCGCCGTTCTTTGTAGACTGTAATGTAGCCTTGAAGATCTTCATAAAACTATAAAAATACAAGGAGAGTAAAGTGAAAATTTAAAATAAATATATATAGAAATTCTCCTAACACATCGGTAAATATTTGAGCTGAACAGCTTTAAGAAGATATTGTAATAACAATCATAAATCTGTTTGCTGGTCATAATTTTAAGAAGTAAGAGGGTACAAATGAAAAGATTTAAAACTGGCAGATTATTTCATTAAACTGAAACAGCCGTTAAACACTTCTGTCTTCCCTTTTTCTTTCATTTTCTCACCTAAATCAAGTAACGTATTGGATATGTATTTTGTCTTCACCCGCGATCGAAGTGGAATAGTCCATTATTTATGAGGTAATAACAGGAGATGGTAAACACTTCTTTCCTTTTTTCACTGAAACCAAATAGCGTCTCTGATATGTATTTTGTCTTTCCACGTTTTAAAAACGGAATAGTTTATTACTTATCATATATTGGCAGGGCGTAATTGAAGTGCGAATTAACTAACAGCCGAACAAAAACAATTATATAATAATAATAATGATAATAATAATAATAAATCTCAAAAATGTGGCACATGGGAACATCAACAATTCCTGTTGTAGTTGGAGCCTTTGGACTGGTTGGAAAAGATTCCAGTAGGCTGATTGAAGGGATCCCTGGAGGTCCATGCCTCAAAGAGATACAAAAAATTGCTCTGACAAGTACAGCCCACACTTTACGACGGGCTTTATCTATGTAATATTTTTTTTTTGCAGTGGAAAGTGTCATGATGCCATTTCTAACCATAGGTCCCTGGGCGGGACCCGGAAAGAAATGTGTAAACGCCAGATATCAAAGGAAATAATAATAATAATAATAATAATAATAATAATAATAATAATAATAATAATAATAATAGCTTAGAAAGTTTACCTGGTTATAAACAGACACAAAACTTAGTTCTAGGCAATGATAATTGCTGCGAAGTCTCAAAGGTTATTCACCAGGTATCACCAGGAAAACATTAACCAACTGTGAAGCCCCAAAATATACATTATCTAAACAGCCTGTTGAGACAACGGGTCGCTTTTAATATCAGATATGTCTAATCATGACAGACATTGAATACAAAGATCGACATGATAAAGTTGGAAAGTATATTCGTTGGAAGACATGTCAGTATTACTGGCCGCCATATATATATATATAAAATTCTGAGACTTCCGTTAGTCTGTCCGTTACAGCCTTTAAAATAGCCATACATTGACCAATCGAAAGCAAATTAAAAAAGTACTTTTAACATGAAGTCCGATAAAATTAAATGAAATTAAAGAAATTATTAAACCGCAAAGTAGGTCCTTTGTCAAGCTATTTTCCGAAACAAATCAGCTTATTCAAATTTCATCGATTGGTTTGCGAAATTGAACGAAACGTAGAGTTTGTACATCTCGACAAAAAATGTTAGCGATAACGTCAACAATAGTAAATACTGTTAGACAACTAGACACTTAGTATCCGATATGTCTAATCAGGACAGCGCCCGAATACAATGATCAACATGATAAGATTTAAAAATATAATCGTAGGAAGATATGACGGTATTACTTGCCGCCAAATGATTAAAAATGGTATGAACTCCTCACTGACCCAGCCATGTATATCCATGAATGCAATGTCCTTTGGGACTGTAACATTTAATTTGACATCATATGAAAGACATAGTGATTAAAATAGCAGACATAGTGATTAAAAATAAGAAATCTAAAAAAATATCTTCTCATAAAGATGGCAGTGCTATCAAATAAAATATATCTGTAAGAAAATATAACGAAATAATTAAATATTTAGACCTTGAAATTGAAACAGAAAGATATTTAAAACCACCGTTAAAGCTATAATATTTGGTGTGCAAAATAACTTGAAATATGTATAGCTAAGTATATTTAAATGAGCCCAGCCGTCTATTTGAAGGTGACGCAAACGGTTTTACTGTATGTAACTGCTCATCTACTCAGGAGAGAATTATCAATATATAGGAAGTATAAAGACTGTACACTTGTATGAACAGAATACATATTATTTACAACTTTGCTTTCTCACAAGTTGCGGCTAATGACCCGAAAACAAAAGAAGGCAATAATAATAATAATAATAATAATAATAATAATAATAATAATAATAATAATAATAATTTTTCTCGAAAAATGTTCATTGGAAAATGTCATGATGCCATTTGTGACCTTAGGTCTCTGGTTGGGACCCGGAAAATGAGTATACACCAGAAATCAAAGGAAATAAAATTAAAAAAATATAATAATATAGTTGTTAGAATCAATTACAATAATTTACTCGGAGGAACACGCAAAAACATTCTAGTTATTAACTCATCAGTGGACAAGTTATAGATAGCCATGAATTCACTGTCCTTTGGGACTTTTATATTGATAACATATGAAAGCTAATATACCAGATATAATGATTAAAAATAAGAAAGAAAAAAATATGCCTTCTCAGACAGATGACAGTGCCATCAGATATAAATATATCTGCCAGAAAATATAAAGAAATAATTAAATCTTGAAATTGAAATGCAAAAAAACAAAAACAAAACTTAAAACTACCGTTATAATTATATATGTTGAGTGCTGAATAACTTGAATCACGTACAGAGAAGGATATTTAAAGAAGACCGGCCGTTTGCTTGAAGGTGAAGCAAACGGTTTCACTGTATGGTTTGGTTTGTTTTACGGCATATCAACCTCAATGCCGACAAGATTTATATTGCTGGTAATATTTTCTTTTTCAAAAATGTATAACTGGTAATGTAAAAATGTATTGCTGGTAATATAATATGCAATATTTTTTTCTTCAAAAATTTATTGCTGGTAATTTTTTTATATAAAAAAATATTGCTGGTATTAAAACCTATTTTTACACTTTCATATTGTTTTGACCCAAGTTTGGTGTCTAACTATTTGCCCAAAGCTGGGATCCTAACAGGGTGAACTTGGGAACAACAGAAACTAAGATGTGGTTCCGCACTCCTCAAAGCCTATTGATCAGAGGTCTTGCTGTTGGATGTAGTTTATTGTCTTCCCCAGGACGTGGATTAGTTTATCATCATACACAGGACGGTTCGCTATATGGAACTGTCCATCTACCCAGGAGAGTATCATCGATATAAGGGTATCATAAAAAGGTACTTGTTTAGTATAACTCAACATCAAAATTTATCTACATTTGCAATATTGCTCTACCCCAGTTCTCCCGGTATGATCTGCAAAGAAATTGTACAGGAAGAGAAAATATTATTATTATTATTATTGTCTATCCAAATATCCAATGATGATTCACATCGGTTACACTAAGCTGACACAAGAAAAGTACAGACAATTCCATGAAAAAGTAACCCTCAGAATATATCAGTAACTATGAAGATGGTTTGACCTTGAGTGTGTCGTACATATTCCGAGCTAGTCTGTTGATTTTACTTTTTACGAAAATACATGGAGCCTTCTCTTACCTCGCCAGCAATGCGTTACACAACAGCACATACTTTTCTAGCCTTGGATGTCAATAAGACTAGGAGATAAAGCAACTCTTATTTCAAAACGAACTAGAAAAGTGATGGGCTGCATCAGTCTATCTTACCTTAGACACACCCACTTCTATTATGACTGCAGTGCATGTATAACCCCTACGGCCTTAAATGTGGGTTACAGGAGCCCTGGTCGGGATTATTGATTGGTTCGAATGATTAAACTCTGGAATTTCCCATTTCCCGGTGGATCAACGATTTCCACCCTAGTGCCGATGTTTGCACTTCTTAGACAGCGTTCTGAAATTGTTTATTGTCTGTCACACTATGTTATAATGAACGTTTGTTACTTGTCTCTGTTCTCTCAAATAAAGTTGGTTCTTAGAAATCTTAGTAGAAATATACAGTTTTCGTTATTACCAAGTTCACATCTCATCTTTGCTTGAAACTAAAATCTCTGTAAATCCAGATTTAAAATGTTTTCAGGGACGAATACTACACTATATATTTTCTCGGGATATTTATTGATTATGTTTGTGCAGAAAACGTCTATTTATCTAAAAGAAATGCCATAACAATCAATACTACTCAGAGAATTCTTTTTGCCATATAAACCTTATGAAAATATTCAAGACATTTATGATTTCCTTGAAGAAACAACTGTAATTCTCCAAGGTTATCATATTTTTAAAGACGAAAATTTTAAATTAGTATATAATCATGTAAAATATACAAATATATTAAATCAAAGAATTCAGGATGAGCTAGTTAAGAGAATATATTACTCAAAGTAAAATGGTGACTCGAAAAATATAACCATAAAAAAAGAAACTAACCGGTTATCGCTCGTTACTCTTCATGATACTACCGAAAAAACATATGAATATGTGCATAGCGACTAATATAATGTGGGAGGAGGGATAAAAATACTACCAGAGAATCAGCAAAATTATAGTTGATAAGTAATCCAGCAGCTTGATACAATACATGGTGCGACAATATGAACTGACATATTTATAATTTTGATAATAGCGAAAAAGAGTAAAAAACGAAAAATGTGTTGTTTTTTTTTTCGAAACGTACATATAATGCCATTTTGTTTCATTTCATTTTCAATTGCCAACATGATTTGGCCTGACAAGCCTTGCGCTTTCATTGTGGAAACGTTTATTAAGAAAAATCAAATCGAATCGTTGGCCCGCCTGATCTCATGATTTGTACACATGTACATGTACATGCGATGTTTTTTTCTGTGGGGATACTTGAAATAATTGACCTCGATCTATTGAACAATCAAATTAGGCCATTCGTCAAGAAATTGCTGCCCATTCCCCATGAAATGACCCGTCCAATTATGCACAACTTGTTAACTATAAGGTAGTTGAAATAAGATTCACAAATAATTATTTTTGTTTGGGTAAGGAATGTTAAATAATAGTTTCAGACTATTATTTTTTAGTGGCTCAGGCTTCTAACGCTGACCTTTAAGGTCTGATGGTAGACAAAATAAGGAAGTTGATTTTGATTGGCTGAGCCGAACATGGGTATGAGTTATAGATTAAGGTGTTTCGAGAGTTGTTGTTCGGACTTCTGGCTAACTACACCAGTTAGATTGCGTTTGTGCACCCCCCAGTGGAGAAAGGTTTTTCGAGAGTTTGTTGTTACACGTCAAAGAAATGGACGTGTGTGATTTTCGTGTTTGAATGTGGCTTCCTAATAGTGGGTGTATTAAATCCCACTTGATAAGATGTAACCGTCGACTTTGTTAATAAACTTGTAATACTGAAAATGCTTTTTGTTGCTGCCTTTTCATCTCCGGTCTCCAAAAACATTTCGACATCCGGCCGGGAGAAGACGAGAAGAGAACAAACACACCCACTTCCAACAAGGAAGAGTATACAACAAACTTTCGTCAACGCCTTCGAGAGTGTGGGAAAAGTAACGGCACTCATTTGACTGATTTACTTTTAAAAGGAAATGAGACAAAATGATATTATAAGTATATTTCGAAAATAAAAAAAAAACGTTTTTCGGTCTTTACTCTATTTCGCTTTTAGTATACCTAAAATTGTGTCAGGTTCGTTTGCAGTACACAGTATAATATAACATTTATGGTATTAATGGAGGAAAGTTGGATTAATCGCAACACTGGACGAACAAAAAAAATCATTATATAAAAAAATATGAAGATTTAATGTATAAAATAGATAATATTTTCATCATTACTTTACGAAGTTATTGGTTATCCTAACCTCCTGTACATTAACTTTCATTCCACATCTATCACGTAATTTTATTTTAGTTTTTTTAACCAATTTTAGCTACATTCATATGGCCTGTTAAACGATAACTTTTCATAAGTAGCATTTTTTCTTTTCTGAATAATTGTTTAAAATAAATTTTGTTTGTAACAGTAACACTCTCAGCTTAGATTGCTTGTTCGTATAGATTTGCTGGTAACGAATTTATGATCGGTACCTGAATTAATTCAATAGCTGACTCGTGGTCAAATTCCGGTCTTTCCTGATTTTTTTTCTATCTAGCCAATTCTTTTGATAAATTTATAAAAAGCATCTTGCTCTAGCTAGAACTGAAGACGTGGCTCCCATGCATTAGGTTTATTATTCTAGGAGAAAGAAAATAGAAATCTGAGAAGATTGTTTGGAGACATTTTTGGCACACACTAGAATATTTCTCTGTTCTCAGTTTTTTCAACATTTGCGGCTTGTTTGATAACAAAGCATAAGTCTACTCAAGTCATGTTTTTCGAGTAACGTTTGACTCCTGTAACTGAAATGTTGCGACTTTATACATTGATAACAACGTGAGAGTCGATGAAGTTCTGTTATAAACGGATGATTGTTGACATGACAGTCGTTCTCTTCTGTTTAACTAAAACTGTTACCTTCGCTTTCCTTAGGTTTTTGATTAAAATATTTATTTTATTTCAACCTATAATTCATTTATACTCTTCATCGCGATTAGCCAATTTGTTCTTAATTCATTGTTAATTGTATTTTTAACGTGCTTTATAAAGAAACCCTTACGAGTCCATATATTTATTTTATATTTTATTTTATGAATGCTATCTTTGTTTTTCTTTACTCTTTTTTCTTTTGGAAATTTTTTTCAGTAACTTTTGTTTTGGGTATTTTAGTTCGATTTAAGTATGTTTAGTATAAAAATAACTAAAATATCTAAAAAAAAAAAATCCAAGTTAAAAATGTTGCGTCGAAGAAGAAAGGAAATATTTAATAAAAATTTGTGTGAAAAATTTAAAAACAGAAAACGTAATGCAAATATAAAAGATTGAAAATATATCAAAGCCAAGAAAAAATTCCTGAAATCATGAGCGAGAATAATAGAAATAATATGAATCTTTCATTATTTTATGCTTTCATTAATCTCACCTGTTACACTTTCATTAATCTCTCCTTCGTTTATGCTTTCATTAATCTCTCTTTCTTTTATACGTTTGCTAATCTATCTTTCCTTTATGCTTTCATTAATCTGTTCATATATTTTATCATTAATCTCGGCTTCTTAATGTTTATATTAATCACTTCTTTTATCCTTTCATTGATCTCTCCTTCATTTACGCTTTCAGCAATCTATTCTCCTATTCTCTCATTAATCTCTCCTTTAGTTCTCCTTTCATTAATCTCTTTTTATCTTATGCTTTCATTAATCAGTCCTTCTGTTATGCTTTAATTAATCTCGTCTCTTATTCTTTCATTAATCTCTTCTTCTTTTATCCTTTCATTAATATCTGTTATGCTTTCATTAATTTTTCATTAATCTTATGTTTACAGTAATCACTTCTTATATGCTTTCATTAATATCTCCTGCTATTAACCATACCGTTTGTATGCCTTCAATAATCTCTTCTCTTATTCATTCATTAATCCCTCCTTCATTTATGCTTTCATTAATCTCTTCTCTTGTTTATTCATTAATCTCTTCTCTTGTTTATACATTAATCTCTTCTTTTATGATTTCATTAATCGCTACTTCTTTTATAATTTTAAAATTAACCACTTCAATATTCATTCAGTAATCTATTTTCTGTTAAGTTTTCTTTAATCTCTCTTTCCTGTATGTTTTCGTTAATCTCTTCTCTTATTCGCCCATTAATCTATTCTTCTTTATGCATTCATTAATCTCTTCCCTTTAATGCTTTAATTAATATTTGATTTTATACTTTCATGAAACACTTCCTTTTTTATGATTTCATTAATCTCTCCTTCATTTGCGTTTTCATTAATCTCTATTTCAGTTATGCTTTCATTAATCTCTTCTTCATTTATGCTTTCAGTAATCCTCTCTTTTTATAGATCTCATTAATCTCTTCTGCTTTCATTAATCTCTCCTGTTATACTTTCATTAATGCCTTCTTCTTTTATAATTTCAGTTGACACTTCTCTTATCCTTTCATTAATCTCTCGTTCTTTAATACTTTCATTGACCCCTTCTTTTATGCTTTAATAGATCTCTCATGTTTTATTAATCTATTTTTGTTTTATACTTACAATAATCTCTTTTTTTAGGCGTTCATTAATTTCACTTTCTTATATGCTTTCATTATACTCTCCTGTTATGCTCACATTAATCACTTCTCTTATTCTTTCATTAATCTCGCCTCCATTTATGTTTTTATTAACTTCTTCATTTATGCTATAGGTAATCTCTTGTCTTAATCTTTCATTAATCTCATTTTCTTAAGCTTTCATTAATTGGACTTTCATTTACGCATTTAGTAATCCTTCCACTTAGTCGCTCATTGATCTCTTCTTTTATGATTTCATTAATTTATATTCTTTCATTAATCCCTCACTCATTTTCGCTTTCATTAATCTCCTCTTTGATTTATTTTTTTAATCTTTTCTTCATCTATGCTGTATTTATGCTCTTCTTTTATTCATTCAGTAATCTTTTTTTTCTTTTATGGTTTCTTTAATCTCACATTTTTATACTTTCATTAATCTCTCGTCTTAATCTATCTTTAATCCTTTCTTCTTTTATGAATTAGTTAATATCTCCTTATTTGACGCTTTCAATCAAATATCTTTTATGCATTTGTTAATCGTTATATTTTATGTTTTCATTAATATCTCTTTCATATATGATCTTCTTAATCTCTTCTTCTTTCATTAATCTCTCCTGTTATGCTTACATTAATAACCCCGTCTTTGATACTTTCATTAATCTCTCCCTCTTTTATGCTTTATGGTTTCAGTAATCTTTCCTTCTTTATGTTTTCACTGATTCCTTCTTTTTATTCTTTCATTAATCTTCTTTTCACTTATGTTTTTATTTAATCTCTTCTTCATTTATATTTTCAGTAATCTTTTTCCTTTTACGTCATCTCTTCCTTTATTTTATTAATCTCTCCATCTTTTATAGTTTCATTAATCTTTCCCGTCATGGTATCCGTAATCTCTTCCTCTTTAATGCCTTAATTAATTTCTCCTTCATATATGCTTTCATTAATCTTTTTTCATTTATGCATTCAGTAATTTATTCGCTTATTCTCACATTAATCTCTCCTTCTTTTATGCTTTCATTAATCTCTTCTTCTTTTATGCTTTCATTAATCTCTTCTTCTTTTATGATTTCATTAATCTCTCCTTCATATATGATTTCATTAATCTGTAATTAATTTATGCTTTCATTAATATCTTCTTTTATGCATTCATTATTCTTTTCACTTATTCTTTAAATAATCTATTCTTCATTTATGCTTTTGTTAATCCCTTCTCTTATTCTTTCGGTAATCTCTACTTCTATTATTCTTTCATTAAGCTCTCTTTTTGTTTTCATTAATCTCTTATCTTATTCTCTCGTTAATCTCTCTTTTTATGCTATGTTTAATCTCTCCTTTTCGTGCTTTCAGTAGTTTTTCTTCTTTCATGCTTTCATTAATTTCCTCTTATTTTATCGTTTAATGCCTTCAAACCATGAGTGAATTATTTCACGATATCTCTCTGCTTTATTACATTTCATTGTTTTAATATATTGTCCTTTTTTCTATTTTTTTCTATCATTGGGATATTTTCATTTATTTATTCCTTTTCATAATCTTCTGCTCTCTCTCTCTCTCTCTCTCTCTCTCTCTCTCTCTCTCTTAATATTTATGTGAATTTATCTACTTCTTTCCTTCATTTTCATTCTTTTGTTTTCTACGCACTTGTACGTTTCCGACCAGACATTGTCTTCGCTGTAACGAGTATTCAGAGCAAAATAGACACGTATGATGTTGTAGGCTAACCTCCTAGAAAAACCTTCCATATTTCCATTTAATGTTGGCGCAGCATTATCTTTAATCCTTTCGGTGTAAGTACTATCGCGTATCTGTAAAATCTGTATTTGATTTGAATGATGAATTTCTTTCTGACAGACATTCAGCCCGCCTTTCTACTGACATATATCATTCCCTTGCATCGACTCCTCTTCTTTCTCGTCTCTCACTCGCTTTGACTCTTTGCTTGTCTCAATGCATTTCACTTTCTATAACTCTGTTTTACTTCTATCAAAGCCCAAACGATTTAAATCAGATGCCGCCATTTGTTTAATTAAATAATTGAATTATCCACGAGTGGTCAGAATGATGTTGATTTGCTGGACCCACCAACCCACAAAAAGGAAGAACGCGTCGGTTTTATGCAAGTTCTAAATACTGGCCAATTAGTGAAAATTGAATTAGGAAGGAAATTCGGTTGAGATCTGTGCAATTGAATCAAATGCAATTTGCACTCCAAATGTAAGACCTCTTCGGTATTGGATTGAGGAATGGTAGCCCATGAGTCATTCTGTCAATGTCTTTTGAAAAGAACCGATGGAAAGAAGACACGCTGAAAGCAACTTTGGGAATAATAGCGTTAGAAGCTTAAAGTAAACACTTTCAAACACGACAAAGATTATGTCACTAAAGTTTAGATGCAATAACTTTGATAACATGACTTTGTCTTTGACAATGATTTCCACATTGTTTAACAGAACATAACTCTTAGGAATAATAATAATAATAATAATAATAATAATAATAATAATAATAATAATAATAATAATAATAATAATATCGCCGAAACAATGTGATCAAAGACCAGAAAAACAAAATGCGCATTATAACTGACATGCCAGTTCCTGTAAACTTTAATGTATCTTTGAAAATACAAGGATAGTGAAGTGGAAAGAATAACACGTGGCACATGAAGACATCGATAATTGCATTTGTTGTTGGAGCCCTCGGTTTGATTGGGAAAATGTTCTGGCAGTTTTAATTAAGGATGCCCGTGAAAAGCCAGAAAATAAACTATAAGAATTCCATTTCGGGAGATAATGATGATTGAGTTATACTAGTCGTACTAAGTAAAGCAGAGCGTGAAAGAGAAGGGGATAATTCATATCTTTTCACAAGTGTATTTGCGAGTAAGTGAATATAAAGAACACAAAGGAAATGGGAACTCGGCTCCCCAATTAATAATTCCAAGTCATTATGTGTTACACCACTCGTACATCTACATTTACTGCACCTGATATTCACAAACGACAAGCAATCTAGATAGTAATTGCGTTCGAAGATGTTTACCTTCGGTGATTGTACAGGTTCTAGTGTTTCATGTTTCATGCAAAAGTGCAAGGTAAAATAGGTCGATTTTACTTCGAAAAACTTCTCTGCCTCGCAGGATCATTCTGATAGAATCAAGATTTCTCATATCTCAAATCACAGAGGGCGTTTTATAATTAATCAAATTTAAACGCTCAGAAAATCAAACAATATCGCAGAAAAAAAGAAAATATTAGAAATAGGAGGATTTTAAAAAAAAATTATTGGATGACTAAATTCATGTATTTTTTATTCTTATTCGGAACACTTCTCAAGTTAGACAAGAAACGAATCAAGGACGACAGAAAAAGGAAGTAAATGCCAATGCATAAGTTAACTGAAAAAAATCAATCACATAACATAAACGGAATGACAACGCATAAAATAATGATGATGTTTGATCACACAATAAACAAAAGCCATACACCCAACTATAGATGTTAAGAGACATTGTCAGCAGTGAAATTTGTGGAACGAAGTGTTCAACTTCAGCGCTAATTCAGTTTCGCACAAATACCGTTTGGAGGAGTATTAATCTGTTTCTTCTGCCAACCCCCTCTCAGCTATGAGTTAAAAAGCAGAGCAGATTAGAAAAATGAATGTCTGTATACAATACCAATTTGAAGGGGTCTGGATAAGATACGTTACAATTTATACACCACTGCTCCTATTGCCGCAGCATATGTGGAGCCCATGCAATTTAAGAAATTATTTACAGGACGTGATCTGGGATATTGACGGATTTGAATACTTAGTCAGGGGCCTTCTCACATTTCTCACATTTACCCACCAATTATAGTTTCGGCCTCTCGACTTGAGGTAACTGTTACTGAATTAGTCTGGTTGACCATTACTATTGAGTAGTCTGTTCGATTGGTGATCTATATAAAACATTGTGTAAAACTAAGTTCCATCGGATTTTCGCCGATTTCATGAACGGGCGTCCTCTCAAATAAGGTCCGTGCCCAGAGCGCCTATTGAGACTTAAGTTCAAATCAGGTGTCAGATTTATAGCGGACATATGTTCCATCGTTAAAGATGCTGGAAAATGGGCGTTTCTTTATAGCGCTGCAGGGAGTACCTGACTCCTCCTGGTATCGGCTTTTCTTCACTATCCAGCCCCGATAGAGTCTAAGAAGTGTCACCGCGTCCTTGTGTGGGAGTAAGTCCTGTACCACAGACGAAACGTTTCAAGCCTAGACGCTACTCGCTGGAAAGTTTTCAGAAAAACTATATTCCTTAGTTCCACCAGTTCTAACCTCTATTGCTAAACCTGCCATGCAACAAATTTCAGAAAATCACCCTCATTCCGTATAATTCAATTGCTGATTAGTAAGTTATGCTTCCTCAATTATAAAAATCTTAACTCGTTCAAGCCTAGGATTAACTGCTTTCTTACACACATATCACAATAACCTCTTACTTCTTACATTGAAATTCTACATCAAGTGTTTATTTGACCTTGCATAGGGTGAATATTACTATAAAAAATCTTGTTCAATGATAAGTTCACTAATAAGAAACTAAGTTTCAACAAATCTTACTCGAAACTTATTTAAAAAAGAACCCTCCAAAACATGAAGCTAATAAGTAAAAGAGAAACAGCTCTACGGGCACTTCATGAAACAAGCTGTAAAAAGTCTAGGTTAAACAATATGTAAATGTTTTTAAACAGATAATTTAAAGAGACAACTAGAATTATTTTATGTGAGCGGTGAACAACGCCATAGAAGTCACCATATATAATACGGGAAAATGTCAGGCGTGGATAATTTCAAAGAAATGAAACTATTAGTCATTTAATAACTAGAAAGATGTCCTTTAAAATCTCTCTATATAATACGCCATATATATATATATATATATATATATATATATATATATATATATATATATATATATATATATATATATATATGTAGAATAATCCTAAGTAGCCAGGCAAACCTACCTAGGTTTAAGCTAAACGAATCTTCAGTGTAAAGCCGACTTTACACTGAAGATTTGTTTAGGTGAAACCCAGGCTGGTTTGCCTGGCTACTTAGGATTATTCTAGTTTATCTCTCTACTTAGCGTATTGAGCACTCTACGTCGTTGTATTTTTACTCGTTTTGGAGGGTTTTGTTTTCTTTGGACTTGGGGCTTAACACTTGACGATTGTTTAGCCTTTTGTTGACATTCTTGGTTCTATCCTTTCATTTCCAATTTATCCTCGGGTACCAATTTCTTCTACTGCAAATTGAGCTATCCGAGGTTTTTCCAATCGAGTACTATCATATATATATATATATATATATATATATATATATATATATATATATATATATATATATATATATAAAGATAGATAGATATAGATGTATATGTATATGTATACCCGTTGTTTTATGGGTAAAAATTGAAGGGCAGTGTGCGAAATAACGATGACCTACCCGGTGCCATGCTAATTTGGTCCCGTTGACACGTACTGATATCGCCGTCGAAGAGTATTCGTATATATATTGCGACACATATATCTTCAAGAACGCTTTGTTCATTTTTCGAAATTCATTTCAAATTTTGAAAATAATAATTATAAAAGAGTGGATGGCAAAAAATGAATTAAAAAATATTTGATGTTACGTTGCGCTTAGTAGGACAATAAATAAGCAAACTCTGAAATGAAAGATTATAAATTTTCCACAAAATTCTTGTGCTTTGGGAACTTTTGCAGTAAACATAATATTGGTTGTAAATATGTAACATTTATGAGCTTATTATACGGATATCATTCCTTAGGTGCACTGTTCAATCATTAAGGTTAAAAATGAACTATTTTAAATTACAAAATTATACTTGGATTAAAATAAAATTACGTACAATATGATACACGTTACTTATAATACTTTCTTTCATGCCGTCAATTTTGACGCCCGGGTAAACTTGTACAAAAATTATATATATATATATATATATATATATATATATATATATATATATATATATGACTCGTGGGAGGGGGTAATTCACTGTTAATTCTGCAGGCAGATCCATTTAAGCCCTAAAGAATAAAAGAAATATAAAAATTTTTTAACCATTGTTATTTAAGCAGATAACTAAACGCAGCTCAGGTGTATGGACATATTTTTTCATTCTACTATTTTAATAAGAGAGGAAAACTTGCCGAAGTCTAAGTGAACATCGAATGAAATTGAAATAAAATAAAAAGCTCGACATCTATCACAACCTGGCAATAAAAGCGGAAAAATTTCAGAGTATGAAAATGGAAGTTGTGTCAAACGCTGTTGGAGTCGTTGGAACGATTTCAAAGAGCGTGTCACAATGACTGTAGGAACTGAGAGTCTAAGAATGAATCGAGATCATCCTGACACCCAACATTACAAAGAAGGACTAGAAAACTACAAACGTTTCCAAGTACAGGTTGTCTACCAAAAGTTGACACATTTTATGGTCGATAACATCGCCAATTCTCACTCAAATGATGTCAATTTTTTTAAAATGTGTAAAAATTAACGTGACTGTGTGGACTTATCCCAATAAGAATCTACTAGGAAGATGGATCAGCCGTGCCAGTGATAATGACAAAGTCTGGTGAAATGATCACCACCTTGACCTTGTGATTTTTTTTCTATGGAGTTTTCGAAAAGACAGGTATATATCCCTCCCTCTTCTGACGATCCTAGAAGAAATTAGCCAGATAATTAATGAGGCACTGGAAAATGTTACGCAAGACATGCTACAACGTGTTTGGCAAGAGCTGGACTACCTGTTCAACGTGTGTTGTGTCACAAGTGATGCGCATATTGAACATTTTTGAAGCTTTATTATATCGGTTATATAATCTACACCCCTTTGGCTATCTTGTTCGAATTTATAAAAATCAATATTTTGTTGTTCAAATTCATGTTGAACAACAAATGATTTATTTAATTTTGCTTGGTTACGGACACATCATGTTGAAACAGCGGTTCCCGTATGATCACCGAAATTAAGAAACATCTAGCCTCGTCACCACCTCGATGTTCGGCCGCTTGGGAATACCAGGTGATGTCAGTTTGGATGTGCGGGTGGTCTATTGGATATTGGCTCAGATTTTTTTTTTATCGGAGAGCCGAGTTCCAGTTGGATTCGTTATAATAATTTACGTGCAAATACGCCTGTGAAAGGTATGAATCCATCTCTTCTTCATTATCTATGGGTTAATTAGTAAAACATTTATCATTATCTATGGGTTAATTAGTAAAACATTATCATCTCCAAAAATAAAAATGTATACGATATATTTAAATATCAGTATTAAATAGCTCATAGGGGTTCGTGTGCTGCTAAACAAAAAAAAATCAACACATGTGGGACATGTAGTTATTCAGATATCCACATTTTAAATGATGCCAATTTTGGGGGGACACCTAGTATTTCTGTAATTTGATCTCTGGTTAACACACCCAATACTGTTGGCATTTATATAGGATAGGAATTGGAGAGGGGTGAAGTTTGAATACGTGATAATCGAAACCCTCGAAACGAAAACACTATGATAACATACTATAATGTCCAGGAGAGTGTGTTTCTACTACTGTCAATCAATGCAAGTTAAAGGGGCTCTCAAGGTAGATTATTACAGAATGAGTGACTTTATATGAATTCAAGTGGAGATAGAAATTGAAGATGTTGATGATATACATGATGATTAAAAGTTGACCGTTTACATTAAAAAGTTTAAAGTATAACTTTCGGAAAGCGTCCACGGGAGACTGTTTTCCACAAAGTTGTGGTTCCTAAAAAATAATTATCATCTGTTGAACTTTCTCTGCGTAGAGCGCCTCTGTGACGGTCACAAGCCGGGTGTCGCAGTTAGCTCCTCCTCATTTCCTTAACCCTTCAACAGGGGTCTCTCTCTCCCGGGAGTATAAATACTGGCTGACCTTTCGCCTCTTCCTCTTTCCACGGCTTCGCACATGTGCGGCCAAACTGCCTCTCCTGGGGCCGAAACCTCGCGCGTGAGGCGAGGTAAAAAAAACTTTCTCTTTTCCACTTACACCACTATGTAATCCTCTCACACAAGCAGCGTTTCCCATATTCTGGGAACACGCTTACGCATCCGTACAGACACTCAACACCCACACAACTTTCTATACAACACTGTAACATTTTATTCATGTCTTCAATGTATTTGTAATTCGTGTATTAATCTATTTGTTATTAATATATATTTGTTTGCATACATGTATATCGGTCTCGTTCGTTTTCTTTTGCCTTCTTTGGACTCCATTATAGTCAAACATTCTTATGTAGCTGGACCGGCCAGCGGAAGTCATAACCCAGAGATAACTCCTCTTCTCTTCTCACATTCATTCACCCCGCACGTTCCACTACACGGGCCTTTGCCGTAAAGGCTTGAATTAATTTAACTAAGCTATTAAACTCATCCGGGTATTTGCCATGAAAATAGCGATATAATAGCAACAAGCTTACTACGTAGTCACTGTAAGAATGTCTCTGCCGGTCAGAAAACAATTAATCAGCCAAAAGGCTACGGGAACGTCTTCGGACTCTGGAAATACTGGAATGTAAAGATCTAGCAGTGCCCTCTCAGATATGACCTTATTGCTCCATTTCTGGTTTAATCTGACAATTGTAAGGATTAAAGGGCGCGGCAAAAGTAACACCCTTTCTTGTTAACTTTTATTGAACAAAAATGGATTACGGTAGTTTAAGAATTTTCACAACAAAACAATACAATTTTTATGATTAAAACACTATTTACCAACTTCATTATGGCCCATTCATGTTCAATACACCACTGAACAATACTTTAAGCAATTGAAGGAGTCAATACTTTCTGAAGCAGTAAAGTTAGCAGACTATTTTTCTAGCATTTTGGAATGGATTGTAGGAATGTCCACCGGAGTTATTGAGCGAACTTCATTCCTAACAGATAATCGATGCAAAGACTATCTTCGAGGGCAGACGTATATCGTCAGTGGCAGAATCTCCGGGTATTATCGGTGATTATGATTCTTTATAGCCTTTTTTTTTCAGGTATTAAAAGATATAAGCAGGTTTTTCTCCCCCACTGGGCATTTTGAACAAGGTGCCACTTATTGGTATCTCTAGAATAACTATGGAATGTTAATATCGCGTTGCATTTTCACTAGAAATACTTCTTTGACACACACTCATATATAATACATGGAACAGGTTCGATGCAACTAGATATTTCTCACGGTGACATTTAAAACAAAGAGACCGCATTACATTAATAAATAGTAAGAATTCATGATATTTTATACTAAGTTCTCGTATTGTTGTTAATCCATATTTACATTCTCTTATTCTTAGTAAATGTTGAATAACAATCAACCCGTTGAATCATTTCTAAGATTGCGTGCATTTATTTGTCATCGAGAAGGGAGGATATTTCTGAGGTTGAAATCGCATGTAACCCATCTAACATTCTTTATTCTGTGCGAGTTTTCGCCACTGCAACTAGCGAAATAAAAATAAAAACACATCGAAGAAAATGTGAATAAATTAATTTTTTTCCGAATGATCCCCGCCAGGTACTCCAAGCAAATGCTTCGAGAAGGTGCCGGTCGGCGTCCTGCGCCTGGTGAGGTTTACGGCTCCATTATATCGAAACACCGGTTAAGTTAAGCAAATTCGAACCTGTTCATGCCTAGATGGGTAAACGCTTGGGAATATTAGATGTTGTAAGTATGGATGTGTGGGTGGTGTAATGGATAACGGTTTGAGAAATTAAATTGGTGGGCCGAGTTCCAATTCCAATTGTGTTCGTTATAGGCACTTTCACGCAAATAGCCTTGGAAATGTTAAGTATACAACACTTCTCCCCCAAGTTATGGGTTAATTAATAAGTATTTGTCCCTAAAACACTTATTACCTTAAAAAAGTTGCATTCAAATAGTTTGGCCTTTGACAACCCATAGAGGCTTATAGGCAACGAAACACAAGAGCCAACACCTTATGGATGATCTACTTTTCATGGTGATAAAACCATGAACACAAATGAATATGTCGATTGAATTTAAGCAGAAACTATTAGAAAAAGTATCCTCAATGATGTTGAAATTTATGTCGGCTTTACTATCAAGGATGGGTGCCTTGACTTTGGGCAATGGCTATCGAGTGTTAACCTTTTCTACTGAGAAGTTTTCACGTTGGCCCACAGAAGAGAAAAAGGAAGAACATTTATAATGAGATGGTATTGACTTGTACGGCAAAAGTTAATTGCCCATTATTGGTACATATATCGCCTGCTTACATGGTGAAAAGGTAAAACACCAAGTAGAAGCATCTTGTTAGTGTCTTGCTGAACAGGAACAAAATATTTGGGACGTAAATTATATAGCAGCCGTAGAAATCCATAACACAATCGAGAATGGAGTAGGTTACGTACAAAGGGAGAAAAATATGAACATCTCAAGAGCTGTAAACGAAGAATCAGACATACCGAATTGTTTCGATTCTGAGAACTGAGATCGATATGGAATTTGAAGGTTAGAGTTACGCCTATGATCGTAGGAGTTGAAAGAATACGTGAATCTTTTGGAGATTATTTGGAAATTGCAGGAAGCTTTGAAACTGAACAATCCGAAGTGATGCTGAGATCAAGACGTTGCCGATGTGGGCGGACGGGCTCTTAATCAATATTTGACAATTATATTCAGATATGGGACAAACAAATACAAAAAGCATGAACTACAAAATACTACTACTACTAGAAATAATAATAATAATAATAATAATAATAATAATAATAATAATAATAATAATAATAATAATAATAATAATAATAAAAAGAAAAAAGAAAAAGAAGAAGAAGAAGAAGAAGTAGCAGTAATAAGAAAAAAGGATATGGAGAATAAAAATAACCTTATAAATTATTGCATTTGTTCTTAACGTTTTTGTGACAGTCACTGATTCAT
>OZ038481.1:81111426-81178926 GCA_964036315.1 Acanthosepion esculentum
ATATATATATATATATATATATATACATATATATATATATATATATATATATATATATATATATATATATATATATATATATATATACTTAAGTTAAGAAAAAAATGGTAATCCGGAAAGGTAGTCCCAAGGAGGATGAAATCCTGAGAGCTCAATGTAAATTCAGAGCTAATAATTTAAAGAAAAACAGACCACTTAAAGCTCCATGTAATAATTTATTTCACCATAGCCCATTTAAAGGACGCTGGATCATCAGACTACACTCCCAAAAGGTGAAAGGAAAAATGAAATGAACATTTACACTTTTGACGGGTAGTATTAAGTTTATGTAACTTAACAGAGAGAGAGCAGTGATGAGTCGTATGATAGACATGATCGAGTTTAGAGAGGGTTTATTTTAATATTTTTATCTATCATACTTAGTATTAGGGGAGGAGGGACCAGACATTGACCTATTTATTCGGTTAACTTAACGGAAGTGATATATTGAAAGGGAAGGGGGAAAATAGAGAAAAAAGAAAAAGAAAAAAAGAAAAAAAAAGTGAATTAGGCTTTATGAAGGGAGAGGAGGAGTGGTCATTTTTAGCAATTTATGTAAGAAAAGAGATTTTAATGTTTGATAGCAATTTACTTTTTTAAAATCACCGAAGAAATTAATTTGATGTTTGCTAGCAATTTAAATATTTAGCTCTTTTACAAATAATTTAGGGATTTAATATGAGTTAAATAGTATATTTAAAAACAGATTCATAGAAAGTACATTCAAAAAACATTATTTAAAATATAACAGTTTACTGATAGTAATCTTTTAATATTGTAAATGATTGTTAAGGTAACATCTTTATCAGTCTGAATCTAATTCACGAATCTAATTTGTGACTATTTTTAGATGGGTAATCTTTTTTACTTAAAGTTTAAGTTTTAAATTAAGATGGAGGAATATTTGAAGGCAATATTAAAGATTTTGTTTTATCATATACATATATATACCAGATATACACTTATGTAAACCTCACATATACATACGTTCATTTACATGTGCAATTACACACATAGGCACATACACATGTATCGATATACACAGGTACCTATGTATATTCATATATCAATAATTACACAAGTCTTTACTCATATTCATATTTATATATCTTTAAAGTTTTCCTTAAATTTCACAGTTAATGTTTAATGTTAGGTGATGACTTAAGTGTTTAAATATCGAAACAAATATTTTTAATTTTAACATTTTACTATCAATATTGATAGGTAAAGAGTAATATATTTAAATTTAAATTAATTTATCAATTTAAACTGAAATTACCTCCAGATGACTAAAAAAAAAATTAATCTCACAATTCTAATTCGAGAATATTAAGAGAAAATAAGATAAAAATTTTATAAAAGAACTTTAAGTCCTTCCCTTAGAATACATCCCATATATATATATATATATATATATATAAATATATATATATATAAATATATATATAAATATATATATATATATATATATATATATATATATATATATATATATATATATATATATATATATATATATATATATATATATATAAATGAAAAGAAAGAACAGTAAGATATAAAATACGGTGTTCTTATAGATATTTTTATTTTTACACAATAGTGCTCAATGTAAATTAACAGAGCATTAATATTTTATATTAATTGATTTAAAATATGGTTTTTATCGCTACACAGTGATAACCATGTTTCTAAAATGGAAGCCAAAGCCTTTGAATTCAATTTTGTTACCAAATTAAAGACATTAGTTCCATTTCCTCGTCAAGCGAATTTTATATATGGATGTATATATATAAATACACAAAAAAGATCTCCAACCATAAATACCTACACCTGCATACATATTTATATTACTATATTTTACATATATTCACACATATTACATATACGAACTCACAAATACTTACATTTATATATACACATATCTACATACACAGACCACATGTTATCCTATATACATGATACGATATATATATATATATATATATATATATATACACATACACATATATGTACATATATATACACACACACATATACATATAGATACACACATATATATATACAAACATACCTACCTAAATTCACGAATACGCCTGCATACACACATATATATATATACATATATATATGTACATATACATATATATACATGCATACACATATGTTACATATGCGCCTACAATACACACATACATATATATGCATACATACACCTCTATACCAATGCATATATATATATATACACATAAAATCACATATCAATGTTCAAGTTCATATACATATTTGAATACATACAATTATGTGTCCTATGTGTGGATATAATCATTTCCAAAACCAAAAATACCATAATATTTTCCCTTTCTATATAGTTATTTCTGAATATATTTAGTTAGAGTGAGGTGGTTTTATATATATATATATATATATATATATATATATATATATATATATATATATATATATATATATATATATATATATATATATATAGTACAATGCTGATGCAGATGGAATAAAATTCCGATTACCAAAAACACTATTCTTACCATAGTGCTCAATACCGAGTAGAGTAAATAATATTTATTCGAAATTATAACATATGCACGTTGTAACACCACTACAAAAATTGCAGTTTTGTCTCAAAACCACTAGTGTCTTATCAAGTGATTGTGCTGATTGCAAAATAAATGATTTTAATAGTTCAACATCCAACCAAACACCCTCAGTAGGGGAAACATTGTTACGTAACCTACGATGAACAATCAGATGGCACATGTTAATTCAAAATAATGTGACAATACATCCTAAGTGCAATCTATTAGTGCATTAAACTTAAGATTAGATTAAATTAGAAATCATTATTACATATAAAGTTTTTATTTCATAGTTAAAGTTAAAATTATAAATTAAAAATCAAAAATGTCAAATTCTAAAATTAAACAAGCATCATGTTGAATATTATTAAAAACTTATTCAGTAATGAATCTATAAGAAAAATATATTTTTCTGTTCTTAACGAAGTGAAGATTTATCAGTTAAGTTCGATGCTGATGTAAGAAGTATCTACGATCGCTACACATATTTGTTACATGGAAGTCTGAATTCAAATAAGGAGGTTGATATGGAAGGGAATTTTCAAATGACAGGACAAACACATTCACACCCTAATACATAAACACGTATAAATAAACAAATATATGATCAAGCAAATATAAGCACGGATATTCACAAAGGAAATAGAAGGAAAATTTCCAAAAAGAAAAATAAAGATAAAGAACAGGAATAAAGAGAATAAAGAGACAGAGAAGCATATCAATAATCACGCAAATTAAAATAATGTCAGTCACATGTATATACAAATAAAATCATATGTGATATTATAACATGCATCTGGTATAATATATATATATATATATATATATATATATATATATATATATATATATATATATATATATATATATAATTGCAAAGAATGAATCATTGTGAAATCTAATGGAAGCCCACGTCGTCAAGCATGCACAATGTTTCCCTCTTTCATTAATATATTGCAAGATGCTAATCATACAATATATTGAAAAAGGTTCATTCATGAAAGATATGAGAAGCACATACACTCCAAGAAAACGTGTTCCGAATGTGTTAGTTCAGTTCAGACGGGGTACAGACATTAGGCTTTATAAATTTCCAAGAAAAGAAATTGCTACTATATACATTTATGAAAATGAACACTGCTAAGGCAGAGAGATAGAGAGGGAGAAAGATAATTTACTCCAGAATTGCGCATCCAACTATAATGCATATGAAACATTATCTGCATTCATTGTGATATCTCCTTCTATAGCGTCCAGGTGGATTTCTTTGGATAGCAAAATGAAATCCATTATACAAGCGTAATGATATCTTAGTTATTAACACCTGTAGCATCTCCATGGTTAATATTAATAACAACAAGAATAATAATAAGAAGAAGAAGTAGAAGAATGAATATGACTAACGATCGCAGAAGAAGAAGAAGAAGAAGAAGAAGAAGAAGAAGAAGAAGAAGAAGAAGAAGAAGAAGGTATTTAGTCGTAACAGAGAAGAAAACATGTCATAATCTGCATTTTGATTTTCTGAAAGAAAGTGAAAAGATAAATATCTTGTCCTTATGAGGATCTTGAGGATGTTACGGAACATGGATATGAAAATCGAACGAATAGACATCGAATCGTTGGGCACGATGAGGGTAAAGAACAATCTAGAACATATATTTATTTAAAAAAAACGTATGAATTCCATAAGAGAGTGCAAGAATAAACAAGTGACTTAACATAATTTTACCTCGTGCATACGCCACGGGTTGCCACTCGTGTGAACACTGAAAATATTATTATTATTATTATTATTATTATTATTATTATCATCATTATTATTAATAATAATAATAATAATAATAATAATAATAATAATAATAATAATAATAAGAAGAAGAAGAAGAAGAAGAAGAAGAAGAAGAAGACGAAGAAGAAGAAGAAGAAGAAGAAGAAGAAGAAGAAGAAGAAGAAGAAGAAGAAGAAGAAAATATTTTCCGAGACAAAATTAAAACAAATTTCACTCAATAACATTTACAGTAATAATAATAAAATGTGTATTATTTCGAAATGCATATTCTCTGATAAATATCCTAAAACAATTAAATAACTTGACCAAGGAATATAAGAAAGTGGGCCAAATATCTGCACTGAAAAATATGCAACATTTACGTATCTTTGAATAACTATAAATAAACTATCAAAATACAAAGATCTTGTAGTGCAAATCTCAAAACTGTGGGACATGGGGGCATAAAAAATTGGATTTGTAGTTGGAGCCATCGGACTTATTGGAAAAGGGCCCAATTGACTCATTGATGGGATTCCTGCTAGTCCATGATTTAAAGAAATACAAAATGATTGTACTCACAAGTACAGGACACGCTTTACAAAGAGCTTTATCTATGTAAAATGTGTGTGATTTTAGTTTTTTTTCACATATGTATAAAAATAGAATAATCAATGGAAAATGTTCTGAAGCCATTTCTGACATTAGGTCTGTGGTTGGGACCCGCGAGTAAATGTGTATACAACAGACGAAGATGATAATGATGATAGCAATGAAGGATGCACTGAGTGAGAAAATATGTCTTATTTCTAATATTAGTAATAATTTCATTTTCTCCTTAATATGTATTGGCTACTATATACGAGAAATCCTGGTGGATATTCCTATTTCAGACAGATAGATTTATTCAGGTGTTTGGGGTAATAGCGATGGCATGCATTGACGGTCACGATTCTTCAAATGAAGAAATTGAACAAATTGTGAAACTCCTCTGAGTTTAGGGTAGATGATGAATGAATATGGAATGCGCCTGACAAGTTTGTGTCACGTGTCATTTGAGCCCCTGGGTCGATTCCGGAAAATCTCGAGAAACACATTGAAAGCATTGGAGTCGCACCTGGCCTAACAACGTTGAAAAAAGCAGCTATATAGCGCACAGCAAATATCCCGCAGAGTGTGCTTGCTGTTTGAGGTATTGAGACCTTACAGTGTGTCACTTAAAATTATTTCTGTTGCTTGACAACAATGGTGCCAAACTTTCAAGCATGGTAATGCTACTACTACTACTACTACTAAAGAATCTGTCTATATTTCTGAGATGAGGTATTATGCACACTATTTACATTATTCGGTCTATTGTCCTCATCTTTATCGCCATATATATCACAAAGTTTCGGCCGTTGTACGCTACGGCCTTCTTCAGCGAAGCGAGAAAAAAACAACACAAATTGCAATATGAGCTCTGGTAAAAACACATGTAGATAACTTCAAAAATTGCAATATGAGCACAGGTAAAAAAGGTTGCTTAGGTTTATAATACCAATAAATTCATCCACAGATGTCCTCAAGGGCACATGGCACAGTGGATAAAGGCTTTGATTAGATCCACTGACAGTACCCAACGAGTGTCAGTTAAGGCAGTGGAGAGGGGAATTTACAGAAAATAACTGATAACTGACATCCATGAAAACATGGCACGTAGAATAGTTATTTCGCTCACTGGGATTGATCAGTCTACGCCAGCGAGCGAAATAAAGGGTTCAGTCGACATTCCAACCATCTGAATACAGCCGGAGCGTACAACTGCCGAAACGTTGTAATACACATGGCGAGAAAGATGAGGATAATAGTCCGAATAATGTAAATAGTTTACTACCACTACTACTACTGTGTAACGTGACTGCGTTGTTACTGATTTCGCCAATCGGAGTTAACACAGATAGGATCGCAGAATGCGTGTCCACAAAACTGATTTCAATGAATATATACAAATACAGAAACATTATACATGGATAAAAACTGTAATTCACACGGAGTTGGAATATTGCGAGTGGATAATGCAAAATAATAATGTATACTGTATGCGATGGATATCTTGAAATAGTAAAAGTTTATATCTATTCAATAAAATTGCAATTGGCTCCAACTACGGCCTCCATACGGTCTCCTTGTTTAAGTTGATGACCGATCAGAGTGAGTATGCCGAGCTTCTTTGCCTTCGCAATCACTATTAGTCTCATTCAACTCTTTCCGAATCTTCTGAACTGTTCTGAAATGTTGTTATTGGAGTCTCTGGTACAAATTCCAAACAGTACAGTATGCCATTTCCAAACTTCGGCTGGCGTGAATTGCGTCATGGTATTCATTTTCTCACAGGTGTTGCCCAAGAAAATCAAAAACCAACAGAGGGCATGCACGAAATTAGATACATAAATTGGCGACAATTTACACACCGCAACCTGTATATAAAATAGAATTTCATCTGTAGAATAAAAGCTATCATATTTAGTGGGAATATTATAAGTTCTATGCTAACAGTTTATTTTCTCGCACTTCTCGGTTGTGAAAATCTATCCAGGCTTTTTGTTTTCCAGCCAGCTTTCATCAACAAAAAATTAAATGGAAAGTCGATCTTGATCTTCTGTCTTCTTGATTCCTATACTTTTATTGCTATCGCTCTATAACAATGTTTTTCATTTTCTTCTTTTCTTACACTCAGTGACCACTTGTGACTTATTGGCTTTATTGCCTTGCCTGGTGTTAAAAGATTAAGAGTAGATAATAAATGCCTCATACAATCGAGACTTAACCTTCAAACCGAGAGACGTAACCGAGATCATTAACCTTCAAACAGAATGGTCCACTGCCAGATGTCAATTGCCTCGGTAAATCAGGCTGCCCTTCATATTCGGGGAAAACACGAAGTAGCCGCCAGCTGAGCGAGGTTGCTTACAAATATAATTTCAGCGGTGCGCAAAACTGCCGGAGTCAGTTGTAGAATCACCACACCACCGTCGTATGTAGTTTCCCCACTTCAGCCCGCGTACATTCAGGTTTTGTCGCTGAAGTCCCACCATTCAAGCGTCGACGTTCCTGTCGTAGCATTCTTGCCTTCGAGGCCACCAACTGTCTCTTTTGAATAAGATTGTCCCTTTCTCTCGAATATGCCGGGTTGAATTCGACTAAATTCGAAAACGATATAAGGAAATTTCGGAGATCCCTTCAAATGCACTTACTGCAGATGCCTCTTTTGAAAGCGTAATCGTCACCGTGGCCATTCAAGCATTGTACGTATCTGCTCAACGCAAACAAAGAGTTTCTTTCCGAAATATTTAGAAATTCTTGCAGTCAAATAGAGTATTTCAAATGTGACAAGCAGAAAAATATAAGCTTTTTAGAGGCGATGGGAGTTTTCTTGGGTCTTGCCAAGCAAGTCGAATGAACTCGCCCGAGATTTACTTAAAGGAAAGTTACCTGTTGCCAGTTAGGTGAGCTAAATCATGTTTTTTTTATTAACGTGAAAATAAAGTTCTTTTGTAATATTGAATTCTGTAGGTCGACCTCCATATTGCCACCTTGTCAAACGTTATAACAAATATTAAGAACATGCATATTTCAATTGTATTTATAAATCTGGTTAACTTTAATGACTCAAAAAGAAAACAGATCACACCACAGAGAACCCACCCTAGAATGTCTGACGCTAAACACCACGAGAGCACCTCTTTGCGACTGCTCGGTCTCACATTGACTGCTGGCCTGAGATGGAACAAATACATTGAGTCAATAGCTTCGTCCACCGCAAGGAAATTTGGGTACCCTGTGCCGCACCAGGAAGTTTTTCTCGCCGGAGTCGATCCTTCAAATCTACAAATCAATCATTCGCCCTTGCATGGAATATTGCGGCCATATTTGGTCTTGAGCCCCTTCTGTTTGTCTCAAGGTCCTTGATAAAATCCAGAGACGGACATGCAATGTAATTGGCCCTGATCTGGCATCTCGTCTGCAGTCGCTCTCTCACAGACGTCCTGTCGCCTCTCTCTGTCTTTTTTACAAATAATTTCACGGTAACTGCTCCGATGAGCTGCTTTTGCTGGTTCGCAGACTTCACGTCTCTTTTACTCCAATAGCTTCATGTCTCGCCCTTCTCGCCAGTGGAACTCCCTCCCCTTTTCCTGATTTCCTGATAGCTATAATCTCCAATTATGCAAATGTAATGTCAATCGACGTCTCCAGATGCCTTGATCGTTCTCTTCATACTTTCCTCTGTCACTCCTTTTGCTCTCACTCCAACTCTCTTTAATCCCTTGCGTGCCGACGGCTTCCCGCCTTGCTTGGGGTGAAACGATAAAAAAAATTTTTTTTTATAATTTTCCTGATTAAACGAAGAATCTGGAATAGCAGGAGATTTCTTTAAAAATAATTTTACTAATATTTACCAAATGCAAGGCCCAAGAGCCACTTAAGTTGGAGGGTTACTGTGTGGTGTTGGATGAGCGTCAGTAAAGATAAGTGAAGTTCATTTAGTTATATAGGGAAATAACGATTAAACCTAAGCCTAAAGGTTTGATATTGGACGTATAAACCAGTGGGTGTATGTTAGAGAGGAGATGAGCTGCTAGTTTCTGATCATCCAAATATACAGAGAAGAAAGAGGGTAGAACCGAGGATAGAAACCTGAGGAATGCCGGCATTGATACCATGAACTTCCCGTAAATGGCTTTTAAATATCTTACCCGGTAGGAAGTACTTGATAATCGATAAAGCCCTGGTGGAACTAACGAGTGTAGTTCGTCACAATAGTTACACCCTGCCGGCACCGTCAGACCACGACAGCAGGGTTTCATTTATCGGAGAAAAAACGCAACTCGACATTGCGAGTCGTATAAACGCGAAGACGACTGAAGATGGCTACCTTCTAAAAGGGAGTTTTCGATAGTAGTGTCGGCCTGTAAACCGAGAGCGGTTTACAATGAAGGACCTGGAGGAAATGCGTCCGGTCCCAGCAGCGTGGAGAGAACCGTCGCTCTGAAGCACATATATAGAGATGCCGAGTGAAAATCGGTGTATCTCACCGCGAAAAGTAAAGAATGTCATGAAACAGCGACAGCAGTAACAATAATGGTGATACACGCAGATACACGTCCTGTTACTTAATGTCTAAAGGGAGGGAAGAGATTTGACTAAAAAATTACAAGGCAACTAGAATTTGAACCCGTACATCCAATCTGTCATTTCGAACCACTATTATAGACCCCGTACCTCCTCTCAATGGAAAGATCTTGGTAATTATTGTTTCCCTAACACTCTTTTAAATTCACTTGACTGTTTGTCATTTGACAGCATCACCCCTAACCTGAAACAATCTAATTTTGAGTCTTGAAAGTAAGATCCACCCATATTTCACCATGTCAATTATTTATGTTTCTTCTCTCCGTTAACTTTCGGCTTGCTCTATTTTGTTTATTTCTTTGTACTCATTGGATCATTCTGCAAAAATTATTTATTCTGTGTCTATTATTATTATTATTATTATTATTATTATTATTATTATTATTATTGCATGTATTCATCTCTATATTATCTCGTACCTCAGCTAAGCTCAAGCGACATCCTGTCTACTCAATTCGACTGCAAACATTTCAATAATTTAGTTGATATTAGTTATGACGTTGCCTGGATAGTTTCAATTTTCTTTATCTAGTTACCAGTTGCTATAATCTTTTCGCAAGGTAGTTTAAGGCGCTTTAGTAATTATCGGTAATACTTGTCTTCCGGTTTCACCATTTCTTCTTCCCTGATATTATTGTTTTCTTTTAATACTACTACTACTACTACTACTACTACAAATAATAATAATAATAATAACAACAATAATAATAGTTCCCTGTTTTCTATTTTCCTGCCTCTTCTGCATTTCTCATCGCTTTAGATTAAATGTAAAGTCTCTACAAAACTAGAGAATATTTCTAAGCCACTTCACAAGTTCTGAAGCTTCCGTGCTTTAAAGATTTCAATCTTCAGTTTCTCCATTCGTAAACGATAGTGTTTTTAGCTGAATTATAACAAATTTATAACAAAATTATAATAAAATTATTTTTTTCCTTTTCTATTGTCTCTTGATGTCAACAAATTGGTTTCCTGCATGTGTCCTATATCATGCGGTAGATTTTTAACATATACAAAAGTTTTCTTTTTCTTTTTGGCTGTGCACATTTGTTTACATGAGTGCAGTAAGGAATTAATCCAAATTCCCTGTAATAATTGTATATTACTTTTGCTCTAACATGGTATTTTGAATTGCCATCGTGGAAAACTAAAATTGTAAAATGATGCCAACTTGAAAATGTAACTATTACGTAGAAATAAACCTACTAATACATGATTATATAAACAAAACTTATAGAAAATACCAAAAGGAATAACTTATTTAAAATGGCTTCAATTAATTTTAAAATGCATTCTCAATATGACATCGAAAATGTACGCATATCCTAACCAGGAGTTCGTATATATCTTTGTTCACTACTGCTTATTGGAAGTTTTAAAAATATTGTCATTGGTTGGAGATGTTTTTTTGTATAATACTCCCACAAATAGCAATGTAGATTGTAACAGTCCGGGTTGAATAGGGAAAGATATTACCTTTGTAGCATTTCTTCACATTTTTTGCTATGTTGCTGGGTGCAACATCTTGGATTCACTCAGTTCCTTGCGGTTGATAGTCTTGAGCCATGACAAAGCAGTATACATAAAGAATTTGTACAAATATCATCACTTACCATTTGTCTTTTATAGGAAGGTCGGCAAATTTATTTTATTTTTGCAGAGGCCATGACATCCAAGACAAAGATTTAACTTGATGTCAGTTTCTGAGAGTGCTCTTGATGTCAAATTATTATATCTGCGAGGTAGAGCGCGTTTCCGATAGTAAAAATAAACTCCACTGGATAGTCTTTTTTTGTCAAAGGCCATGATTCTTGAGTTATCTGAGCAATTTCTTGCACATCTCCGTCCTCCTGTCCTATACCGATTCCCTAATGTTGAGTCTTGACTCATTGTTGAATCTCGCCTAATGCATGGAATAATAATGCAACACAAAAGGTACTTAGAACAAGAATGTATTATAACAAGAAAGTGTACACAATAAGTACATATAGTATTTCTGTATATTTCTGGGAAGACGTTCCTGGAGAATGTGTTGACTAGTCGCAGTGGATCAGAGTCTCTAGTTGGATCTCGTGATACCTCCCCCTCGTCTTGCGGTACCAACCACATTTATATAGTTGGTAGTCACCTATGCAGATTAGGTGGATCCCACCACAACACCTAAGTAGGTGCCTTCTCGTTTCGATCGACTATTATGAAGATATTGTTTGTTTTCCTGTAAGCTGTCCTGTTTTTCTACGCATGGTTGTCAGATAATTTGAAAACACTGTCTTGATTACGTTAATTAAAACCTTAATCATCATCTTCAGGACATCGTCCGACTTCCACTGGCTGCCCCTGCACATCTCTGTGGTTTTCTTTGCAAACGAGACAGTGCGATGAACACATTATTACGTTGCACATTGAAACAAATCTGACACAATTTTTCAGTTTGGCTGAGAATCCATTTTTCAAGATGCAACTTAAAATGTCCTTCTGTATTAATAGGAAACACTATTTTTGTGTAGTGGCTGGAAAGTTGAAGTTAAAAGTAAATACATGTTCTGTTTCGCTTTCCGGGCGTTTTCACCATAAATGTAATATTTTTTCAGCTTTAATATCATCTATCTATATATATAATACAAGAAGTCTCTGAGTGTCTGTGTGCGTCCGTCCGAAGCATAATGATTCTCGGGTTATTTAAACAGTATTTTTATTTTAACTTTCTTCAAACAGACATGTTTTAATTAACATATTTTTTAAGTTAAAGACAGATACAAAGAGATACCGCTTTACTGGTTCGTCTAACTTGTTGTAATTATTTATATTTCAGCTCTCTTTAAACAAACAATAGTTTAAATATTTAAAAATAATTTTTTTTTTCATATTTAAGAAATATTTTCAAGTGAATATGATTTTAAAATATTTTTGGCATATTAAAATTTTTTTAAATTTAATCTCATTTAAACTTCAAGTTTATCACGGAAATTCTATTCATATTAAAACTCTCAGAAGAACGTTAAACGTGAACTTGTAAACCAGACCAATGATGACATAAACGAATTGAAATATTTAAGTGAATCATAAATTTACTATATATATATATATATATATATATATATATATATATATATATATATATATATATATATATATATATATATATATATATAGTGGGGATTGTAGTCGTGGCCAACTGTTTCTTCTGAAAGCATACTTTTTTCCAATTTCTCTAAAATTTTGTCATTGCTCACAGGTTTAATCCATAGTATTCTCATTATCCTTCTGTATAACCACATTTTTATTACCTAAAGTATCTTCATCTGTTATAAGATTGTGCATCATTCACTGTCATATAGGATGACCGATATTACATAACAGTTCAGTAGTATTTCTTTGGATAATTGTTTCTTAATATTTTTAATATTTTTACGCTAGTATACAAATATACAGATGCAATTATATTTTTAATTGCATCAGACTTCTAAGTTTAGGGTTACGGCTCGTTCAAGTTTATTATTATTATTATTATTATTATTATTATTATTATTATTATTATTATTATTATTATTATTATTTCCTTTGATTTCTGGTGTGTACACAATTCAGAAATGGCATCATGACATTTTTCGTTGGCCTTTTAAGGAACAAACCTAAAAAACGCTCATATTTTACATAGATAAAGCTCTTCGTAAGGGTTGTACACTTGAGAACAATTATTTGCATTTCTTTAATGCATGAGATTCCAGGAATCCCTTCAGTGGGTCTACTGGAATCTTTTTCCAAACAATCTGAGGGATTCAGCCTCAACAGGGAATGGTGTTGTTCCCCTGTGCCACATTTTTGAGATTTCTATTTAAAGGTCCTTGTATTTTGACAGCTTTTTGTAGATCTTCAATTATACATTGCAGTCTGCAGGGGCAATAAAAGAAGCAATCTTTTTGTTTGCGGTCTCTAATAACAATGCCTGGGCAATTAGCTTTGATTGTTCTGTGAGTGCGTGTATTGTGTAGTCTCATGAAATTGTTCAGGTACTATCTCCGTAACAGGGTTTGGGTGGTGTTCATACCAATTTCTTTTAGGTTCCTTTCCTTAGAATTTGTAGATATTCCAGTGCAGATATTTGCCCACTCTGTCATGAAGAGTCGTATATTCAGTATAATACCAGTAACGTTCAACCTGATACAAAATGATCAATTGTTTCTGGATATTTATCACAGAATCTGTATTTTGGGCTAACACAATATTTTAGTATGTGCGCTTGATAATTTCTGGTTAACAACCATTTATCCTCTACAGCAAGGATAAAAACTTTGGTTTCAGATTTTAACCCTGCACTACGTAGCAACTGATTAGTACGGGGTTTGTCTACATCATCTTCTTTGGTACGGGCTGAGTATTCGCCATGAAGCGCTCTTTCCTGCCACTATTTCTGTATCAGCTCGGTTACATTTGCTTTCGTTTTAAGCATTTTAAGTATCTTCTTCTTCTTCTTCTTCTTCTTCTTCTTATTATTATTATTATTATTATTATTATTATTATTATTATTATTATTATTATTATTATTATTGAGTTATAGGACAGAACCTTCCGACAAATCCAAACTATGATAAAAATATACAAAACGAAATATGCCCTTAATTACAACCAGAATAATCAGGGTATTCTAGGTAGATGAATCCTAGGAAATTATGAGCCATATGCGGAATAGCTATGATAGTTATAGTGCGTAATTTTATTGGTGTGGCTCAGTTGTAAATATCTCCAGATCGGGTAAAATATTTCGCTCAAAAAATCTCGGTACCTACATTTTACTCCCAAGTAGCCTTCGATTTCTCTACACAAAGACATCATGTTCCCCGACTTCTCCCGCCCATGAACATATATGCATTAACCATTTTGTGACTTACCAAATTTTTAGAGTCAGGCAAAGTACAATCTATCAGGTGACGAAATATTTACTGTAATCTAACTTAATTTTGAAATCTCGTCGCTAGTCTTCCAGGGCGCGAAAAAATTCACCTTCATTCCCATTTTTTGGTGGCTCTCTAAAAGGTCCAAATTCATATCCAGGACTTGATTTGCTTTTATTTTTAGTCTGTGGTCCAGAGAGACTGCAATTACTATAATTGTTTGTCTATGTGTTTTACACAAATGATAAAATTCACCTCAATACCCATAAACTATCTACAATATTAAGCGTTATGTAGTTGTGCTCTGCGGCTCACATCAAAAAATGAAAGTTGATTCTCGAAATGACATCCGCCTTTGTTTCAATTTAGAGTAAAATAAAATCAGAATTTACTGAGGTCACTGAAATTTATTTTGAAAGAACTCCTGTCCTTCCATTCAGCATGCTTCTGCGAGCCTGGATACTCAACCAGCGTACATTTAGATAAAATAAAACGGATATACATTCTCAGACATTAACTTCAATTTAATCAAGACCAGATGTTAAAGAAAAAATAGTCTCAGCGTTTTTTTATTAGTTGATTGAGTCAAATGAAATTTCAGTTCTGGAGAACAGATTTTAATGTCGAATAGATGAATCATGCGGAACAATTGAGAACACATCTAGAATAAGAGAAAATGCTTTAATTTTGCACAGCAAGTGTAACGTACATTGATGTACTCCATCAGAACGTTTATGCGCAAACAAAAAGAATAACAGGAAAAACATTTGGAAGTCGATTGTTCTCGTCTGCAACAACCACCATATTTATATGTCATTGTACCAAGGGACGATTACGTTTTACGATCGCTTTTACGAAACACTTTTATGGGGGAAGAACATTCACTAGTGTAAATCAGGTTCGAGAGTTTTCAAAAGGTTTTTTTCACATCACAACCTGTGGAATTTATCAGATAGTATCCAAAAGTTCCTGAAAAATTTTCACAAGTCACTCAAAAAAATTGTCAATACATAGTTGAATAACATCGTCTTGCATTTTATCTTTAAGTATAAAGCTGATATCCTCTCTATTTCTTTTGCTGTCCACTTATGTCAGTCAGTTTGGGCGGCAATTCAATCTCTATTTCAGGCGTCTTCTTGGGTTTGTTCAAAGTCCACAGAGAGCAATTGTGCTTTATACCGCAACTATGTTGAGCGGACATTAGTTACAGTTTCTGGGAGAGAGAGGATTATTTGACGAGATCAACAGTCTAAACAAGACCAGTCCGCTGAAAGCCTCTGTCACGATGACTTGCGGCTTCGTGCTAGCTCAACCATCGACGACTCCCAAATAGTTCCGTCGAACCAATTTCACTCAAACGTCTTACGTCAATTCGTGGTATTTTTTTATGCACTTTCCGAATGAGCTGCACGTTTGGAAAACCTCCACAGGCCGATAGCATCAAGAAGATACCTTCCGGAAAAATCGACCTTGGTTCGGTGTATTATGGTCGCAAAGCGAACGGCGCCGTATATACCAGATAGGAAATTATTTATTAATCAACCTAATAGTTATATAGTTTAATTTGTTATTGCATTCAATCTATCTTACAAATTGTATTGGTTACGGACCTTATATTTTGGGTTTGTATATTATGAGAGATAATTGGTAGTTGCGTGGATGAAGGATTTTGTTCTGTGCAGAAAGAATATAATTCAGTGTAACTGCACCTGCTGAACTCCTTTTCTACTGATGAGTTGTGAATTGATCTACACCGGTATGTTTGCTTCGCAGAGAGAACTGGCTATGTAAAGTCGTTTGGTTCAGGCTTGGTTTTATTTGATTTTAGTTTCTTGATTCAGTTTTCTTCCTGATGTTATGGCAGCTGTATCGACTTCAATGTTGTTTTCATGATTTAATCCGAATTCCATTCTATGTTTGTGACCTGATTTTGATAGATAATAAAGCTTTTTTCATATTTTTTGCATGCTCCATTATGAGTTCTAACACCCAATTTTGTATAACTAAAAGATACTTATAAAGACTCATTGCTGAAATTTTGTATAAACGTTCCATTTGTGTCATACTTCTACCCTCCACCGCTCCTTGGCAGATACAGACGCTCAACATCTGCCTTAGTGTTTTGCATTCTATTGCATGTGATTTTTTGCATCGGTTTTCTTAAGTTTCTTTAATTCTTAGTTTATTATTTTGAAGTTATAAATTACAATCGGATTATCAATGTGTTTATGGCCGTTATTATATTTTCCGAATTCAGCCAAATTTCATTACTGTTATTATTATTATTATTATTATTATTATTATTATTATTATTATTAATAATAATAATAATAATAATATTCCATTAAAATACAAATTACTACGTATGTTCAAATAATATATCACTGTTCTAATTAAAATTTAAAACAAATATCTTGCAGCTCCTCGACAAATTCGAAAAAATAGTTGGTAATTTTTAGGTTCATTTGTTCGGATAGTTTCTTTTACATTCTCGGGTTATTCTCAGTTATTTTCATACATTCTGCGAGATTCTTCGGATAGTTTAAAATATTCTAATAATGTTGAAAACCGACGTGACAGACATATCTGGCAATTTGTTTTAGTTCTCTTCAATTAATGAACATTTGTTATTATTATTATTATTATTATTATCATTATTATTATTATTATTATTATTATTATTATTATTATTATTATTATTGTTATTATTAAGACTGAGACCATGAGCCACTCATGAAAGTTTCGGCCGGTTGCTGATTGACATATTTCACCTCCTGTGAACGGTATAGGGGAAAAAAACATTTCCTCAGCATATAGGATGGTCCAAGCAGTGCTTCCACCTGCACACACCCATTGCTCTCAGCAGTCTTGTGAAGGAGTGAGATTCCTGAAAATCCTTGCGCCAAGCACAATGAAGCAAACATCTTGATACATGTTTCTGACTTACCCTGGAAGGCTTTGGCACTACTGTATATTCGTCGCCTCTGCATTCACAATGATCTTCCTCTAAAGTAAAACAATGTCTGTAGGAATCCTTTCCTGACTGATCTTGTGTACAACAGAGATATCAGGGTGATTGCTCTACAAACGCTTGTCATTCAAGATACTCGCAAGCCACACGCGCTTCACTTGATCATTCCCGGCTGCAGAAGGTCGAGAATGCTTATACCACTTCTCTGTGCACTCAAGGGAATTATTTCTACATTGCTCCTAACATATTCTAAGCACATCGTTTGCATAGCGTCGTCTCAGTTGTTGTTTCCTTCATGTTCTTCTTGTCATTGTTCTTGTTTTTGTTATTATCTATTTTTGCTTTCTGCTCTATGCAAGACTTACCTTACTCAAGTGCTGTAATAAGGCAAGAAAATACATGCTTTCATTTGATTCTGATGTTAAGCGACACTTAGCACGTCGACACTTTATGTTTTTCGTTACATGAATAATGTTGATACATTGATAAATCTCTCTTGGGTTTATAAGCAGCTACACAATATATAATTGTTAGAGTCTCTTGTAAACAAATCTGTCAGTAATATTTTTTGTTTCTTTTTTATCGCGCAGAAGGTTCCAATTATTATCGGTACAATAATATTTACATATTCTTTTTTTCAATTTCAAGATATTTATATTTACTTAGTTTGTCATATGGTTTAACAGACACATTTTATCTGATGGTACTGAAATATCTATGATAAGAAGGTGTTTGTTCGTTTGTCGTCTTTGATATGTGTTTTATTAGCTTTTATATGTCTGTTAGTATAAATGCTAAGGAACCAAATAGTGGACTTATGACATTCTATGAACAGTTCATTGTGATTCCCAAAATATTTTCAGTAGTTAACCATTACTATTATTATTATTATTATTATTATTATTATTATTAGTCATCGTCGTAGTAATAGTAGTAGTATTTCCTTTATATGTTGTATACTCAATTCTTTCAGGGTTCCAGCCAGATATCTGAGCACAAAAATGGCAGCATAACATTTTCTTCTGAGCATCTTTTGAAAAAAGAACACACTAAGAGAACACACATCCTACACAGTTAAAACCCATCGTAATGCTTGATCTGTACACATTTTCTTGAATGTCTTTAAGACGAGAGCTACCAGAAATCCCTTCAATGAGTCAATCGGACACTTTTCCTATCAATTCGATGATTTCAACTGCAACTGGAATTCTTGATGTCCTCAAGTGTCACCATTTTGGAGGTTTCGATTTCAAGGTCCTTGTGCTTTGATAGTTTTTTGAAAATCTTCAAAGACACGTTACAATCTGCAGGGACTTCCTTGTCGATAAGAACGCGTATTCTGTTTTTGTGGTTTCTGATTATTATTATAAATGTTGTTGTTGTTGCTGTTGTTATTATTATTATTATTATTATTATTATTATTATTATTATTATCATCATCATTATTTACGATTTATCCAATTCGACTTTTCTGATGAATCATAACTCTAATGACTGAATAAACTCCTTGCGAATTCCCCTTCAACAAAATAATTATGGAAATACCTCTATCGCAATGACAAATATTCGATCTTCATAAAATATGCTAATAAAAATCAAGACTATGAATGCTGATAAATATTTTAAGAAAAAGAGGTTACAAATTAAAGGATTCAAAATTGACAAGGTTTTCCATTTTGCTAAAGCCGACATTAACTGCATGTAACCCTCTTTCTCTTTCTTTCTCCCTCGATTTCCTTCTTTCTTTCTTTCTCTCTTTTCTTCTTTCTTCCTTTCTGTCATTTTTTGTCTTTCCTTATTTTTTTATTCAAAATATGCATACATTCTTTTTCTCAATAAAACCAAACAGCCTCTCAGTATATCTTCTATTTCAAATTTTCTTCGAAATAAGTAAAATGAACAAATGTTAATTAGAAAATTAACGAAGATCATGCAGAATTAAATATATGTTTATTTTTGTTATTGCTACTGTTTTACTATTACTCGTGTTAGTAATATTTATAGTATGATTAGGAATATTTATATACCCTTATCTTAGTTATCATGCTGTTGATTTACTTATCATTCCTGTTGTAGTTTAAAATATCACGCTACTTTAAAAAAACATTCATCGCTATGGAGAAATGCTTTCCACGTTTCTCAGTTCATAGTACCACAAGGATTTTGTCACATGAACTTAACAGTAAAAGATGCAGCGCTTAGAAGTGTTTACTTTTAATTAACGAATGCTATACGGGCATTTAAGTGAGATTATAATCAGTGCATATATTAAGCCCACTCTACAGATATCATCAGTCAACAATCCGAAAGTGAAAGTGAAAGTGAAAGCGATGGTTGTGCTGATGCCAGACCTCTTTATTTCTAGTAATGTGCTGGAAGGAATATTTGAGATTGTGACAAAAAGAAATGCGCACATAATCAAACACACATATAGAGGCGCTTTAATAAAATCGTTTTTCTTTTTCTCTGGACGTAAATCTTTAATTTCTTGTTTTCCCATCATCTGATGACGAGTCTGGATCGATTTGTCTTCTCTAGAATTGGGATTAATTTCGAAAACCCGGTTCAGTAGGTTATCATTAAACGTCGTTCGTGTTACGCCTTTTGGTATCATTGCCTTGTTTTATTTTCCATATACACAAGCGTAAAGAGGAAAAATGACTGTTGCCAACAGATTTAATTCTCATACCCTTTATCCAGACACTCGACTCTTAGATACTTATTCCAACACCCCCGCTTCGCCAGAAATTAGTCATACGATAAAATCGGCATTTGTTTTAATCAAAATCCTTCATATTTCATATTCAACTCTACGCAGAATGAAATTCTGGATTTTTTCCAAAATTCAATATCGCATATTTCTGCGACTACTTCAAGTCATTACGCCGCAAAATTACGCAAGTACACTTGACAAAGTCATAACTTCACGTATCTAAAAGCCCTAAACTTAACTCATATATTCTACAAATAAAAAAAAACAAAGAAGATTGTTATTTTTCTCTCTCTCGTAAGAATGAGCGAGTATATTTATGAGATATTTGCTAAGTTTCGTTTTGATACAAGTCCATAAATTTGTGGCACACATCAACTATTAAACCCTCTAGTCAGCTGGACAATCTCCTCAAACATGAAGACGAAATTTGAAGCAACATAGATATATTTTTTTTACAGGAAGAGGATGAGGATTCCCTGGGAAGAATTTGTGAGCAACGCCGAAGTTCTTGAGAAAATGGCAACAAAAACGAAGCTTACACACCGAAATACGCTATTATCTTTGAAATTTATGATTTCTTGGTTTTCTGTGAAATGATTTTGATAAAACTTTCCCAAGCTGGGAACACCATTGTTAGATTTTCATTATTCTCTGTAATGTCCTTTATTTTTAAAAATTTCAGATTCGTCCGTTTTTGGGGGAACCATGTTAATAGCGTCTCTCCTCTATAAGAACAATAAGACATGGAAAAAGTCTCAACGATGAAGAAGAGTCTGTCATCATCAGGTAAAGTGCTAAAGGGACCTCTCTTCATGTCATTGCGGAGAAGTCAGGTCCTCATGTGGACACAGACGATTTCTTAGGAATCCTTCGCCAATGAAGAAACTATCCGATTATGGAAACTCCAAAGCTACGACAGGATTATTATCCGAAAGTCACGTTGGAAACCCGGACAAACAAACACGCAAAGATATTTTCACCTCCGCTGGACTTAGTCATGTACCGAAAAACATAGCCCCCTTGAAACTGTCCCCTTTAATGCGCCGTCACAGTAATTTGAGGATCCCATGGGCTTGGAAATACATGACGTTGGACATGAGTTGTGCCAAGAACTGAACGACTTGTAACGAAACTGACTTTTGGGCAAATGGTTTGGTCTATTTCGGAGATGAGCTTCACCAACATTTACAACATCAACCACAGAGTGTAGGAGTCATGTTGTTATCTAATATTATTGGAGACAGAATTGTTGGTCCATTCATGTTGCCTGAAGTCTTTAAATTGAACGCAACCGCCTACTGCAATCACCTAAAGGAGGTCTTGGGTCCATGGCTAGATCAAATGCCTCTGTCATTTCAAAGGACTCTAGTATTCTTGCATTACGACCCTCTTTTCCACTCTGTCAGTGTTACGCAAACATTCTTGGGTTCTTATGGCATACAAGGTGAAAGGTTGATGGTGTGTCCACCTCCCTCTCCGGGTCTCAACAGTATGGAAATCCTTTGGTCCATCATTAAACAAGATGTTTATGCCGATGTACGCTAATTACGTCGAAAGATATCTTATGGCGACCATAAAAGCAGTGGCAGAAGCTACGATAAAAAATTTGACAGATTTTATGAATAATAGCGTTTGTGAAGTTATCCTTCGATATGGGGCTCATGTGGCTAAATAATTCATTATGTCAATAAATCATATTATATTATTATGATTTTCTGTTCAATATATACTCAAGGTATGCTTAAAATGTACCATCATCCTTCATATTCTCCAAAGAATAGCTAGATGGGTTATTTTCATTCAAAAGCTCTTAGCGTGGTTCACATCAACAACTGAAATAAAAACTAAAGGACGTTACCCAGAATAATAAAACCTTAACAATGGTGTTGATATATTGTGTAAACCAGCTGGGGAAAGTTTTATTAAAATCAATTCAGAGAAAAAAGAGAAATCCTAAGAATGTTTCGGGGTGTGTAGTTAACATCAGGAACAGACAGTTGCAAATTCTACGAAACATAATAAAGGAAAGGGATTGGAAACAAGATGGGCAGGAGAAAACCACGCATAACATAGGTAATAAGCTTGATTAAATGGATGGGTGACAGGGTTTTGGCGAAATAACAAAAAAAAATAACAGCTACAAAGAACGGGAAATTGTGAAAATCTTGAATTGCCTACGTCCTGATGGGACACGTTACATGAAGAAGAAGTTAGCCGTAATTATTTCTGACACGATTCCCTTAATCATTACACTGCGAGAAGATTGAATGTAATCATATGTTCTTTATTCTTTGCCACATCGATGTTTTATAGTTAGCAATCGTTTCTCACTCAATCCATTACAACTTGGTCCTACCAGGATTTATTATTGGCGGTCAAAATCTTAACAGCATCAGATATGCGGATGACAATGTGTTCAGAAAGAAGGTAATGAAGGAAAGCGAGAAGAAAGGACTAAACATAAACTGCAAGAAGACACAATACTTGATTATCAGTAAAAAGAAGAGCACAAAATGCAAATTTTAAATCGGAGATGCCAAAATCATACCAGTAAAATAATTTAAATATATGAAAAATGCGACACTGAAATCCGAAGTCGCATTGAAACTGTCAAAGATGTATTCAAAATGCTAAGTAGAATAGTAAAAAACAGAACTATGAGGTGATATATGACTTCTTTATGGCAGTGAATGCTGATCAATCACCGCAAAGATGAAGAAGACACTTGAGGCAACAGATGTGCTTCTAAAGAAGGATGCTGAGAATGTCATGGACCGAACATGGGATCAACGAAGAGTTTGTTTTGTTTTTTTAGAGAAAATGGAATAAAAAGGACGCTTATACATAAGATTAGGAAGAGATAGTTGAAAGTTTTTAGGGCACATAATGAGAGAGGAGAACTTGGAAAATTTGATACTCACGGGGGAAAAAAACAACGCATAGTATATCTCATTATGTTAAGTAAATGGATGGCGGAATAGGGTTTAGGAGAATTAATAAAATATAAAATTTATTAAGAGGTACATAGGGCAGTAATTCATAGTAGAAGTGAGTTCGATTTCACCGGGTAACCGTGTGCCACATCTAAGCTACACTTAGAAAATTATCAGTGTACCTCGACGTGGTGTAATCGTTAGCAAGCTTGTTTCTGGAACAATTACGACTGAGTAGTGAGTTTGACCCTCACTGGGGGCCCTATACTTCAGATCTTGTTCCGCATCTAAGCTACGCTTGAAAATTATCATATTCTATTTATCCATCTTTCTTCGTTAGTTAGTGAGCACCTGCGTTACAACTTGTTAGCCCCTGTGTTACAACCTGTTAGCATCTGTGTTACAACTTGCTATCACATAAATAATGAACAATTATGTTTTGTTTGTGGGGAAAAACGAAATAATATATATGTAAGAAAAGCTGTTTATTTTGAGGGAGAAAATGAAATTAGACACAAGAATAAAAGAAGAAAGAATAAAAAATTGCATTTAACTTTGGTTACATCAAAAGTGAAAATATTGTTAATTTTGAAGTTTTACATTTATAACCTCTTCATTAAACAAATACATATTTATGATAATTATTTCTCTAAATAATGCTCATGTGTGTTTGTTGTTTCTTTACATAAATTCTTATTTATGATTGTTATGTCTTTAAATAATTCTTATTTATGATTCTTATTTCACTAAATACATTATTATTCATGATTGTCATTTCTACAAATAAATTCTGATTCACGATTTTATTTCTTTAAATAAATTCTTATTTAAAATTCTTATTTCAACGAATACATTCTTATTCATGATTGTCATTTCTACAAATAAATTCGATGCACGATTTTATTTCTTTAAAAAAATTCTTATTTATAATTCTTATTTCAGCAAATACATTCTTATTCATGATTGTTATTTCTACAAATAAATTCTGATTCACGATTTTATTTCTTTAAATATTCATATGATTCTAATTTCAGTAAACACATCCTTATTCATGATTGTCATTTCTACAAATAAATTCTGATTTACGATTTTAAATCTTTAAAAAAAATATTTATGATTCTTATTTCAGTAAATACATTCTTATCCATGATTGTCATTTCTACAAATAAATTCTGATTCACGATTTTACTTCTTTTAATAAATTCTTATTTATAATTCTTATTTCAACAAATACATTCTTATTCGTGATTGTCATTTCTACAAATAAATTCTGATTCCCGATTTTATTTCTTTAAAAATTCTTATTATTCTTATTTCAGTAAATACATTCTTATTTATGATTGTCATTTCAACAAATATATTCTGATCCACGATTTTATTTCTTTAAAAAATTATTATGATTCTTATATCAGTAAATACATTCTTATTCATGATTGTCATTTCTACAAATAAATTCTGATTCACGATTTTTATTTCTTTATAAAAATTAATTATTCTTATTTCAGTAAATACATTATTATTAAGATTGTTACTTCTACAAATAAATTCTGATTTACGATTTTATTTCTTTAAAAATTCTTATGATTCTTATTTCAGTAAATACATTCTTATTCATTGTCATTTCTACAAATAAATTCTGATTCACGATTTTTATTTCTTTAAAAAAAATATTTATGATTCTTATTTCAGTAAATACATTCTTATTCATGATTGATATTTCTACAATTAAATTCTGATTCACAATTTTATTTTTTAAATAAATCCTTATGATTCTTATTTCAGTAAACGTATTCATGATTGTCATTTCTACAAATAAATTCTGATCACGATTTTATTGCTTTAAAAATAATTCTTATTTATAATCCTTAATTCAGCAAATATATTCTTATCCATGATTGTTATTTCAACAAATAAATTCGGATTCACGTTTTTATTTCTTTAAACATTCTTATTATTCTTATTTCAGTAAATACATTCTTATTCATGATTGTCATTTCTACAAATATATTCTGATTCACGATTTTATTTCTTTAAACATTCTTATTATTCTTATTTCAGTAAATACATTCTTTTTCATGGTTGTTATTTCTACAATTAAACTTTGATTCCCGATTTTATTTCTTTAAAAAAATATTATTTATAATTCTTATTTCATTAAATACATTCTTATTCCTGATTGATATTTCTACAAATAAATTCTGAATCTCGATTTTATTTCTTTAAATACATTCTTATGATTCAAATTTCAGTAAACACATTCTTATTCATGATTTTTAATTCTAAAAATAAATTCTGATACACGATTTTGCTTCTTTTAATAAATTCTTATTCATAATTCTTATTTCAACAAATACATTCATGATTGCCATTTCTACAAATAAATTCTGATTCACGACTTTATTTATTTCAAAAATTCTTTTGATTCTTATTTCAGTAAATACATTCTTATTCACTATTGTCATTTCTACAAATAAAATCGGATCACAATTTTATTTCTTTAAAAAAAAATTCTTATTTATAATTCTTATTTCAGCATATATATTCTTATTCATGATTGTCATTTCTACAAATAAATTCTGATTCACGTTTTTATTGTTTAAATATGTATTATTTATGATTCTTATTCCAGTAAATACATTCTTATTCATGATTGTTATTTCTACAAATAAAATTTTAAATCACGATTTTATTTATTTAAAAATATTTTTGTTGATAATCTTTTTTCAGTAAATAGATTCATATTCATGATTCTTATTTCTACAATAAAACTCTTGTTAACGATTTTGTTTTTCCAATAATTGCTTATGTATGACTACTATTGTTAATTATCATTAAATTTGTTAAGCAGAAATATTTCAAGTTAGGTAAATATCCACATGTGTGTTGTTGAACTCGCAAAAAGCTTATTCAAAAGTAAAACTAAACCTTAAGATTCATCCGAAAGTTTAAAAAGGAAACTGCTATTTTCACTGTTACTGCTATTATATATTAGTATCATACATGCTGTATATTTTAGAGAAATATTTTTTGTTTGATAAATTTTTAATACAAAAGTGATTTCATATTTATCAATCACCATTTTTCTCATGTACAAATATCCCTTTAAAAATATATTTCCTGCATGTGAATAAATTGTTTTGCCGCCCAACACTAAACGCATGCTACTAATCTGTCACTGAGGATCATGTCACTAGCGTTTACCATTGGTGACCCGGTGTCAGATCTCCAGCGTGTTCGTCTCGGCAATGTTACCACTGGCCAAGCGATAAAGGCTCACCTGTGGCTCGCCGGTGGCTGCCACCAGATGACCCCCAGATGACTATCGGCTTGCGTGAAGGGACGTCTTCGACTCATATGAATGATAATCACGGTGTGTGATCGCGGACAAAAAGACACAGATTATGGCATTATTATTTTTTCAAATTGACGAACTTTTTATTCTTTCATTCATTTTTTCTAATATATTGTCTAATGTCATTTCATTCAAATAAATGCCAAGTGAGTCTACGTTAAATGGTTGTTATGGAATACCCTATATAATACATATTGTGTTATTACTTACAGATATCATATACACTTAACTGTAGTGAATGTCACTAATTACAGCATCTGGTTTGACTTTGGAATTTCATTCTTGTTAAGGTTTCTCTTAAGTGATGCCCTTCAGTGTAACGATTTTTTAAACATAGAGGGATATCAGAAATATTTTACAAATATTGTGTGGCGCGTTTCTCATACCAAAACAAGAACTAAAACCCATATAAACATATGTCTGCATATCATTCGTTTTTAATTTATTAATTGTAAAGAAATCTTAGGGTAGATGGTGCCCTGTTGTTATGCAGACTAGCTTGCATTTGTTATTCTTGTACATTTGTGGCTAGATTACCTTGGACGTTTAACGTGTGCTATAGTGCGTTAACTGAGAAATGTTCGGTTAAGAATAGCGGCGTATATCATGATCAGGCATATATGAATTTTACATCATCCAGGATCCGTGATACTACAAATTATGGATCGAATGAAGCGCAACATACGCTCGTACTCTTGACACAGAACAACAAATTCTAGAGGCTGTTGGTGACGATCCAGGTATCTGCAGACGTCGAATAGCCCTAGCATGTCGTACATCTCATAGTACCACATGGCAGGTATTCTGAGGGCAGCTCATGTATGATTAGACACCACGGGAGAATTTTCTCGATGATTTATTGCACAAACAACCGATCCGTTGTTCGCTCTTCAGTCTTGTTTACCGATGAGATAAAATCTGTAACAGATGGAATAACAAATTTACACAACCAACATTTATTGGAAGATCGAATTCTCCATTGTATAATACAGGATAAACACCAGCATCAGCTTACGATTAATGTGTTGGCTGGAATTGTAGGTGACTGTCTGGTAGATTCATATTTTCTCACATCACGTCTTATCGGAGCTGTCTACAGGGAGTTTATTTCGAACACACTTCCAGACCTGCAAGTGAATGTAACCTTGCTATGCATGTGGTTCATGCATGATGGGCTCCAGAGCATTTTAGTGAAATTGTTCGCGGTGAACTGGCTGACATCTACCATGAAGTTGGATAGAGACAATTCATCAACGTGTCATCGGGGCCTGTGAAACCGCTCTACACCGTTTGGGAGTATTTGAATTGAGCCGGCAGGAAATGGTCCGATGAGTGCATGTGTCTGTAGCAGCAAGAGGACATGTTCAACATTAGTTTTGATTTGTGGCGCTGAAGTACATAGATGACCTTTTGAACATATGTTTATATGAACAGTTTGCCTTCTTTTGGTGTGAGGAACCTCATATCCGGACGATTCGCCGTAAACATTTTTCCTGTAGGAAAAGTCGCTTCAGAAATCTTCGCCATAGATACTTTAACGTATAGGATTTTTGCCGTAATACAATTTCGACGCATTTATTTTTTTATATGCGAAGTACCTTGTTATCATGTATATCTGGCTCGCTCTATTGTTACTTAGGTTTAAACTTTTTGGTAAGGGAAGTTCTTGGATCAAAATCCTCCATTATTCATCCTCCTCAGTTAGATATACTAGACAATCACCTCAGAAGTGTAGAGACCAAAGAATGTTGTTTTACTGGAGAATTCTGAGTATATCTTGTAATGATCATGTGAGTAAGGAGGAAGTTTGAGAGGACATGAAAAAAAGACACTCATAATGAGAATCAGAGAAAGACAATTGATATGTCTAGAGTGCATAATGAGGAAAGAGAGCTTGAAAATTTGACATTCACAGGATATCTCCAAGGCAAAAAAGATGAGGACAGAAGTCTACAACCTATCTAACGTACATGTGCAAATAATTGGTATTACAGGGATTCGGAGAGACCTCAAAAAGGCGAAATTTACTAAGAGCCAAAAAGAAGACGTAATTGCGGAGAACCATCATCGCCCCAGTGAAGAAGGGACAGGGCATATAGATGAAGAAGTATATAATAATAATAAAATTGAACTAAATATAACAACATGTATGTTACTGTCGATAAGTGTTTGCATATATATATATATTAGTGGTAAAAATGGTAGAGAGTTAGAGGAATTAGGAAATACACATTACAAGAGCATGTAGGATGGATATCGGTTGACCGTGGACGTAAAGAGACCAAGATTTTAGCCTGGCAGTTCTACGTGATGTAAGCTTAGATGTGCGTATGGTGTAATTAATAATGAATCTGAGAACAGACTTCCAATTCCAGTTCGTTATATTCAGTTTTGTGCAAGTAACCTTAGGGTGAGGTATGAATTCATCTCTTCTCACACAGCTAGGTGTTGATTCATAAATCATGTATGAATAAGACTATTCTTATCTCCGCACGTAAAAAAATATAATTGCTTACAAAGTATTTAGATTCCGGCATTAAATAACTCATAGCTATGCCGTTAAACAAAGCAAAAACAAATCAAAATAAAAAAACACAACCAATATCACTTTTGCGACAAGTCTCTTCTACATCTGTGACGAAATTATACTTTATTCACTGTCATATATGAGCTTACAATTAAGCACACAAATTTTTTTTTACAACCAAATATATTTTCATTTGTCAATTGGACTCGTGCTATTTCCATTACCATTTTTCATATTCACTCACAACTTATTTTTAATAAGTATAATTTTCGGCTTGCATTATTTTAACGTATCCAATTTTTACCTCGCATCATGGACTACGCCACTTGACTAATATTAACTCCTTTCTTAATTTTGAGGCGAGTATTTCCATAATTCTATTTTTTTTAAATTGTCCAGAAGACCCTGCTGTTTTCATTCTGCGTATGTCATATATACTGGGCCATCTGCATATTTTAATTTATTCAGGTTATATCCAGCAATAATAAAATCTGGGGGAATTTCTGTTAAGCTAGCGTTCTTGCATAGCTAAACAAATCCAGTAAGAAAATGTCTCCTTGTCTTAAGCGTCTCTCTGTATTCAGGTATATGCTCAATTCACTTTTTAGATGTATGGTGGCGGTTTGTTATGAGTAAATGTAGTGGCACATTTTAATATATTTCCGAAATAAATCCAAATTGTCTAACAGCTCAAATACATAATTTTCCAAACGTCATTAAATTCTTTTGCGTAGTCTATGCAACATAATCATATCAAAATATTTGAAACGTCGTAGATTCCTTCCTTCTCATATATATATATATATATATATATATATATATATATATATATATATATATATATATATATATATATATATATATATATATATATATATAATATGATGTGTGTCATATATATATATATTTTAGAATTGGACATAGTCCGACAATTTATTTAAAGACATTTATATATATTATGTTTAACGTTCTTTTTATAGATACAAGTATTTAAGCAAATGCTCTGTTTTATAATAAACAGTATTAAATAACATTTACCGGCCTGAATGTCCGAGAAATTTTCATAGAAAATTTTCGCTCTCCGACAGGAATCGAACCTGTATCCTATACGGAACCATCATTTACGTTAAACATAATATATATAAATGTCTTTAAATAGATTGTCGGACTATGTCCAATTCTAAAATATATGACGTCATTTGTTTACATTTGATACGCTAGAGCAGATATGAATAGAAGAGATTCATGGAAGATTTAAGTTTAAAGATAGTAAAATCGACCTTGCTAACCAGACGCTGCTCTGTGGCCGAAAGGTTAAGGCACATCACGCGAAATGATGGTTCCGTATAGGATACAGGTTCGATTCCTATCGGAGAGCGAAAATTTTCTAAGAAAATTTCTCGGACATTCAGGCCGGTCAATGTTATTTAATACTGTTTATTATAAAACAGAGCATTTGCTTAAATACTTGTATCTATAAAAAGAACGTTAAACATTATATATATATATATATATATAAATATAAATGACAATAGGAAAACACTATTAATTGCTGACGCGTTTCGTCCAATGTGTAATTTCTCAAAGCAAAAAATGAAATTAATATAATTAAACAAGGAAATTCACAAAAACAAAAGACAGAGTGTTCTTAGCAACTGGAATGTAGGGAACGGTATTTTCATATTGTTAACTGAAATTCACGTCAGTTAATGTCTCGTGTGGAGAATATTATCTGCGTTGGCGGATTTAACCATTTTCTCTTGATTTTACGATATTGTTGTGTATGTTTGTTTGTGAGAGCAGTAATTTTGTTAAGAAAGGTGAAATAGGGAAAAGACCTGGGCGTAGATTGATATTTGGGTAATGTTATATGGCGGAAATCTCTAGAATTTTCCTTCTGTGTCAGTTATTTTCTTTCTTTATAAGTATAGCATTTCCAAAATCAAAATTATGGTTGAATTTAGTCCTGTGTATTACAATTATGGATATACTAAGACCTTCAAACAATAATAGCAATAACATTTCTGAAGCAGGCATTTATAAAATAAATTGCCAAAATTGTCCCTCCCAATATATTGAAGAAACAAGTAGAAATTAAAAAAACGCATCTATGAACACAAAAGAGACCTTACAATAAACAACTTAGCTAATGCACTAGTAATACACATATTTATATGTGTGTATATATTGCCTGTATCTGAATGAGTATCATATTCACCAATTGTTTTAAATATAAGAATAATATTTTTGGTTATTGGAATTTATTGCGTATACACCAATCCTATACTTGTATATATATATATATATATATATATATATATATATATATATATATATATATATATATATATATATATGAATGTATGTATGTATGTATCATTCAGATTGCAAATTTTGGACCGGTGGTATGCTGTGGTGTTGTTCTAATTTACAGAAGCCTTAATGGATTTTGCCATCATCAACCATTGTCGTATGAATGATAGATGTTTATGTCCCCAGAAGTAAATCTTAACAAGGAGTATTTACTTTGAGGGTCGCTTGGTCAGAGAGCATACCCAGTTCAACAAGATGGCTACCTATTATAATATAAGGTATGAGATCGCAGAACAGCGAATAGAAACCTTATTATATAATCTATTGAAAGAGAAATAGGAATAAAAATTCGGTTCTACGTTTTATTTGTTAAAGTTAATAAACAAGCAAAAATAGTGATCGGGGATTATTCTGACGTCCAAAATAGTTGTTATGGATTTATTTGCTATGTGAAAAAAATGTAGAACCCGTACATCGACATGGTTTAAATTCGTTATCTACCGAGAACACTCTCAATTAGGAAGTGCTTCTCTTCATATAGTACCAGGACCTTCCCGTCTGAGTACAAAAATTTGTATTTTTTTAGGGGTAATCCGTAATCAGATTAAAGGGACTTGTCGTGCTTTCTGAGTAGTTTTTCCATTCTCATTAGATGGATTCACCTCATACTCTACTAAATTATGATTATTAACCGTTATGAATGCGACGTCTTTATTGACAATATTTAAACAATACGACCCATTTGTGCTTAGTTTCTTGACGGTCGCTTGACCAAATATCAAATTAATGTAGCAAGATACAAATGTATTATAATAAAAGGCATGGGATACAAACCTTGGATGAAAACCTTAATATTAAATCAGTAATAGCAGAAATATTAAAATAAATTTGTTCACATTTGAAACAAATGAAAATGGAGATCGTTAATTGTGGTCAATTTAAATTACAAATGGAGAAAAAAGCGAACGATTAAGGCACATAATGATGCAAGTCTTAATAAAATGAACAACTGGAAGACGAAAGATACAAAACAATTAAATTAAATGGACGAATATAACCAAAATTAAAATATATTAAAAAGAAAAAAAAACTTTCAAAGGAATTATCTATAGAATTTTTGCATCACTTGACCCACGTTCTTTCTAATTTTCCTCAACGACATTCCTGATGTCATCAGTTCTCAAGTCAGAATCAATCTTGATGACACAACCATCTATTCCCTTCGCAATGATTCACTTCGCCTTATCGGATTAAGGTTTTCCTCTGACATGAAGCGGAAAAAAATTATATTGAATTAATTACTAGGTCTGCTTTTAGAAAAGTTGATTCTTTTTATCGTGCTGGACAATGTTTCTCACAAGAAGCTATCTAATATATTCATAATCTCACCAGAAGCTATCTATTATATTCATAAGTATATCATAATTCCACCAGAAAATCTCATCAGAAGCTAGTATATTCATAAGTATAGCATACGTTCTTGCTTTGAGTATTGGTTCCACAACAGGTCTTTTGCTACATATTTAGAGATTCTTGATATGATTAAAAAAAGAAGGTTCAATGTCATTTGTCCTGACCTTACATCCCAGATTAAGTCATATTTCCACCACAGTAATGTAGCTCCCCTATGCCTGTTCCATAAATACTTTCGTGGCATTTCTTCTGCTGAACTTTTCTCTATGGTACATAGTCTTTATGAATTTAAGTATAGTACTAGATTGAAGGCCTTCATTATTCTACAGATGAAATGGCCACATGTTACCGTAATTTCAGGGCTAAGAGTTTCTTCTTGCGCATCTTTAACGTTTGGAACTTTCTTCTTGTTTCTGAGTCAATTTTTACATTCAAAAAATTAAATATAAATAATTAATCTTAATTATTGTTCTTTTATTCCTTTCTCTCATTCATAGTGATTTTCTTTTTATATTCGTTAAGACTACTTAACCCCATGCCTCTTAGACGCTTTATTTTGTTGCTTTTGGTTAAATGATTTAACAATTGTATATATCTACTAGAATAATTCTCAGACAATAAGCATATTGTTCGATCTTCACATTGTCGAGTGCAGACTATGACCTTCATGAAGAAAGACACACATATCGACAAAAATTCCTGTCTGTTGCTCGCGCTATAAAATCGCTGTCGAAACAATTTCAGGATATAATATTTTTTCAAAGCATTTTGGCTGAATCGTCTGTTCTATTCTTCGGAAATTCTCTTCTTTCACTCGGTGAATTTTCGTATCTACATTTTTTCTGTTCAGTTTGTTTGGAAAGACGAATTTTACTCGAGATTTTGCGTAGATAAATCGTTTGTACTCCCACTAAACAACATTTTTGTGTAAGAGTTTTCGTTTCCCCAGACTGACTTATCTACGCTGATATCTATTTCTGAGATAGGTTTATGGGTGATATAAATGTGTAGAAGTGATTGTTCTGTTCTCAATACCGTAAGTGAATTTTGGAAACCGTATTTCATGGAGAAATTATATATTTATATTCGAAATTAATACTCCCACGAATTATGAGAAACTAATTATGCTAGAATCTTCCTCCAGAATATCTAAACGAATCCGCCATCTTTTCTCGTGGCCAACAGAAATTTAAATATATAGGTTGCGATGGATATTTTGTCGCCTAAATTGGGCAAAAATGAAAATAAGACTCACATCTTATTTTAACAGATATATTTAACAAAATTACGCAGAAATAACTTGAAATATTAAAGAGTAAATTTATTCAATAAAATCGCCACTGGCTTCAAACACGGCACCCAGACGGAATCTCCTGCAACACTATTGGATGGTCTCCGTTTTAATGTTGGTGAATGCTGCCATAATCTTTGCATTCAACTTATATTTGGTGTTACAAGGGGTTTTGTCGGTTGGTCTCATGTACAACTGCATCCCACACATAATAATCAAAGTGGTTGAATTCTGGGTAGTTAAGTGGGCAGATGTAATGTGTGATGTCGCAGAAATTGTCTGACAGTCATTATTGGGCACTCTTATTTCTGTGGAATGGTGCAGGGTCATGTTGCCAGACAAGGAGTCTTCTAGCAGTCTTGCTCTTGACCCACGGCAGCAATACCTCCTCCGTGTTATGTTTGAGGTCCTCACATTCGGTAATACTTTTCTTATCAGAATGATCAAATTGTGTTTTCCGAGATGTCGGACCTTCGTAATCACGATAAGACTCATCCAACTTTTCCCGAGCACTTTGTACTCTCTTCTGATTGACATCCAAATACTGTGATTTTCTTTGGATTGGAGATTCTGGTGCGAATGCCAAGAAGTACAATATGACGTCTCAAAGTTTCTCGTAGAGTGAATTGTGTCATAATGCTCATTTTCTCAAAGACAGTGCCCAACTGATCCTACCATACTGTGCAATCGACAAAATAAAAAATAAACAAGAAACTTGCGCGAAATTTAAAATATAAAATGGCGACAATTTATTTATGGCAACAGGTCTATGACTAGGACTTTTATTGTCATGGATTTTCAAAGACACCGAATTAAAGGTTTAAATATCTGCTCACTAACAATAGATTTAGAAATATTTGAAGACTGAATAACTGACCTTCTGTGATTGGTTTGTCAAAATAATACATAACTAACCGATCTAGGTAGGTGCCGTTTTCCTATTTTTATCATATTATCTGGATCAGGCGTATATGTCTACTGGCTTTGTTAAACTACTGACACGCTAAATTGTTCAGGCTTCCTCACTCAAAATAGATGCATTAGAAAATACAGGCTGTGTTAGTGGATGTTATGTCTAAGCAGAGTTTTGCAGCAAAAATATCTTTCCTCCTTTAGAGAAATCATTATTGTATTAATTGTTAATCCGCATATTTTATTAGATATATAACTTGAGGAACATGATTTTGCCTTACCAATTATATAGCGTGGAATGCTGCTATAAAATTTTCAACATTTAACAGATCGAGGGACCAATGACAAGTTCTAGGTCTATGGATAGAAAAGTGTTTTATTCAAACGAGAAATAAAAGTATATCGGCACGCACAAAAATGCAAAATAACATGACTCCTATTATACACGAAACACTGTAACATCAAAACGTCTGGAGAAATATTGAGAAAAATTATATCCACCATATTGTCCAAGTCTAACAAAAAAATTGGATAATCCTGGGTAAGATGATAAACTATATAAGGTTGCAAGGCCTCTGATTGGATGATTTCCGATTGTGAGGGGTGTGGAACTACTTTTTAATTGTTGGTGTTCGCAGGTCAAACTTGTCCCGAAGTGTTATCAATTGTTAAGGCGCCAGCTATCGGCAAGTGATGAACACACAAACAGAAATCAAAATAGCAGGATAGTATAAAAATAAATTTATATAGCAAAAATACCAGTAATACTTTACCCTATAAAAATTACCAACAAATAATTTTGTAGTGAAAATATTAGCAATACATTTTTATAAAAGACAATTAACAACAATATAAATTTATAACAACATGACAATCAATACATTTTTATAGAAAAATTTCCAGTAATACATTTTATGGCAAAATGACCAACAGTAACTTTTATAGTAAAATTGAAGACACGTCATCTCTCTTCGCTATGTGCCGTGTCCATTCAAGACGAAGGCGATTATAACTCTCCACATTTTCCTGTCATTCGAAGATATTAATAAATGCTGTATTTTTATTATTTCTCTTAAACCTTGTTATCACGATACATTTACTAAAGGCATGTTTTACGTTGTTTTTTCTATACTCTCTTTCTTCAAACTGCCATGTGAGTATCATATTTTCCAAGCACTCTTTCCTCCTAAATGCTCTTTCAAAATATCCTAAACAATAAACATTTTTTTTTTAAATAAATATAAAAATTTTAAAAATTAAAAAATATAAAAAGAACAAAAGAAAAAAAATTGGACCATTAATCTCATTTCATTTAAGGAGAAACAATTTTTCACTTTTGAATTTATAAGATTATTTGTTAAAATACATGAATCAGCTTTTTAATTATCCTTTGAACACGAAATTCTATCATTCTCTTGAATTCGTTCTAAAGTTATAATTTGCATATTTAGATTTCGCCATTACATAAACCGACACGAGTTGATATGCCGCTAAAACAATCAAACCAAACCCTTTAAAAATGTCCTTCCAAAAAATATGTTTTGGGGTTGAGAAACATCACGAAAAACCCGAAAACCATAGTCTACAAAAGCATCGGGTTGACAACTTTCTGTATGTTGCACAGCCCAGGTTCATTTATGCCGGCCATCTGTGCCGATTTCCCCGCTTCAGCCATAAATGTCTCAGCCATATATTAGAAGTCCATTGAAACGACTTCGCCAACACTAAGGTTCCGAACCCGGAAAAGGACAACGCTTTTGACGTTATGCAGCGCAATCCTCAACAGTGATAATTTGGACAATTGATAAGCATAAAATACTATTGACTCGATACATATTTCTAAACGATTACAAGCCTCCATTTATGGGGAAAGTAAAAAAAAATCTTTCCTTTTGTATGAAATACTGTTCCATTAATATAAAGGACGAACACAGCTTCATATGTTATATAGTTTTGGCAGAATCCTTTCGAACAACTAAGATGATAGTACACATACAACAATCCACACACAGACACGCACACACAGACACGCACACACACACAGACACAAACATACAAATGGGTGTTTCAGAGAATACATGGATATATGATGAGGAGGATTAAGTGGGAAAAATGATTATGAATGTCAAGTCTGGATATTACACGGAAATACTGAATATGAGAATGAATTGAAAAAATGTGTATATATATATATATATATATATATATATATATATATATATATATATATATATATATATATATATATGTATATATATATATATATATATATATATATATATATATGTATATATATATATACAAGTATAAGATTTGTGTATACGTAATAAATTCCAATAACCAAAAATACGATTCTTAAAAGAGTGCTCAATACAGAGTCGAGCAAATATAATTTATTCGAAGATTGTAACAAAACCATGTTATAAAATCACTGCAAAAATAGCCATTATGTTTGAACACTCTGAAGACTTATGAAATGATTGTGTTAAATGTAAGTTATACATTCAGCACCATCACTTGATAAGAAGTGTTGAAAAAAATGAATATTTTTGTAGTGATTTTATAACATATTTATATTATAATTTTCGAATAAATTATATACATCCAGAATGAGGTAACTTCACAGATTTTGGTTGAAAAATTCATTTTGGTCTAGCTTAAAATATTCTATTCACTTCCTGTCTTACACTCTACTTAGGTGGTAATGCTGAAGATTTTCTTCTATACTAATGTTCACAAAATAACCTGATTGGTCATTCTCGTATACAGAGAAACATATAAACAGGCAATACCCTGAGAAATGAAAAAAGTTGTGGGCCTGTATGTGGCTAAATATATAATGTCATCTGTCATCTTTTATAGCAGTAACGAATGAAATGCTCGTGTCTAATCCTTAACTCTTTGGCTTTATGCTGTATTTTTCAGCTCGGTGAAAGAGTCCAATGCAAATTTAGGTGACCTGTTACGCGGACACAGACGTTAACTCATCGTTCGTTTAGAGCCATGTGAAAGGAGTCGAACGGTGCATCTTTGAGGAAATGGATGGTCATTTTGGAGAATTAGTGCGCAGGTTGAATTTACGACGTCCGAATGCTTTGATGTTAGCAATAGTGGCATACAGATATTTTGACATCAATAGCGTGTGTCTAGAGATCAGCACAATTTAGAAACATCGGCACATCTTTAAGGGCAGAAGCGGAAGACCGCAGGGAGTAAAAAATAATCTGAACAAACTGGTCCTCGGATGAGTCAACACAGACAACAGAGAATCATTTATTCGCAACAGGGGTAACAGTATGCGTAATTCTCGCGAAGACATTGCCGTATATATCTCTACTGGTGTTCGTAGAATGTAACCTGGGGATAGAAAATTGTATTTCTTCTTTATGTGACGTGTCCTTTCAGGACGTAGGCGATCATGATCATCCGCAACTTCCCGACTCTTGTATTACTTTTAATGTTTTGTCTTTTTTATATCCCAAACCCTGTTTTTCCATCCATTTACTCAAGCCCATCAAGTAAGTTACATGCCGATTTCCGCTGTCTTTTTTGCCCTTAATCTGCTCCTGTGAGTATCAGATTTTCTAAGCCTCCGTTTCACATTAAGTGACCCAGAAATTTCAACTGCTTCCTGCTTTTTAGTTTCCATTTTGTTTCATTTTTGTCTGAAACCTCGTCGTTGCTCACTTGTTCATTTTATGGTATTCTAAGAATCTTTTTTAGAACCCCCATTTCTGTTGCTATATTTCCCAGATATCATTTAAGAGTTAAGTAATCTTTTCATTGTTTTTGACGATTTACTGTATCCTAATATTCTGTTTAGATTCTGGAATGCATCTTTGGCTATTCCAATATGCTTTCTGATCTCAGTGTCACTCATTCCGTCCTCAGATTACTTTCCAGATATTTAAATTTTTGTTCTTGTTTGATTTTAGTATCCCCCTATTTATTATTTGCATTTTGGGCACATCCTTTTGCTGATAACCATGCATTTTGTCTTCCTCTAGTTTATCTTCTCGGTTTTCTTCGTTACCTTCTGTAGGAGATCTTGTAGATACTTCTGAAATTTCTTATCAACAATCTGCATATCTTCTGTTGTTAAGATTGTGATTGTGCTGAGAGAAACTTATACCGTAATCCAAATAAATTATACCGCCATACAATTATAAATTATACCGTCATTGTGGCGTGAAAGTTTGTCCCGTGTAGTGATAAATTAAAGAATATATTCGCTCACATTACTCAGGCCCCAAACAAAACTGCATTCTACTACACTCACTCAAATTTAAAGTTTTGTTCTGTTGCCATTCCTGAATGCAATGATTCCCGTCTTCAAAAATCCCAGGCTGCTCAGGAAGTTAGCCAGGATTGTCAGGTAATGAATATATATGAAACATGACGGGACGTCGCCTTACCCAATAGTTCTTTAACACATCAACATCCATTGATATATTAAGTTAACCTGCAGAAAAAGAGAATCAGAGTAAGTTATTGCAGGATTCTATACACCATCTTTAAAGATGGCCGTAAGACTGATAGAATCGATGTTTGTGTGGTGTGGACATACACTGTGTTAATATGTGTGTAAGTATTTTATGTACAGCTATTATTTTGGAAACTGGGCACATGAAAATCGAGATATGATATCATTCACTGTAATTCATGGTATCCTTTCGGATGTATTGGTGGTGGTTGTGAATGTGGTGTAAATAACAGTAGCTCGGAATGAGTTGAGTTGAGTTCCTAGCATCCATTTACGGGCGTTGGACTCCATGCTAAAGTCTCAATCCATTTCTTCTCCGCTAGCTATGAGCGAAATAGTAGAACAGTCTGGTCAACTTAGCCCTGGTTTGTAAAAAATAGAGGACAACGATTTTGAATTAAAGGCCAGTTGCATATCCGGCTAACAATTCCATTCCTACTACTTGTTTTGAAAAGCCACAGCAGTAATGACGACCTGGCTGGAAGTTGTAACCCCACGTCTCCTTTGTCCGAGAGTCTACGGGACTTTACGCGTGTGCGAGAGCGTGCGCACGCGCGCGTGTGTGTTTGTGTTTATGTGTATGTCTGTGTGTGTGTGTGTGTGTGTGTGTGTGTGTGTGTGTGTGTGTGTGTGTGTGTAAGAGTGTGTTAATAATACGTTTTACCTCGAGCAATTTTAAGCAGATGCAAATGGTTTCGAAAATTTATTGTTAGTCTTTGCACACGCACAGACACACACACACACACACACACACACACACACACACATACATATATATATATATATATATATATATATATATATATATATATATATATATATATATATATATATCTTAAAATATTGTTAAATATAAGAGACAACGAATGTCAATTATATTTTATTATGAGCATTTCCAAGCGTCGTATAATCACGTTAGTTTCAAGAGAAAATAAAAGCGAAAACTGTCCAACATTTGGATAATTCTTTATTATATTGGTCTTCGATCTAAACTTTCAGCTCACATATATATGGTGTTCGGGATAAATTTGACAATGTCTAATTTTTTTTTTAATTTTTCCGATTTGTTTGGAATATGTGTATACAGTGAACGGCATTGTGAAACTGCAGTTTAGAAATGTTAAAGCTAACTGATTTTGGCGAGTGGAATCCACCTGAATATCGGCAAAGGGTAAACTGCATCATGATAATTTGTTTTCGGGCATGAAAATGCAACAACCATGACAGCTGCTCAATGCACTTTGAACACTGTGAAAGCATTAAAACGTGAAATGGAGAGCTTCAACGGAGACTACACGGCGGTGGCTTGCAGGAAAGAACAAAGCAGCCGTTCTGATTGCCTCCGCACACCAGAATTTATCAAACAAGTGCAGTAGAATGTGATAAAAGGCCCAGGCAAGGGAATGCGGGCTTTGGCGCGGGAAATGCGTGATGGAATTTCCAACATGAACCTAGCCTTGAATGAGAACCACCACTACCAGTCATACAAGTGGTGTAAAAGTCAACTTCCATCAGAAATGATTCGATAAAACTGTCTGACAAAGGTAAAGACACTCCTGAAGAAGGTCAAACATCTTAGTAAACCAGGGACAACCTGGTTCTCCTTTGATTAGAATAAGTTTTGGAAGAACCAGCATCACAACAGCTTGCCTATAATCCCTATGACGTTCTGGAAGACCAGAATTTCCCAAATTGTCATGATTTTGGGGTTTGTCTCCAGTGAGGAGGAATATCATGGCACCGCACATCTTTGAACAGGGTGTCTGACGGAAATCGTGTGGTTAGGTGGAGTTGCTTAACACTGTGTCTAAGATTTGGTTGAAGGGCGATAGCAACACTCAGCTCACTGCCGCACCTCCAGAAAGACTCAGAAATTATTGTCAGTCAATCTTTACGACTCCACCATCAAAGAAACCTGATTATAATCCCATAGAATATCTTGTGTTGGGGCGCTGTTGAGAAAGACAACAACAACACTGTCTGTAAAATCAAGGGGCAGCTGACCGAGAGGATTAAAGAGGCGTATGTGGCAGGTCCCTAGGGACATTGTGAAGGCTGCATGTGCCAGATTTTGGAGTCATGTCGAGGTCGTGGTACATACTGAGTGTGGATTCATTGAGTGAATTTTCTTTTTAGTATTATAAACTGTATGCCACTCTTCTATGTTTCCAATAAATTGAGTTTTTGGCTTAGACATTCACTTTGTTCTCCTCTTATAATTTATCAAATTTTGAACAAACATCCTACACACACACACACACACACACACACACACACACACACACACACACATATATATATACATATATATATATATATATATATATATATATATATATATATATATATATATATATATATACATACATACATTTCAGTCCCTAAATATGAATAGCAAGAAATGGAAGACAGCTGGCCTTGAGGTTATCAAGCACTTTGAGAAATCAGGTGTTTGCCAACTTCAAAATTTACGATCTAACAACAACGCCCGTTCAAATATCCACCATGTACTTCTAAAAATCAGGCAACTTGTTAAAAATATGGCTTAGTTTGGAAATCATCAGCTGGTCGAAAAGTGCAAAAGAAACAAAAGCCAAATAGAAATTTGCACCTTTGCATTGCAAATAGGTCGGACACACCAGTAAACTCCATCAGGCAGCTGAAAAAGTAAAATATTCGTACATTTCACCTTTATTCGCAGATCTCCTATCATCACAATGTTGGATATTAAATATCAAAAGTATTAGAAACATCAACGAAAGGAACTAAAAAAATGCATTTAAATGTAATGCATTTAAGTAATGTAAATTTAAGAATTGAATGCACTCACTTCTTGGTGAGCATGTGTAATCACATCAAGAAATACATCCCATTAGCCCGAGGAATCGCTAAAGGATTTTTTTTCATTTTCGTTATAAATTATCCTATTATAAAACACGCACACACACACATCTATCTATCTATCTATCTATCTATCTCTCTCTCTCTCTCTCTCTCTCTCTCTCTCTATATATATATATATATATATATATATATATATATATATATATATATATGTATATATGTATGTATGTATGTATGTATGTATGTATATGAATTACATAAAAATGAAACTCAGTTTACCCCATTTTTATGGCCATTTCGCTCCACGGGATAAATTCCCTGGAGCTTGGCAACACTAAAAAGTTTGATAAAAACATGATTCATGACGATTTTTTTAATCTAAAATTAAACAAAAATATAGAAAAAAGAAGAAACAGAAAGAGAGAGGAAAAGATAGCGACAAACAACAAAGAAGGGAAAAGGCAATTAAGAGAGAGATAGAAAAAAGAAAAAGGAAAAGTAATACCCAAGTATAGAGGGGGGAACAGGAAGACAGAACATACTCATGTCTAGACAAATGTTTGAAAGGGTTAAAGATTAACAATGACCCATTGTTAAGAAAAGGAAGATTTTTTAATATTGTAGATAAAGAAAAATTAGAATTTAATATTAAAACTATTATTTAATTTTAATATTAAACAAAGGAATTTAATATTATAATAAAAATAAGACATTATTAGTATATAAATAAGAAAAACCTGAATATGAAAAATAATAAAGGAAGAAATTAAAATAAATAGGTAAGTAATAGACCAAAAAAAGTTTTTAGAATATAAGGGGAAAAATTCAGATAGATTAATAAAAGGTAAACTTTAGATTAAACATAGTTTTCATTTCTTCTTTTTCTATCCTTTTATTGTAATTTTAAGTTTAAAAATACACGTTACCATTCATATTTCAAGCAAATGTTTTAGTGTTGACAAACTCCAGGGAATGTACCCAAGGATTTTACGTGCATATATATATATATATATATATATATATATATATATATATATATATATATATATATATATATATATATATCTCGAGATTAACAACAAAAGTGTCCAAATTGTGTTCTTTTTTTCCAGGTTTTCGGATGAGCTGTTTAGCCGTATTGATACTATTTGTCGAAAGAGTCACTGGAGAGTCCTTTGGATTATTCAAGCTAGAATCATGGCAATTTAATATCGTTTCGTGTCTGTCCCACTGTCTTAAGTAGTAACATATCATTCAGGCCCTCAGTAATGATACCTATATTCATACTCTAGCTTCCATCTTCAAAGTTCATTCAATAACCATCGAGGAAACGGTGATTAATTTAATAAAATAGATAAAAATTAGAGAGGAAAACTGGATCAGGATGTCACAGCAGGCAGATGGATCATCATATCAACTTAGAGCTAAAGCGATCAATTAAAAAAGATACACCTCAGTCCATAAGGCGTTCGGCAGGTGAGAGAGACTTGAAAATGAAATCGCACGACAGACGTATGAGGCAATTATTACACCAGGACAGAAAGTTAGAAGGTTAGAGAGGGCGAGGTTCATCTTGTATAAGTTGAGAAATTATGCCGGAATATTATATATATATATATATATATATATATATATATATATATATATATATATATAAACATATATATATATATATATATATATATATATATATATATATATATATATATATATATATATATATATATATAAATATATATATATATATATATATATATATAGAAATATATATATAAATATATATATATATATAAATATATATATAAATATATATATATATATATAAATATATATATAAATATATATATATATATATATATATATATATATGTGTGTGTGTGTGTGTGTGTGTGTGTGTGTGTGTGTGTGTGTGTGTGTGTATTTGTACTCCATTTCAATCCTTCGTAAGGTTCCGGTCGTTAGTAGCTACGATTAATTAATGATGAACATGTCATTATACGTTTATGATCAGTTTCATGACGATTCTTCTGTTAAGCTAGTAGAGTTATTATACATCCTTATTGGTCAAATTAGAGTTTAATTCTGTAATAAAAATCTCGGAGAATTCCATTAAAATATCTTTAATCTTTTCTAAGATACAGCGGTTCTAAGCTTAATCTAACAAATGGACAATTTTTGCTTTTAAATGTTTTGGTGAATTTTGCTGTTACACCCGGTATATATGTATATGTGTGTATGTATGTATGTGTGTGTGTGCGTATGTGATTGTGAGTGTTTTTGTGTTTTGTGCATGTCTCTGTGTGTCTGTAATTATAACACTTGTAGAGATTTGACCGCCAGTGTGGTCACTGTTATTACAGAATATGTATGGTAAGATTTAGATAAAAGGCAAGGCTAGAATTCTAGCTTTATATATTTACTAGGCATTTGACATGATTTGGCATGCTGGACATCCTGAAAATCTCAAGGTCTACGGTGTCTCAGGTCGAATATTTGCCTTAATCTAATCGTACATAAGAACATTGTTCAATGAATGCCATGTTTAATGACCACGCTTCTAGATTAATTCGAATTAATGCGTGGAGCCCCAGTACTCTATCCTTGAACATAAGTTGTTGCTAATCTTCATGAATGACCTTGCCGATATCATCATTTCTCAGCTAGGTATTTATGCAGAGGCACGGCGGAGTCATGGATAGCAGCTCGGATCGAGGAATTCAAGTCAAATACATTACATTCTCTTAAGTACTCATATCATTGAAAAATGTATGAATCTTCTTCTTGGATCTCGGATCAAAGAAAGAAATGCTAACCTACTGCTGGAAAAAATCTGCCTCGTCACTCATTTGTCGAAAGATATATGATCGTAAATAATAAAATTTAAAGCCGCACTTGCTGCATTTGTTGTCTAGGCCAAGAATATATCTTGGTAACTCTAAGTTCTCTGAAAAGAACTTGCTGTATTTTAATAATCTTTACTTTTTAACCTTCCATCTGCATGACTGATACGTTCCTCCAAGAGATAAGCTCTTGTTTTATTAGTGGGGTGATTATATCTAATCAAATTGCAGGTCTGTTTCTCGGAAAATGGTTCACTGTAGCGTTCCAGACATTTTTTCTCGCTCAAATATATCTTGCACATTTGTAAAGATACCATTCGATCATACATTGAATATTATTACTATATGTGGTATGGTGCTCTTGCTCTATATCTAGATATTCTCGACAATATCCCCTGAAGCATCTGTAATGTTAATGGTCCCGACATGGCATCTCAACTTCATTCAATTTTCCACCGGATGACGTGGCTTCCCTCTGTCATTTTTACGGGTTTTTTTCTAGGCTATTGTTCTAAGGAGCTCTCCTCGTCGGTACCTTAAACTCATGAATATAAGTGTACTATAGATTGGCAATAAGGTACATTCGTTTTTTATTACTGTTGAAATACATAGACGTAACCATAATTATCTATTTTCTCACAGCTATCGCTCATAGAGTTCTCTTCCGGTTTCTTTCTTTCCTGACACTTATGATCTTTAAAAATGTAAATGTAACGAATCATGTTCTCTTGAAGAAATTCTTCTCATTCTCTTCCGCTCTCAGTAAGCACTGGTCGCTTACTGACATTATTTTCTTTCTTTGGTCGAAATGATTAAAAATAAAGCCAAAATATAATTCATTTTCAAATAAATTATGGTCAACATTTGATGAAAACAACCTAAACATTAAATACATCACGAGAAATTCTATACAAAAAGTACGCCAGAAATAAGCATAAGAATTAACCAACATGTTATCTTCAAGAGGATTGAAGCTTTGGGCTTTAGTGATTGAAGAGATCAGGCAAAATCGTATGTCAAGTCAAACATACTCTTATTGACAATGAAGAAGATTTCACAAGCGAAATATGACAACCATTCCTTAATGAAGGTCAGTAATTTCACACTGGGAAAATAAAGATAGCAACGTGGCATCCGATTAATTTCCTTGATCCCGGTAATCTAAAGAAGATTCCCAGAGGAAAAACTGTGACCGTTTCGAGAAGAAATTTACCCAGGAGACGCAGGCCAGACACAGATCAATCATGTCTGTTGAAATTAGTGTGAGGAACAATATTTTACTCAGAGTAGTTCGAATATTATTTTTCTTCTCCTTTTATAGTAAATAGGTGGAGTGTTAGATGACATAAAGCTTTGCATAATAATAATAATAATCCTTAAATTTTATATAATGACACATCAGTAAGGAAATTTTAATTTATTGCACGATTTCCTTAGAGTGAAATTACTATTTGTTTATCATATTTAACTTTGCAATAGTTTATCTATCTATACATATATATAAACATTGTCTATCTTTAAACTTCTTATATGAATTATTTTATTTTTTCAGGTCAGTATATCAAAGATTTTCTTATATATACATATAAATAATACCTAATAATACACTGAGTAATTTAAGTGCTATACGTCATACACGTATTGGCGTACATGTCTCTTTCGATTCTTGTTCTACTCGGCAGAAGATATTCCCGCAGTAGGTTGTCCTTTCTTTCTGTAGTAGACTGGTGGCCAACAAACGTTGTGGGACTCAGAACCTCTTACTATTCAACCCATAGTTGGGTGAGAACTGGGGGTTTCATACCTTTCCCAAGAGTACTTGCATGTAAGTGAATGTAACTTATCCGATTGGAATTCGAACTCGGCTCTGATTTTTCAGTTCCGTGCCGTTGTCTATTACAGCTCACCTCAGATCCAAGACTCCACTACCTTATTAATAAAAAAATAGATTACTCTTCACTTGAGATCTCCGATCTTATATCAGTAAAACGCATTGAAATAGAAAAAGATGCCTTACAAATACTAAGCAAAGTATTAAGAAACAATTTATTTCGTTAGAATCGCAGAAAAGTGCTCTGAAATATGATTTTTGTGACCCGTATTGGTAGGCGTGGATGATAAAGTGCAACTCAAGTCTTCACGGTTAAATAAACACTATTTAATTACAAACTGCAAATAAATACGTAACACAAACAAAAAAGTAAGAGTCAATCAAACTTATTAACAAATTCAATAAATAATTTCTTAGTAGGTCGGCTCCGCTTAACGTCCGATAGTCACTCAATAATCAACCAACAATCAACCGGTAATCAACTAGTAATCCACTCGTAATCAACAATCGTACTCAAGTAATCATCGACTGCAGTCCAATCAATAGTCAATTCGTAGTCTACCGCCGGCAGTAGCCTGACACCGTTATTTACAGACAGGGCGGTAAACGTATTCATAAACCAGAGTGTCACGCTCGAAACTCGGTGTCAGCAGCTACCATTTTCTTCCTATATGACAATTGTTCAATATGATTCCTTCTTTATGTCAGTGAACTATTTCATCACAGATGAAGAGGAGACTTGAAGAAATAGAAATGTAGTTCCAGAGAATGATGCTAGGAATACGAAGGATTTAACAGATCAGCAGCGAGGAAGTATAAAGTAAAATGGAAACAAAAAGGACACTTATACTTACAATAAAAAAGAGACATTTCATATTTCATGGGGGCATTAACGAGGAAAGTTGGCTTGGGAAATTTGATACTGACAGAACATATTGACATTGAAATTGAAGGACAGAAGAGGTAAGCGAATAATCTATCGAAGCGGCTTGAGTAAATGGAAACAATTAATGGAAGCAACAGTGAAAATATTAGGATATTGTCAAGAGACAGGATCGCAAAAGTTCTGAGGTTACGCAACGTAGAGAAATAATAAAAACGTAAAATTACTCGTTCCCATGCAAGAGACGTTCGGCAAAAATTTAGTGTTACAATTGTTACATATAAATGTTTGCAAAGTAAAGTTGGCCGGAAAAGCATGGATCCGGATGCGGGCGACACAAGCGAGAAATGCGAGAGAAGAAACTGTCAGCGTAGAAATGACGGTTACATCTAGCAAATCTCAACTGTAAATTGGTAAGGTCTTGACGCCAGTCTAGTACTGCGCGTAAATATTTTTAAAAAATCGAGTTACCATAGCGAAAAACTAATCCGAAAAATTACCATGAAAATATTTATAGAAAAGACACATGATGCAATCTTACGGCGGCGGAAATGTGACTGAAGCCAACCCGCCTGATCAGGACAAATAATATTTCTGATTCTTTGGATTTTATGAAAGAACTCAAGGGAAATAACAATGGCACCGGACCGAATTGGACCAAGGATCCACGCAAAAGCGTTATTTATCAACCATGTTTTGGGTGAAAAATTAGTAAAATAAATGTCATGATTCTATTAGGTTTAAAACATGTTTTGTAGTATTGGCGACATTATTTATAAATTAACACTTGTAACTGAAGAGGAATAAATTTGCTTTATTTTGACACGATTTTTATGATTCTGCTTCGTCTAAAACTTGTGCAATAGTCATTTTATTCATCAAACAAATTTTGTAATTTCGAAGATAACAGAATTGGGTTAATTTTGGAATCAGATACATTCTTTTGCCTGCTCTAAAATATGCTTTATAAAATAGGAAATGTCACATGAATCAAACCTCAGAATTCTGAACATAAATTAATTTACTGCAGTCCAATCAAGCTTCATGGGTTTACATGCTTTTATAGAATTGTAGACGAATCGTAGACATATTGTATAATATTAACATGAATATACATTAAAATGTTACATATGCGCTAAACTGCTTTTTAGGCGGCTTTTGTCACACGCCCCTGATCAAACTGTGTTCCTGATCAAACAGGACTCATAAATAATTACATCGGTCACACTACATGCCTATCTAGACGCCGTACGTTACATCTATATGATCACAGCACTATTAGAACTCATGTAAACACACACACAAACCTACCAGAATCCATTAGGAACATACTAGTAGAAAACACAAAATTAATAACCTCATCCACCTTTAAAAAAGATTAAAAATAATACAGCGCTAAAACTGAAAACAGAAGCCAACACTTAACAATCTTAACTGCGAAAAAGGCCACAATTTAATAACCGTGTTCGGAAAATAAAAACATGTCTATAACACACTAAAACATACATATAAATCACACACTCAGTTAAACTGAAAAAATAGAATCATCCTTGATAATGGTTAAAAGGTATAAGACACTCTACACGCTCTTTGTCGAAAAAAGAAAGCACTTCTTCGAACACAAAAAAAAAATTAAGGGAAAACTTAACCGTAGTACCTTGTCTGTCGATTTTAATGAAACATGCATAAATGTAAAATTGCTGCCTAAATACACAATATACACATATATATATATATATATGTGTGTGTGTGTGTGTGTGTGTGTGTGTGTGTGTGTATGTGTGAGTGTGTGAGTGTGCGTGAGTGTGTCTACTACAGTTCAAAAGTTTGGGACCCCCCGACGAATTTTTTTAAATTGACCCCAAACATTGTTGTTTTTTACTTTAAATAAGATACAATTATTATATATGAGTAAAAAAGTAAGATATGTATTTTTTTTTATTAGAAACGTTATTATGACATAAAGAAAAAGAACAATTTATGATCAGATCATACTCTCATCAAAATATAATCCTTGATTACTGTAGCACAAATTTGGTGCATTTTTGCAAAGATTTCTCAAAGCATAAGTTTAATAATTCTTTCCATTCTGTTTTCAATGATTGTAGGAAGATTTTTTCATTCTGCTGTCAAGTTCATCCATGCCAATTCTGGGGGTGGCTTTAAACTATTGAACTGTAGTATATATATATATATATATATATATATATATATATATATATATATATATATATATATATATATATATATATATATGAGCTGTGATACAGCAAAACAGTTAACAGGGTAACAATATAGACGCACCCGAATAAACTTAAATTTGGTTGTGCACTCTAGGGAGATAAGTGAGAATTTGCAAAGAATGACTATTACTACTAATAATTCAAGGCTCTTCCCTGAATTGAGCACTGGCAGTCATTGGCGTGTTTATTCACCGAATAAGTACGTAAAAAATCGCCATTCTTTCGACCGTGCGCCGATGGCTTGTGGCCGAATCAGTCGGGGTTCGATCCCGGCTTGAAGCAATTGGATGGCTAGCCACACTGATGAGCTGTGATACAACGAAACAGTCTGGCTGTGGATGAAAATGTATATATAGTTTGGCTCTAAAAAATTCAATTATTTTAATAAGCATTATATTGGTTTCAATTAATCCAACGGGTATCGAGGAAAACAATATCATTTAAAAAAAGATGAACATGTAGCGCCCTGATTTACTTTATTCTCCACCAAAACTAACCCACATTTCTGTTGAAATGAAGAGATTAAAAGACAGAACTGATGTCCTTGTGAGAAAAAAAATTGACTTAGTAAATGCAATTTAATTTAAAATTGGCCCCAAAACGTAAATATTTAAGAATTATTCTGGAATATGACAAGCAAATAACTATAATTAGATGAACATGATTTCTGAATTAAAAAATAAAATAGCGGACACAACCTTGGACGAGTGACACAGAGAGTCATCTAAAATGGGTTGATGTTTCTGTGAAAAAATCACTCTCTGCAATTCTACTCTAATTATATTATTTTTCGGATAAGATGTTCGTCTGCATTAGGAAAATATTGCCGTCGCCAAAAAAAAAAGAAAAGAAATAAAAACGAAATATATATTCTCATAATTTTTCAGTTCATAATTGTTGTATTTTTAATACAGTTGATATATATATATATATATATATATATATATATATATATATATATATATATATATATATATATATATGATGTAAATAGATCGATAGAGATATCGCTAAAAAGTGATAGATTATCTCAAATAATCCAAAATGGCTAATATTAAAAAAAAAACACATCAGAGCGGCCTCTGGGGAAATTTGCTTTCTTAGGAATTGTGACTTCGCAGACAGGCAAATGGAAAACTTGGCAGATTTTGATTAATGCACAGGCAAACAGACACACACACATATGTATATATACACATATACATTTATATATATTTATGTGTACATATACACATATACATTTATATATATTTATGTGTACATAAATCTAAATATATATACTCCTAAATATATATACACAAGGAGACACAGTTATACGCATACACACCCATACACTCACACTCAAACATACACACATATACAGACACTTATAAAGACACACACACACATAAAGACAAGCATAAACACACACACAAGAACACACAAGGCTCACTGAAACTCCTGGGTCCCTCTTCCCCAAATTCGACAAATGATTAAGCAATCATTTTATTATTGAATTTATTGATGAAAAAAATTTAATTAACTTCAATGAAATAACATCATCATCCATAATAATAAATTATACAAGAACTGATACAGTATACTACCGAAAAAACTTCGTAACGTCCACTATTCAAAACAACCTATTCCGTCTTAATTATATGCACTAGTGACAACCACTTCCATTATGGATATATTCAGATGTAAAAACACTCATAACAAGCTGGTCATATCACTTATGATCCGCCGTCTTATTCATCTCTTTTTATGATGGTGTATAGTTGGGTAGCATCATGACTGGAGTTGGACATTATTGTTCATATTTTTAAATTTGAATGACGATGAAGAAACTTGTATTAGGTGTCATATTTAGAAACGGTGGAAAAAACCTTATTCTGAGACTGGGCAAGCTGTGTTACCCGAAGTCAAAGTATTTCCGACGAGATACCATATGGTATGTTAAGTCTTGCTTTTATCAAAACCACTCAACATGTTACATATGCAAATCCCTGTATAGCCATCACGACACCAAATGTCATGAAAGGTATATTGGGATTAATATATTTGTAAACTAGGAGTAATGGATACCGGCTTGGACTGAGGAATCGGAGAGCCGAGTTCGAATTCCAGTCGAATCCATTACGTTCACTTACATGCTAATACCCTTGCGAAAATTATGAATCCTGGGTAAATAGCAGAACAAACCGGGTTCTATAGCCTTGTACCGTAGAAAGAAATGGCAACATACGGCGGTAAAAATCTGCCTCGTCGTATCGAAAAATACATGATCGCCTAGGCGTGTATCACAGAAGGCACATAAGTGACTGAAACTAGCTTCACATCTTGACGTGATCTTCTCTCACTCAAATTCTTTATAATACATTTTTCTTCTTGCTTTCCTTTCCTACATTGTCTTAGAATTTTTGCAATTTGCTTTCCTTGTCTGACACAAACACCATTCCACTTCAGTACATTTCCAACAATAAGAATCCAGAAATTACTTGTTCTTTTAACCTCACATTCTTTCCCTGGGTGATATAAATCCAGTGGGAAGTCTCATGTTTGCCTTACTCTCCTTTCCATATTCATGCACTTGCTAAATTTATTTTGTGTTGTTATGGCGATTTCGTAACCGTGGCTTACTTGTGGCTCATGGTCGAAAGAACAGAGCTCTCATTGATGATTGAACTCAAAAAGATTTTCTAAACGTAGCGCAAAGGCCAAAACATCGAGCACCCAGTTAGTATCGAACACGCTACTAAGTCGCAATTGCTCTCGAGAGACAAGCTTGCGAGCCATTACACCACGCAGATTTTGCTCATTTTGTGTACTTATGAACGGAAGTTCTTCCAGTAAATAATCTGACAGAAAATATTTATAGAAAAGGCGCAGTGACTCTCCGTTACGGCGTTTAACAGAGACGCTTAGTGCAAACGTGTTAGATAGAGGAAACGGTCACGGTTACATCTAGCCATCCCAACTATAAAATGATGAGACTTTGCAGCCAATAGGGTACTTCGCTTAAATTCATAAGATCTAGGTACCTTGGTGGAAATTCCATCAGAGCTATTAAATTATTTACAGAAAAGACAAGGGAAAGCTACGTTACGTCGCTGGGAAAAGTGACTGCTACATTTGGTTAGTACCTTTCAGTTGCGGGCTGCAATCATTTGCTTAAATGATGTTTTGAAAATTGCCGTCGATGATGCTCTAAACATTTGTTACGGGTTAGGTAGCAAGATATATGTTGCCGCCACAGGAATCCACAGGAAAAAAATGGATCTCAGTTACTGCTGAGAACAGTTTATTACAAACATCGCCATATACACAAAAACTAATGACAAGAACTGAAGGGAATATATGAGTAGTAGTTTTCAGGTTTTGCTAGGCAATCATTTCTCCATATTAAGATAGATAGATAGATATTTCCGAAACCATTAGGTAACACCCAATCAAGATTCGGACACATTAGAATGGTAGTGAATTAGTTTGATAGATATTGTTATGAATACTATTTTATTTCATACGCAGTGTCCGACCAAGATGCAGGCGATCAAATTTATTCAATATTTCTTTTCTCTTGTTACACTAAGCAACGTTTGGTATTTCAGCATTCCTTAACTTACAGGCTGATGGTCATGACACGTTGAAACACCGTTTCTTATAAGATTACCGAAGTTAAGCAACGTCAAGCCGAATCAGTATGTAGATGGGTGACAGTTCGCGAATACCGAGTCTCGTAAGTGTGGATGGACGGGTTGGGTAATGATAAGGTCAGGGACTTGAAGTCGAATACCAGTAATGTTCGTTATATTCACTTGAACACAAATACTCTTGGAAAAGGCATGAGTCCATCTCTTCTCAACCCCACATCTAGGCTAATTAGTAGAACGTGATTCAGTTAGTCAATATTATTACCATAACTTTTTTAGAAGCTAATATATTTTCTGGTTTTAAGGAACTGGCCAAATTTTGATACAACGTAAAAGCAAATCAATCAACCGATCCTCTGTTTCCCCTCCCTGCACTCTGTTCTACAAAAATTATTAGAAAGATTCCTCGCTTTTTCTTCTACCTAGATTTCCTTCAACATGTCTTATGAGTGTTACATTTTTTAATGTCTTTTTCGTCGTAATATTCCCTAAAATTCACTCCTAATGACGTTTAATAAAACCTTATCATTCTGTGGATATAGTTATGTCAAACTTGAATATATCTAAAAGAAAAATGACAAAATCAAATATTAATTTTGGAAATGTTTTTGCTATGCTATATAGTAATTATACAACTTAAACAACAAGCGTCTTTACAGGAATGAAAATCTTTTCAGACTAATGCAAATCAGACACATTGAATTTGTCTTCACATTCTAAGGAAGCAGTCGCTTCAAATGATGAACAAGACCAACTTCATTTAACGGCACTGAAAGAGATATGCGCTGACAGCTAATTGCAATGACCTTATTCTATAAATATCTTCTGACAAGTAAACAAAAATACTTCTCAACGAAATAATTTTCATTTAAAGAATTACATTCGTGTTTTCCATTACAAATAACATGGAACACTTTTGGTCCAGAAAATAATTATTTGTTGCGTTTGGATGTTTAAAGATTTCTAAAAAAGAAATACTATCTTTTTATTACTAATCAATAACGGCAACAATGATGACCCAGTCAATTATGCTATGACAACTAGAAAAAACAACAAAATTTGAAAGAATATCGATCCGCAGTCAAAAATTGAGATTAATTTTGATGTTATTTTCTCTATTACAAATATCCTTTCTATGTTGTTGGAATAAACAGAACAGTTTTTAATTTTGTTACTTTTTTTCATACTTTTGAATGAATGCGTGAAATTTTAGTTCATTTTTTGTTTCAAATTTTCACCATTTCAGATATAAAATTCGGAATCAAAAACTGATTTTTGAAAATATTCATTTGACAAGCTAAGCAACCTTAACAATTTTGGCAAAATAAAATCCATCATATAATTGTTTTAATTTTATGTACTTAGTTTTATGAATTTAATTTTCATTTTAGAATTTTGTTTCATTCATTCGAGTCTCAGCAATCAAAGTTACAAAGTGAATGACTTCTAAAGAATGGTCAGACAATGAGTATTAGAGTTGCAGACTTTTTAAGTGATGCCTTTTGTTTAATGTAGTGATTTATTTCTTTGTTTATCACTGTTTTAAGGCGCCGGTCCATCATTTCAAATATTCATGCTCTCCAACTCTTAAGGAAAGTTCAGGCGAACAATAGACCGAGCACGTCAGGAAAACAAATAACAGAACAGAAAACAAAATGGAAACAACTGATTCGGCAGTGACACAAATAAGACTATAAATATACATAATACTGATAAAAGTCATAAGCAATTATTGGGCAATGTTTTATCAACATGATAATTACTCAGAAAATAAGAGTTCAAAATGGGATGAATAAAAAAAGAGCAGAATAATAACATTAAACAAATATAATTTTTTAAAAATCATATATTTGTGTCGGAAGATCAATAGTAGCAAGGATAATAGTTGAAGAAATTAATTCTAACCGAACCAACCTTTTGTAAAGAATGATATGTGTCCTAAAGCTATAAGGAAATCTAGAGACACCATCAACAACAGTAAGCATAGTGAATAAATTAAACGACAAAGATGACAGTCTTTTTAATAATAACAATAATATATTCATCTCTGATCGTGGACGTGAGTAGTAGATGAGCACTATGGCTTGATGCCAAGAGTGTTGAATTTTGTTTTAAGTTGGTATGTTTTTGGATGGTGAATCCAAGACTATTTGGGAGTCACATATGGATACTTTTGAACACTCTCAATCGGATTCTGTCTGAATAGACTCGGTTAGTTTCCCTGAATGTATTTCTAACTTTGACCCACATGCAATGTTATAAGAATCTTTACCAAAATCTACAAGTCCATCGCGAACATTTAGCTGTAACATTTGTGCTTCGTATACCTTTATTAAAACTGAAGTTATAATTTGCTTTGGTTTGTTTGTTTAACAGCATATCAACTCCTTATCGCTCATTTAATGCCACAATTTAAGTTTCTTTGAAGTGTTGTTAATTTTATTTTTTGACTATTATAATCTATTGGTGGAATTTTTTTTTTCATAATATTAAAATCTATTGCTGGAATTATTATTGTTTTCTTATTAAAATCAACTGCTGGAATTTTTATTATGAAAATGTTTTTAAACTTTCATAATTCTTTGACCCCAGTTTGGCGGTTCGTTATTTGTCCATATCTGGTACCATAGCAGGTGTTACCATCCCGGGTCACCGTGAGCCTGTGAACAACTGCAATTAATAGGCGGCTTCACATTCGTAAAAAACGCCCAATCAGAGGCCTTGCTGCCGGATGTAATTTATCGTCATACCCAGAACGCTTGATGTTATGATGAGCATATTATGCTTTGTGTATAATGTAACTCAGTATAGCATTTTTAGCAGGTTCCCTATCTGTCTGTCTGTCTGTCTGTCTCTCAATAACAATAATCATAATCATAATCATAATCATAATCATAATAATAATAATAATAATAATAATAATAATAATAATAATAATCTGGGATTTCATCGTTCAGGCTGATATTAAAATCCAAACTAATCGACAAAACAAAATTAGAAAAACCATATTAAAAAAATAAATGTCTCTAATAGATGTAGTAGTCATAGCTGACAAAAACAGATCTTCGAAAACATTTGAAAAACGAAGTAAATACAAGAACCTCAAGAGCGAGAGAAAGAATACAGCATCAAGAGAAAGGAACATTACGTGTTATAATTGGAGCTTTGGGAATTATATCTATGTGGAACAAATTCTCAGGAGCACTACATTTTGGAAATTTCAAACATCATACACCTGGGTACTTTTTATATTTTCTTTAGATTAGCAGTGACCAAAATGACATAAGTTCTTCTGAAATATTTGATTTATGTGGGTTTCGCAATGGAAAAATTAAACAAAAGATTTAATGGCCACATGTATGATGTCAGACACAACAATGTGGCATCATCGGGGGTTGTGGAACATTTTGTTACAAACGACTATAATTTCGACAAACTTCATAATTTGCACATTCTGAAAGAATATCCAGTATCCAGAATCCACCGAAGCTTGCGACATATAAAACGCACTGGGATAGTTACATATGCAAACTAATAACTTTCCACCCCAAGGGAATGAACAGAATGACGGAAGTGTTCAATAGGATTCATAGTAAACTGTTTGAGTAATTCCTCTTAGGAACTAATCTACTAACGGAGCATTTAAACATGAGTACGCACGTTTGAGTTGAATGCCATACAGGCTTGCTACGTTTCATTCGTTTTTATGTGTTGATTACCAGGAGCGCCGTTTCTCCCAAGACAAGCGACCTTTGTACAGATGTATAATTTGTTGTAGATGTTTAATATTTTTATACTTGTATAATTTTTTATATCACTTCAAGAAGAGTGAAATGCTATCGAAATAGTGTTGAACAAAGTCAAACATTGATTTCTTTTTCTTTTCTTAAATCACGCTCTTCTCTAATTGTTCATAATAATAATAATAATAATATTTATTATTTGTAGTTGGAAAAATGTTTGATAGACTAATTGAATGGACTCCTGGTAGCCCAGACGTTAAAGAAATACAGAAACATGTACTCACAAGTACAGCTCACATATTACGAAGAGCTTTATCTGTGTAAAATGTGTGTGAACTTAGATTGTTTAAATATTATTTAACAAAAAATGACCAGTCAACTTAGGTCTCTGGTTGGGACACGGAAGGAAATGTGCAATCAAATAGAAATCAACAGAAATAATAATAATAATAATAATAATAATAATAATAATAATAATAATAATAATAATAATAATAATAATTTCCAATAATAATGAAATAATAATAATAATAATCTCTTTGTTGATATGGCAGTCCCTGCGGACTGCAGTGTATCTTTGAAGATGTTCGAAAAACTGTCAAAATGCAGGGACCTTGAAATAGAAATCTCGGGGGTGTGGCACATGGGAACATCAACAGTTCCTGTTGTGGTTGGAGCCCTTGGACTGGTTGGAAAAGATTCCGGTAGGCTGATTGAGGGGATCCCTGGAAGTCCATGCCTCAAAGAGATACAAAAAATTGTTCTGACAAGTACAGCCCACACTTTACGAAGGGCTTTATCTATGTAATTATTTTTTTAATTTATTTATTTTTTTTTTGCAGTGGAAAATGTCATGATGCCATTTCTAACCTTAGGTCCCTGGGCGGGACCCGGAAAGAAATGTGTAAACGCCAGATATCAAAGGAAATAATAATAATAATAACAATAATAATAATAATAATAATAATAATAATAATAATCGGTTGAAAATTGGATCGCTTGGTAAAAGTGAGAGTGTTTACGATTTTACAAGAAAGAGTGATATATACACCAAATGGAATTTGTGTTAGATTATGTTTACATGCATAGAATTCTCAAGATCAGAAAGAACAATATATAATAATTTTAAACGAGAAAATTATTGATCGACATACTTCATTGTTTCATCAGAACACATTATAATTTACTGTCCTGTTCGTGTGGCGTAGAATACGTACCCTGTATCCCTTGCAGATGTTAATACCCCACCCCAAAACGGGCCACCTACTGATTGGATACGTCAAAACTGGTGTATAATATTGTCCCGTCCTATCTGCCTAAAATGCATATTCGTGTAACCTTCTAGCTCAAGTGGTCCCCAGCACTTGTAAAAGATGAATCTCAATGTAAAATAAAAATTAGAAACATTAAACCCGACCAATACCTACACAATCAAAATTCATTTCTGTGTCTACTTTTCTTTTAACCATTTTGTTATATAAAATTTATTTTCGTCATTAAATATTACAAGAAGCGTTGATATACTTTTGAATTAAACATCCTAAACTAACTAGAAATGACACGAATGGAAAAGCGATCTAACTATAAAGATCCTAGGAGAGAAGTGAAGAGAAGCGAACACAACAGATTTTCATCATTTTTGGTGCGTTTCAACAGCTTTATTTTTTATATAGTTTTTCATTTAAACATAGTAAGTATATATATTTTCAAACTCCATAATAAACATTGCCAACATCAACTAATATAATAATAATAGTAATTGTAGTAGTAGTAATGATAAAGAATATATAATAATAAACGATTAATATTTCAATATAAAATATTTCAAAATACAAAAAAAAAAAAAAAAGTACGTAAGTAAACATGTTTACGCTAAAATATTTTAAGGTAGGTTTGAGTATATCATTAGAATGTTTTCATTAAATGAAATTCGCTATTTTTCGAAACATGGAAACTGAATAATGATCTATAGGTAGCTATAAATTAAAGAACTAATTATAATAAAAATGAAAAAGAAACGTCATTATCTTTCAAAAAATAAAGTTCGCAGTCTTTGAAGATAAATAATTAGAAAAAGAGAGAAACAGAATAAAATGGCCTTTAGCTTGAGACGCGTGTTATTATCAGATTGAAGAAAATAATAATCAAATTATATCTTTTTAAAATTCAGTTTTATTTTGGCTCGCGGCGTGTACAGAATTGGCTGAGTGTGATATAAGTGAAAAAAATTATAAAAAGAAGTATGTTTCTCGTGCGATGATTATATTTTTAGTATATTGTCCTGTGCTTGCACTTTTTGTGAGTATCACTACGCATTTTTATCTAGCTATGCGAATATTTAAAGAATTGAAATTTAGTAGCATAATTGTTTATTTGGTCTGCAAGACTAAACATTTCATAATTCTGACCAACGATATTCGACATCTAGTAAAAGAAATGAAAAGTTAAATATTGAATATTAAAAAAAAATAGTTTATTTAGTCTTATCAAAATATAACGATTAATGTTAAACATTACAAACTGGGAGCAATAATTTCTCATTTTAAATATAAATAAAATATTCCTATTTAAAAAAGAAGAAATATTTTAATTCATAAAATTATATTTTTATTTCATCTTCTCACAAAAAAAATCGAGATGGAATATTCAGCACTTTTATCATTGATATATGATGGGGCGATCAATAGGTCAAATATTTGTTATCGGAATTTTTTCTTTAAAATATTTACTTTATGATATTCAAACTATTTGATTAATATACTCGATGGAATTACATGCATTGGCGTGGAATGAGATAACGTTTCATTATACAGATTTAATAACTGAATATAGTTCCAAAAGACAGAGAAATTGAAGCTTCAATAGAAGTTATGTTCACGTTTTTATTCATAGTAAAATTAATTCAACAAGTAAATATATTTACGGATTTAAATAATTACGGAAATCTTTCATTGAATATAATAAGAAGAATTCATTCAAAATCTTTTCGCATGTTTAAATAATGTTTTCTTCATTTAGGTAGGGAAAATGCTTTTTTACAGATTTTTCAGTTAAATGGAATTAAAATGAAATTAAAATTCCGCATAATTAAATAATTTGGGAATGCGTTAATCATAGTGGACTCTCCCGTTGTATTCGATGTACGAGGGTCAAGCAGCTCAGTTCATAGGAACCGACAGCCATGATTTGATTATAGTGGTGAATGCTTTGTGCAGAACAACTCACACTTTTTGAAGGACCGAATACAGAGACCTGGTTCACTACGTGCCACTTGGTCCCCAAACGAACTTCTGCAAGTTTGGAATTCAGAGTTGTCCGTCTTCCTAGACAAGTTTCAATCCAAGTTTATAGAACCCCCAGTCTATCCTGCTATTTACACATAGATGAAGGGAGAAGAGGATTAATACCTTTCCCAAAATTATTAAGATGTAAGTGAATGTAATTAATTCGACTGGAATTCGAACTCGTCTTCCTCAATCCAAGCCGCTATCAAATACTCGACGGTGCCATCAAAATAATTAAAGTCTGTTTCAATAATAATAATATTAATAATAATAATGATGACGTTGTTGAATTCAACATTCATGCGATTTTTTCACTTACATAAATAATTGGGTAAAATTTCAATTAAACATATTGTTTTGGCTTATTTAGATAATTCCGTAAAATCTTTTCGATTCCGTCTAAGAGATAGTGTATATATTTTATGTTTTCCTTGAATGTAAAAGCATTGATATAATTTCGGTTACAGTAAGGCTGTTTTTATAAGAGAATTTGCATAAGAAAATAAGAAACACAGTTGAAATATTTATTAAAATATCCTTAATTTTTTTTTTTTTTTTTTGCAAATTAAATGTAACCGTTTATATTGAAAATGGAAACCCCTCATAACAAATATACATACCATATATACTCGGGTATCATGTGACGTTTGAAAACCTAATAGTGAAGCTGACTTGACTACTGTAAAAGGATATATATATATATATATATATATATATATATATATATATATATATATATATATATATATATATATATATATATATACATATATATATATATATATATATATATATATATATATACATATATATATATATATATACATATATATATATATATATATATATATATATATATATATATATATATATATATATATATATATATATATAGTAAGGTAAAAAAAATTCGTTAGTATATAATGCAACTACTGGATTGGATTTTAGTAATATGAAAATATTAGACCTGATCCACTAAAAAGAGCTCGATGTATTTTATTTAGACATTAATTATATTATTAATTATATTAATTAATAATATAATTAATAATCACAAATCATATACCTCAGATGTGGAATAGGCACTTTCGGCAGACGACGAATGTGGTCGTCTATCTTTTTAATCACGATGTGGAATGAAATACACTTCATGCCTGTAAAGATAGAGGAAGCAGAATTAAGTGTGATGAATTGAGATTGGAAGGTAAAATGTCAACTTTCAATTTTTCGGCAATTTAAGGTTTAAATTGACAATCTCGATTCCTGCTGAAATAGCCTGTTCCTCATATGGGATAAAAGCATCCGTTCGATTATATACATACATACATACATACATACATACATATATATATATATATATATATATATATATATATATATATATATATAAAAGTGAACATAGAAGTCAACACTTAGAGGCGACAGTCTGTTTCATGCTAGATGCAATCATCGGGCCCGATGATTGCATCTAGCATGAAACAGTCTGTCGCCTCTAAGTGTTGACTTCTATGTTCACTTTTATATTTACACACGCTCTATCTCAGATATTGAGCACTTTATGCCATAAATATAGCACACTTTAAGACTATATTTCTTCGTATATATATATATATATATATATATATATATATATATATATATATATATATATATATATATGTATATATGTATGCAGGTATGCAGTGAAATAGGAAAGAACACGTTAGTTAGATAATCCGGTGTTCCTTAATATTTAGCTTTATTTTCAAAAGGACAGTGCTCCATACAGAAGTAGAGCTTATATTATAATAATATTTTTAGTTTTTAAAAATATGATTCCTCCGCTACATAAGAGTTCTCATGTTTCAAAAGCGAGAGCCGAGACCCCTAACATAATTAATAAATAGATTTAAACAAATTAAATCCATAATTTAAAAGCCTTAAAAAACTCAGCCCAATAATTATTGAGAAAAACCCTTTGATAAAAAAAGCCATGTAAATAAAAAAAAAATAAACAAACAGATCAAATAGATAATAATGAAACATAACCTTCTAGTCACTCAACGACTAAAGGCAAACCCATAAATAAAAAAGACGCCGTCTGACTAGCATAAGCCAAAAACACTTTGGACATTGTAACTTGATACGCTTCCTTAGAAAGGGACTGGCCTGTAGATAAAAATTAATTCTTAATTCTTAGCCCCTTAAACCACCAAACTTCAACGGCCGAAACTACCCGTTTCCATAGCAACAAATGTTCCAAATGATACCGTAGTTATAAACACCAGCTAACCAAAAGATAGCTTATTCCCAAATTCTCGCTTGACAAGGAAGCGGGTCCAGACGCCTTAACTCTTCATAACTTAAAAAATTATGTTAGGGGTCTCGGCTCTCGCTTTTGAAACATGAGAACTCTTATGTAGCGGAGGAATCATATTTTTAAAAACTAAAAATATTATTATATTATATATATATATATATATATATATATAGGGTTTGTCAAAAATTATTTACAAATACTGGGAGCGGATTCCTCAAGCCAAGTAAAGGACACTAGCAGGTAAACCTATATCCGCATAACATTCATTTTTGAATTATCATGATTAAAGAAAGTTAACGCTCGATGATGCTGTCACGCAATTAGACTACATTACATTGGTCATTCATGTACTGTTGTGCCAAATCTGCCCTGTCATCAATATTTAACGCATTTAGAGGTGGGTTAACTGATAAGGGATCGGATCCGTTTCATATCGTGTGCAGGCAGATATGATTTTTAAATATGGCCGCGCGAATAATATTGGACTCGAGGCTGCACGGATGTATCATATTAAATTTGCAGACCAAAGCAGCAGTCATCCAACCTTTGCTGCTGTTTATTGTTGTATTGCTGGTACCAAAAAAATGGATCGAGGAAGACCGGGATCCGTTTGTACGCTGACCACGAAGAACACATTTTACAGGATGTTGGAAACTATCTAGGTACCAGCACACGTCAATTGTCCCTAGCACGTGATACATCTCACAGTACCGCATTGAGGGTAATTCAAGAGCAGCTTCTGTATCCATATAATTTGCAACGTGTGCTGGGTCTTTGATCACTCAACACTGGAGAACTTTTGCCGATGATTTATTGTACAAATTGCCGTTCCGTTGTTTGTCTCTTCATTCTTGTTTACGGATGAGGCAACATTTCGAAGAGATGAAATAATAAATTTACGCAGCCAACATTTGTGGGAGGAACAGATGAACGGTTAGGTAGATGCGGACCGGTTCCATGGCCTGCATGATTAAGCGACCTCAATCCTTGGGATTTTTTTATATCTGTGAGACCACCTAAAAATGGTTTATGTAGCAGACATTAATAATGCAGAAACGCACCATCAACGTGTCATAAGGCCTACGAAACTATTCAGCACCTTGTGAGAGTATTTGAAAGTGTTCAACAGTTCATGAATCAAAGGGTGCATGCGGGTGTAGAAGTAAGCGGAGGATATTTTGAACATTGGTCATGACATGTCGTGTTGAGAGACAACGATGGCCTTTTGGGACATATGGACGTTTTGACTTGTTTGAGTGTCAAAAATCAAACCCCATATTATGTACATATCTTTTTGGATTGTATCTTGGATTGTACATTTAAGAGGGTTAGACGTAAACTTTAAACTCGATATATAATTTATAACTCGAAAATGAAGGATTTGCAAACTTATGCTTATATGGGCATTTGTCTTTTATTTGATGGGAGGAAAATGCCGCCAAACTTTTAAAAATATTTTCAGACACTCTATGTGTGGTCATATATATACACTAATATAGCAGGATAAAAAAAAATCCTGATGGCATCAGCTCTCAACATGGCATATGTGCTGATGACATTTACTCCTGCCTGGATGGTATCAGTTCGATAAGGTTAAATAGACTGCTAAATTTTAAAAAGTACGTGGGTCTCTTGTTAACGAGATCAAAAAAAATCTATTAATTTTCTGAGAGACACTTTTCTGTCATCCATCAGCATTTCCGTTGCTATCCCCCAGGAGAGTGACTTGTTGCTCTTTCTCGGTCTAATATTCTCAGTTGACATGGAATTGAAAGACTATATTGAATCCATTGCTAGTTTAGCTGCTAATAAATTTGTTTCACTGTGTGGTGCTCGAAAATTTTTATCAACAGAATTTATCTTACACATCTGTATTTCTGCTTTTCGTCAATGCGTAAGTTATTGTTGTGACATATGACCAGCTGCACATAGTCATATATAAATATGCGATATATGGCCAAACTATATATCTCAGTTGGGTTCCACCACGGAATAATGTAAGTGAGCGGCGCTATATTGAGTCTGATTTGCTACCTCTTCGTCACCGAGGCCCGTAGAACAGTTGGTAGGGTGTTCGCTTGACAACCTAACTGTCAGGGTTTCAATTCTCGGTAGTGGATGCGCACTGCTGATGAGTCCCAAATGTAGGACGAAACGGCCGTCCAGTGCTTTCTGCATTCTGTGTGTTGAGGTTTCAGACTCGATGAATTACTTAATTACATATATATATATATATATAATGGAGTAGATAAAGTAGTTAGTAAAATAAAGTCAAAGGAAAAAGTACGTAAAACATATTAACCAGTTGACAAAAATGAAGCACGGGGATTGATGTTCCATGTTAGGAATTTTCGAACAGAGACAAAAGGGTTAAAGATGGGGACGGGATTAGTGTTTACAGATTTAAGGTTAAGACAGTGTGGGAACATAGCGAAATGTTCAATAACAGCAGCGACTACGAGAAATAAACAGAGGGACGTTGGAGACTATCCAACCTTAGTTCTTGAGTCTGGTTACAGTTAGCCTGTACCTGGAATTGTTAGAAAAAATACGTTCCTTCTGTGCGAAACTTTTTGTGAAAATAACCTTAGATCTAACATTATGATCGGTGATAGGCGAACGAGAGTGAGATTTTGAACATAGAGACAAAAGGGTTAAAGGACTTGGGATGGGGACGGGATTAGTGTTTACAGATTTAAGGTTAAGACAGTGTGGGAACATAGCGAAATGTTCAATAACAAATCAAATAGAAAAAGAAAAAAGAAATAGGAAAGAAATAACACAAAAATAAAGAATTATTTTAGGAAAGTCATTGTTAGATCATGGGGGAAGGGGAAGAATAAATTGAAATAAAAACAGAAATAATACCAAAATACTAATAATAAAGATAAAGATATTAAGAAATGGGGAAATTATTATAATAAATAATTATAATAATAAAGAAAAAGGGAATATATATATATATATATATATATATATATATATATATATATATATATATATATATATATTGATACGAATATTCTATAATATGATATATATAAGCATATAGCTCTCTATCTTTTCCTTACTATATTTAAGTATATAGATATCTATCAATCTAACAATTCCGGGAAAAGAAAATATCATTTGTTTAATATCATAATTTTTACTTTAAAAGCTTTGCTGGTTAGATATTTGTTTTTATTTTTCACACGTGTATTGAGCTCATTTTAATGCTATTGTTTCCTGGTCTTAGCCTGTGTTTATATACAAATTAGCATTGATACTTAATCCGAGTGGTAACAGTCTACTTCATTAATGAGGTGTAGATAGTGTGCAAGCATAGAACATATTGTCGTCCATCTATATTGAGATGAAAACACACACATACGCATACACACACAAACACACATACACATATATACATATATATATACATATATATATATATATATATATATATATATATATATATATATATATATATATATATATATATATTACATTGCATATATATTTGTATAATTATATATATATATATATATATATATATATATATATATATATATATATACATTTACATACCCTCTATTTGTTATATTGAGCACTTTATCCCATAAATATAGCACACATTAAAATTATATTTCTTCATAAATATATATATATATATTGAAATATATATTTATCTATCAATATATATATATACGAATATTTTATTATAAAAATGTATATACATGATTATATATATATATAATTATATACAGATGCAAACGCGTATGCGAACGCGCACACCCATACAAACGCGCGTATATATATATATATATATATATATATATATATATATATATATATATATATGAAGACTAATATTTCTATGAAGGATTAAATCGACAAAATTAATGAAGGTCACAAAAACAATTTAACCCGCACAACGTCGGGCCACTTTATTCCTTATTCCACTTTATTTAAATTATTTCAGCAGTTTAATTAAAATAAATTTAAAAAGTGGCCGAACGAGATTTGAGCGTATCCTTACGATTGCCTTTATACATTTTGTGTCTATCTGTGTATCATAACCGGTTGCTATGTCGCAATGGTGTCAGTTTAAGTACGTGTCTACACAGGATACTGTGTGTCTGCTTATATAATATAGGTTGTGTTATAAAAATGTCACTGAATGGTGACATCCACGATAAACTACCTCCTGAAAATTTACACCCATTTATACCAACAATGATAGTTTCTTTCCACCTGCATAACTCACTGTACTAGTATAGGTTTATACATATTAAATAATCTCCTCAAAAAATCATAAAGATTTGCAGTGAGGCAGTGACAAGAATTAGATCTCCTAACTAGGTTGATTACTGGACGTCAAAATACTAAATATGCATATGTAACAGTGTTTATAGCAGAAACACAATGCATGATCTCATACTGTTTACTAACATTTAGGCTCTTTAGTATTGTCTAGAACGCTTGAACTCTCCATCGTACGTCTCCGTTCACATTCAAGAATTTGCGATGACAAGTATACATTATCATC
>OZ038481.1:81186426-81188926 GCA_964036315.1 Acanthosepion esculentum
CGTAACCCGTCATTTAAGATAAGTTTTCCTTTTGTCTTCATTCATATTGTTCTTTTATAGATATATTCGATCTGGGAAAAATACATCTATCTATCTATCTATCTATCTATCTATCTATATATATATATATATATATATATATATATATATATATATATATATATATATCTGTTTCTCTCTCCTTCTCTCTCTCTCACTCTCTCTCTCTCTCAATCTATATATATATATATATATATATATAGTGTGTGTGTGTGTGTATCTGTGTGTGTGTGTGTGCGTTTGTGTTTGTGACTCTGGTAATGTGTAATGACTATTTTAAAGATAACTTTCTTCAGAAATTACTAATGACAAAGTTACACCTTTCAAAAAATTTAGGACCGCGATTATTTTTCGTTTTTTATTTGATTGTGGCATTTCCGTTTTACTAAATGCTGCAGTTTTTAAAGACTACAGAAATCTCTTGAAATATGATTTAGTAAGTCTTCGCCTAGTATATGGTTGAAATTTAAATAACAACAGCGTCATCTCCTACCAACCTGAATTTAATCGTTAGTATTTTGAGAACTAAAAATGTTTTTATTCATCGTAGTTTCTTTTTAGCAAAGTTCTTTCTTTCATAAGGAGGGTGATGCCAAATCATTAAAAAAAATACTAATAATAACGGAAGTTAAATCTTCGTGTAATTATTAATATTGGATTAGCAACGTTTTCAATAGTTAACTTGGGTATCAATTACAACAAATATGTAATAATAAATTAAAGAAATCAATATATTTTTGATACAATCTACATAATATAAATTATAAGAAATTGAAATTATTTATGTTTACTTATTCAATTTATAATTAAACACAGAATTTAATTAAAACTTAAATGATAACATCCAGAAATAAAAAGTATGATTTTACACGAATTTGTCTCAATTAAATTTCTTCGATCTGATTTCAAACTGCGATTAATTTTTTAACATTTTCGGGCTAATAATTTTTTAATCTCTACCGTTCTCCTGGCATTTTAAAAGTCAATCGTGAGAAAAAAACGCAGCCTCTTATTAGGCATGTTAAACTGGTATTCTTCTAAAACTACGTGCGTTAGAAATTTAGGGGTAATATTAAAATATATATGTAAAACGTTGACAAATGAATACAATATTACGCTGCCTTTGTGGGGGTTAATTATTGAAAAGTTCGGCAACACACTGAATAGTATAATAAGCTGTATTGTCATAATAGTTTATCGTGCGTTTGAATTTGATGCCGCATATAAATCATAAATTATACGTTATTTATATAAATTAATTAAAGCCTAAGTTTTTTCGGGCATTTATTATTCATTTAAATTATTTACAAGATATATGAATTCATGTTATTTTATGTTGATATGTAATACGTACAATAATTATGTTTCAGAAAAATTGTTTTAAATGATGACTTTAATTCATGAGTTTCTTTTCCGATTTTTCTAAATTAAATTACTTCCGGAATAATTAAATTTTAATGTAAAACAATGGAAATAGCATTAGTTTTTTTTTCTTTACTATTTTCATAAATCTCTTGAGAACGGTTTTCTTAATGTTCTTTAAAAGAAAAATGTGTAGCCCTCCAAGCAACCAATGTCCTTTGCTCTTACTTCCAAAATGGAAATCAGTTCTAGAGGAAATCACCTTTTCCATTGCTTCTCCTGCAGGACTCAAAGATACTTTACCAGCCGTTGTTTCAAATGAAAAAAATTGTTATGCCTCAGACAATATAAAATATAAAACAAGATTCAGAACGGACTGTTCCATTCCATTAGTGATAGGTTATATAATGTTCAATCTACGAAACAAAGTACACTGGCCTACAAACACATTTTTTGGGTGATTCTTCCACTTTACAGGTGATAACATCACTTTAAAATCCATAACCTTTAGGGAAAATACAAAATGACTTCCCTTATTGTAATGCTGAATTTCATTCGTCACGTATTTCAGATACACTACATTTCTATGTATATATAGATTCATAGTCTACGAAATTGTCGAACGAGATTATATATACATGCGCGAACAGACTAATCAAAATAAATCACTTCATTTCCTGATCGGCTTACTTTTATAGAAACATAAAATCTAAGATATAAAAGTAAACTATATAAGTTTAATATTCAGACATGTTTGTTTCTTTCATATTTGACAACAACTATGTATTTTCATTTTAAATACCAATAACAAAGACTGTGTTTTTCTAAAACTATAAAAATTACTACGGGCTAAAGTATCTTTTGGACCATAATATTTTTACGTCAAGCACACTTTATAATTATATGTGATGATTCGACATTAAGCATTAATGATAATAAGTAGAATTAAATTTTCACACATATTCACACGATTCTAGCATTCACAAATAGTCCACCAATTGGTCTATTTGTAGTAACCAGTCTCCCGAAGAATGGATGTCCATTTCGTGAAACTCAGTGAACATTTATAATTTTATATATTTCAATAATCAGTGTAATA
>OZ038481.1:81191426-81223926 GCA_964036315.1 Acanthosepion esculentum
ACCCTTATCCGTTCCCTGTTGTATGGAATATCGATACATATAATAAATGTTACGGTTCCGACGCCGAATTAGAATTAGAACTGTGATGTATGTATGCCCGAAGGCATGGATGTGTATCTGTGCCTAGCTTCGGAGTGTTTATATGGATATGTTTGTGTGAACTAAAATGCGTACACCTGTATGTATGTGTGTATAAGTGTATGAGAGTAAATTATCGCTTTCACCACTAAACATAGTCAAACAAGCATAAATAGCTCCATTTTAAAAGCATGAAAACTAGAGTCACTAACTCATGTGTATACAACCGTATTATGTTTAGATGCATGTCTCAGTTTTGTGCAAAAGATGCGCATATATAGATATTTATGTGTAAAAATCCGGATCTAAATAACATAATTACTTTTTTAAAATCCCTCCAAACAATGATATAACAGCACTAAGTAGAAAAGAATGAGGATACTTTAAAAGGAACAAGAGACCCATTCCTAAACAGAAAACAACTGATAAACCTCTACTCCGGTTCAAAAGACTGGGGTGTATTGCAAAGCGGACGATGATCAAAAAACACAAACAAAAAAAATATTTTCTATGCCGACGCGTTTTGTCTTCTGATGGTCTTTATCAAATGATATCACTTTGTAACGCATATTTATTCACAGAAAATAATGTCGTTAGTTTTACAATTTTTTTCAAATTAAGTAAGCCATTAAATATGCTTCAGGCTAACCGAAAGTCACTATAAATTATGGCGGATGCAAAGAGATGTACTTTGATGTTTAATAAAGTACAATGAGTAAAAGTTGTTAATTTTAAATGGCACTTAAACTCATTTCGACTACTCTTTCTCAAAGAACTTAATAATGTTAAACAAATACTAATCAACAACGGCTTCCCTAACCCCCTTCTAGACCACCAAATTAGACTATTTCTCCCCAAAGTAAGTAATAACGATAGTGAACAAGCAGTCAAAAATAACATACACATTTATTATAAAAACCAAATGCATATTAATTACAAACAAGACGAATCTTCACTAAGACATATCATAAAGATGTATACTACTCCAATTGGCCCGAATAAAAATTTCAAATTAACTATCTATTACAAAAAATTAAGATATCTAACCTTATCTTCAAAAATAAAAAAAACACCCGCTAAGTCAAAATTACAAAGAAAGAACATTAACTATAAGTTCAAATGTCCCTTAAGGAACTGTGTCCCCGATCAAACCGAACTCATAAATAATTACATCGGTTACACAACAACATGCTTATCCAGACGTCTTACGTTACACCTATCTGATTACAGCTCCATTAGAACCATTTAAACACACACACAAATTTACCAGACGCCATTAGAAAGATACTAGTAGAAAACACAAATATATTAACTGCGTCCACCTGTAAAAAAATATTTAAAATAATGGAAGCTTTAATAATAAAAAAGAAAAAGCCAACTCTTAAGAATATTAACTACGAACAAAGCCACAATGTTCTAGCCGTATTCAGAAATTAGAAACTTCGCTACCACACACTAAAACATACACCTAACGCACAGACTCAATTAAGATGAAAAATCGAATCATCCTTGATAATGGCTAAGGGTATAGCCGAAAGCGTTCGGAAATATAAAACATTTGGATAGTTCTTACACACCCTTTTTTCCAAAAAAGAAAGCTCTTTTTTCAAACACAAGAAAAATTATGTAAAAAGCTTAACCGTAGTACCTTGTCTGTCGTTTTTAATGAGACATGTATATATATATATATATATATATATATATATATATATATATATATATATATATATATATATATATATATATATATAGAGAGAGAGAGAGAGAGAGAGAGAGGGGGTATATATGTTTGTGTGGGTAAGCGTGATTGAATATGTTTGTCTTGTTTGAACGTAGAAGAAAGTGGCTTTGTGTGCAAGTTTATTTGAAGACAATCAAATATTCTTTGTACAAGCTTCTTTTAATTTCCTGTAGGGTTGTGTCAACGTATATGTATTTTATTTTTTTCAGCATTAATATTTCATTTATAAAGGTTTTGACGGTCACCAAATACATTCGTTGTTGTCTATATTTTATTTATTTTTTCCACTTCGATTAATTTTATTTGTTTCCGTGATGAATTTTTGACGCAAAAAGTTTCACAAATTGATGCTCAAAATTCTAATGGCACGTAGATGCACGCGTGAGGGTAAATTTAGAAGTGAAGAGAGAAACCTTTTTTTATAATACATATAGAATTACATATAATTATTCAATAATCAAAAATCACACTTGACTGTCAGAATAATTGAAGTCCGGAAGAAATCATGATACCGAGAGAAATGTCAATAATTAACAAATGGAATATTGGTAAATTCAAAAGATATCTGTCAGTCTCTTGTGGTGTGAACACTTAAGAACAGTTTGATTATATGTAATGTAAATAGAGATTATTTGCAAATATGTATCTTATTTATAAATTGAATAAAAATGACTCACCTGAAATCCAAAACGATTGCGTAATTTGTTTGGTAGATCCGTATTTGCTTTGCCTTATATGTTGTGACTATCAAAACAGCTCTGTTGGTACTGCCGTATACATTTTTCCAAATATTATATGACAGATTCTATTTTTTTCTATATTTTCAATTCACTGCTTATATCATTTACAGTGTTATATAACTGTTATATATGTTCGAATAAATTAATTTCTTCCCAATGTAGTTTCTTCATCTCAGTTGGCGGCAAGATGTTTCGCTTTTGGATTCTCAAAATACTGAAGGTCATCGATTTACCTCTGGTTTTCGTCTTCAGGGGTATTGAAAAGAATTTTTAAAAAACCGCTTCCTTGTAAAATCGACAGAAAATAAGAAGATCCATAAAGGAAAACACTAATTATTATTTAAGATTTGTTCTCCTAGAATCACCCTTAGATACTTGGATTTTGATTATCCAGTAGGTTTTAAACCGTTAAAAGTTTCGACCCCTTTGGAACTGACTTGATAAAATCGTTCCTTTTCATGCCAAACATAACGATGCATTTGTAACTTAGCAAAATCTAATTGTAGCTCATTAATACCAAATAAGGTCCAATTATATCTAAAATCGACACTTCTTTTTAGATATGACTGTCCATCAAATGCTTGTGACATATTTAATCTAAACAATACAAAGATAGTCATGATTTATTCATGGGTATATGATCCAAATTTCCTTCTTATAAAGTCAAATATATCTGAACTTGCATAGAATCGAATTATTATTTTTCCAAATGCATTAATTCTAGGAGCGAAGTATATTCTTGATTAATATATAATCCGAGAATAGTTGATTTCTTAACGAGCTATCGATTCTATTTATATTAAGGAGAAATATCTATTAATACTTCCTCAGTTATTTATCAATTTTAAGATGGATTTCTTTACTCATACTGACGTCTCAAAAGAAATGAAATTATTACTAATTTAGAAGCTATTTCAATAATTGCAAGGTTTTCTTTGTCGCTGAAATCAAAAAACAATTATAAATCGAGAGTAGATTTGGAAAAAGGAAACAATCTTAAAAATTCACTTCAACGAACATCAACGATTTTTCCTTTTTTTTTTCCTTCATAGTATTTAAATAATGAGCCGTCTGTCTGGCAATGCTTTCAGCTTCATTTACTTGCGTTAGATTTATATAAAATATGCACATATATACATAGAAGCGTATATGCACATATCTATATACATATATGTATGAGGGAAAAAAAATTCCGTATATACTTTGATAAAATAAACATTAAATCTATTAACATTGTTTTTTGCTTTGTAATAATCTTTGCAAAAAGTCATTTACGCAACGCCGTTGTTATATTCGCCATGATGTTCGCTCAATGTCGCTGACAATGTAAAATATAAACGATATTCAGAGCAAGTAGTAACATCATTATTCCTTAATTAATTCATTAATGAATATCCCTTGGCAATTTAGAATCCGCTGGCATGGATTCAGGTCCCACATATTTCTAAGGGGGCAAAGATCACAATAATTGGCAGGAAACCTATGAAAAGAAAGGACCCTTATGAATAATGCGACGGCAAATATAAAGTTATCGTTATTAGAATTATGCAAAATGAATACTTTTAGTCGCTACTCTGTCTTTCTCTTCCCGAAAATCTATTATTCTACTTCGGTATCTATTACAGAAATCTTCTCTAAGCCCTTCGATTTTCAAGTAGACTCTTTTTAAACCGATCGAATGAAAGCCTATTACATTTCCCTATTAAGTTTATAGTTTATAATAAAAATAATTTAATAAAATATATCTTTAATAATAATAATAATAATAATATCTTATTTTTTGAATCAAAATACAAGGATCTTGAAATCGAAAGCTCAAAATCAACAATCCCTGTTGTAGTTGGAACCCTCGGATTGGTTGGAAAACATTCCAGTAGACTCTTTGAAAGGGTTTCCTGGAAGTCCATGACTTAAATACAAAAACCTGTCCTCACGAGTACAGCCTACACATTATGAAGGGTTTTATCTATGTAAAATATGCGTGTGTGTTTTTAATTGGTCAGTGGAAAATGTCATGTTGCCATTTCTAACCATAGGTCACAGTGCAGAACTCGGAAAGAAATGTGTACACACCAGCAATCTAAAGAAGTAAAATGATAATAATATTACCATAAGATTAATACTACTACTACTACTACTACTACTACTACTACTACTAATAATAATAATAATTATTATTATTATTATTAGTATTAGTATTATTTTAATCTTATATATACAAGAATCTCTCGATTAATACATATTCGATTAATGCATTTGCGATGAGTGAACAGGAATTTTGATACCAAAATAAAACTCGATTGCAGCAAAACAAATAAAAATCGATTAGTACGGTAAAATATTCTTCAGTTCAACCAGAGTAATTGAAGTTTTTTTCATAGTTACCGATTAATTAAAATTTCTCTTAAATTTTAAAATGGAAAAAGGGAACTATTTTCTTTGTAAATTTTGTTTAAATTTGAAGAATGTATTTTCAATTAGTGCGTATCTTTTAATTCGCTCATTACCAGCACTAATCGAGGGTTTCGTGTACCATCAAAATGGTCGCTGAACCTTTAAATAACGCTGCTCTATTTTCAGAGGTAAGTCTTCAAAGGTGTTTGTCATAATGAGCATAATGGCGTGACTAATGCAGCGGAGACTGAAAAAGGTTCATATATTACATATGCATCATATGCTCATATTATATATAGAAAGAATGAATAAAAGAATGTTGTATTCTAAGATATAGGAATAACAAAAAAAACTTGTTAAAACAATTTATGAAGTGGTGAGTCCATGACTAGAAACTCAGAAGTTTATACATATATTATATATACTTTTTATAGAATAGTAATAATTATTGAAAGTGTTAGTGCTTCGTACAGAGAGGACAATTTTAAGAGAAACTAATGTCTGATCAGACAATTTCTGAATTGCCGACATCTTGGTTTGAAAGTTAGGATTTAAAATTCGTATTTACATTGAGATCAAGCCCATTGTTTGAGAGGAATACATCATGAATTAGACCACATGCTATAAGATTTACATGAAGATAAGTATATATATATATATATATATATATATATTATATATATATATATATATATATGTAGATATATATATATATATATATATATATATATATGTAGATATATATATATATGTATATATATATATATATATATATATATATATATATATATATATATATATATAATGTTTTAACTCTCTTCATCATTTATGAGGGCATTGGGATTCTGTCCGAGACAGTATAACGCTCAATTTCATAAAACAATATTTTCGAAAAATTGCCAGAAAAATTTAATTGTAATTTCTGTGATAAAGATCAATGTTCATCAGGAATATAAAAAAATCCTTTATAGAATTAATAAGACGCTGTGTTCTATTCTATAATCACAATGGAGATAAAAGTACAAATTTTATAAGCTGTGCCAAATTTTAATTTCCTCTGGATGCAAATAATTAAACATTATCATTATCATCATCTTCAGTAGCCGGCTTGACTGATGCGTTATTCCAGTCCCACCTTAAATGATCAGAGTTGGTGTGCAGGGATATAGCAATACTTATTTATATTTTACTATAAATTACATTTTGTTAGTACAGCAGAAATACTTTGTAGTCTTTGCGGAATTAAATAAAATCTAAATAAATACAATCGTTTTCTCTATCAAAGATGCATCGATTTTGATGATTATATTATTTCTCACCAACTCTATTTCTCTTTCCTCTCTCTCTCTCTCTCTGACCCTTCTCTCTCTCTGCATATATATATATGTGTGTATATATATATACATACATATATATATATATATATATATATATATATATATATATATATATATATATATATATATATACATATATACATATATATATATATATATATATATATATATATATGCGTGTGTATGTGTCTGTGTGTGTGTATGTGTGCTTATGCCATATGTTATGTGGCATGTAGATCATAATATAAGAACGTAAGAAAAGAAAATGTTAAGTAGATGGCCTCAACCCCTCAAAAAAAGTATGTTGATGATTTAAGAATATTGCAATATGCGATTGACTTCGAATGTATATATATATATATATATATATGTATATGTATATGTATATGTATATATATATAAGTAATGTATATGTATATATATATATGTATATGTTTATGTATATATATATATATGTAATGTATATGTGTATATATATAATTGGTTTTTTAATATATATTTTAGCGTCTTTATATTTAAAAACCCAACGATGATACTGATATGAGTAAAAATATAAACTTCTTTGGTGATAAGGTTATGATTTGATTTTTTTTTAAAAAAACGTATGCAGAAACTGCATTTTTTTAGATTATATAAAGATAAGTTTTTGAAAAGAATTATACCGAGAAGAACTGTTAACATAAATAATAAATTTTATATGAAAAGAAAATGAAAAGTAATATTTTGAGAGATAAAAGTGTCATGAGTAAACATTAAACTGAGACATGTAACTGATAAAATATCTTGGCAATTTTTAATAAACGGAGAATTTGAACAAGAAGCCATTACATAAAATTGGGAATATTTTATGAAATTTTGTCTTGAATAGAATTAGTAGAAGCGAACATTGTTTTTATTTCCAGTTTGAATAAATATATATATTTCTCTATGAATCTGGACTGCACACATATAAACGCAGAATTCCGCGTTCCCAAAATACACACACAAACAGAATCACACACACAGAAGCACACACACACACACACACACACACACACACACACACACACACACACACACATAGAGGAGAGAGAGGGGAACTGCGGAATGGATATGTTACTTTCTGTGTGATAAATAAGGAAGGATTACATTCATTGAAAAAGAAGGAAATTATTTTGAACCGAAATTAATTCTTAAGTAAAATAAATGCTATTTCGTACCTAGCAAACTAATGCTACACTTAAATACAGGGTGCAATCGGTAAACTGCCACAATTTTATATTTTTTAATTTCTCGAATGCTCGTTTTTTTTTTGTTTTTGTTTTTTTGCCGACTGCACAGTATATTAGGGTCTGTTGGGCACCGTCTGTGAGATAAATGACGCGATTCACTCCGCCAGAAATTTGGAAACGCATGCTTTACTTCTTGGTAAATGTTCCAAAACGAATATCTCAGAGCGTTTGGGCGTCAATCTGAGAATATTAGGAGGATACAGAAAGAGTTGCATGAGGTTAATGGTGCTTAAAAAGGTGCTTAGAAGGATCACTAGTGATGTTAACGTTATGCCTCCATTCATCATACCACTAGTCCCCAGACTTAACACGGAGGCCTACATCAAGTACCTTGAGGAGATAGTGCTGTCCTGGGTCAAGACCAGGCACCATGTCACACAAACAGGAAAGCCCAGTCATGGCTCTCAGACAATTTGTGCGGCAACAATTGCAACTGACCACATATCTCCCCAGATTGAAACGCCCTTGATTATTATCTGTGGGGCGCAGTTTGGCGGGAGACAAAACAAATCTACTTGTAACACCAAAGTTGAGCTGAAGTCAAGGTTTATGGCAGCATTCACCAACTTATACAGGAAAACTGCACAGAAGAGTCTCAGGAGATTCCGAAGTCGTATAGAGGACGAGATTGAAGTCAATGGCAATTTTATTGAATAAATTTACTTTTTATTATTTCAAGATATTTTTGTGTAAATTTGGTAAATATATCAGTTAGAAGGAGGTGTCAACGTCATTTTAAATTTTGCATAATTTATACGACAATTTATACATCGCACTATGCATAGACACATACAAACCGGCAATAAATAGATTGACTATTTTATGTTTTCACAACAATGTATAAGGTGTCTAAAGTATTAAAAAACAATATTGAGAGTACGTATAAAATAAACAATTTAAAAATAAATATTAATTCATTATATAGTACAACTCTAATAAGTTAGATCTTAATGTATGATGTCATTTATGTATTTCAATAAATTTAAATTTGAAATTAAGCATTTCATATATAATAGAATTAAGCAACGCATCCCGAGGTGGTGCAATGGTTAGCAAGCTTGTCTCGCTAGACCGATTATGACTGAGTAGTGAGTTCGATCCTGACTGGTACCCCATGTTTTCGGTTTTGCTACATCTGAAGCTACGCTTGGAAAATCACTATAACAGAATTAAGCAAACACTATACTCTTACTGTTTCTATATATACAGGTTCATATATATTCATCTATAAAGATATTGATAGATATACACACTAGGTAAATCCGTAACCTTACGATAAAAATCGTTTTTATTTAAAATAAATTATTTATTCTTCATCGTACCTTTTCTCTGATATTGCACTTCATTTAGTGTTGAAAAGAACACAGACGAACTTTATATTGCAAATATCTCTCCTGGTGTTTCATCTAATAGATACATATAAGGCATACATATTCAAGTTTCATATATAATATCAATTCAAACTGACAGCTAATCTAAAAAATTAAGTAACGGCGTGTTAATTTTATCGTCTCCGAAATAAAACTACTATTCTTAAATCGTCCGATATAAACATTTTTCATGATTATGGCTGATGCTAACCATCACAAAATTGTATCAATACGCGTTTTCTTGCTAAGGTTTTCCTCTAACTTGAAATATTATATTGAATGAGTTGCTTGGCCGACTGCTAGGAAAGATGTCGAGCTAGACAATTTTTCTCGCCAAAATATATTGCACAATCAGGTTGTGCATTCGGTCATCCATTAATCAGGTTGTGCATTCGGTCATCCATTAATTATTGCTGTCACATCTGTTCTGGTACTTCTGTTATTCCTGTATAGATTCTTGATAAAATGCAAAGCCTCAATATCATTAGTACTAACTCGGCATTTCGACTTCAATCACATTCTCACCGCCCTTTCTGTAATTATTTTCATGTTAATTGTACTGATCACCTTTCCTCCTTCGTATATAGACCTTATGAATTTTAGCATGCTTTTTGACTAGCGGTAAGGTCTCATCATTTTACAGTTGAAATGGACAGATTTAACCTTAAGTTATATGATAACAGTTTCTTCTCTAGAATTTCACGCTTATGGGACTCTCTTCAAGTTCCTTACTTTCCAGTCAACTTTGATCTTCAAAAATTTAAATGCAATCGCAATCATTATCTTCGGTCCTCTTAATATCTGTTCTTTTATAGTCCTCTCGCCTTAATAATGTTTTCTTTTTCTCATATTCTTTCACATTCAGTAACACTTTGTATCTTAGTGGCTTTATTGATTTGAAATTTTTAAAATGTGAAGGAGAATATACATGTGTGTGTCCGCTTGCGCATTTAATTATGTGCTTAATAAATGGTTAAAATCTATAATTCAATAAGATTCCAGAACAAGTGTTAGGCTTCATTTGTATTTCTAAAACATCTAACATTCTTGTTTTAGCATTGAATTCTATCGGATCGGATAGTTATACTGGAATGTAATACTATGTTAAAATAGAATAATAAAATTCTACACAAAATTACTATGCGTTAAAAAGAGTAATTTAGACTTTGAATGAATCAGATTCATTAGTTTCATATAATTATAATTTTAAATCAATCAAAATATACATTGGCAACAAATATTTTGTGTCATTAATTAAATATTCTACTTTAAAATAAAACTTGTTATATAGACAGCTATATCTTACATAATCGTGATAGCATTTAATACTATTGTATAAATAAGATAGGGGTTGAAATTAGCTAATTACCTCTAAGGCAATATACTTCCTGGTGAAGCAGAGATTTCGTCAGGTCTCTTCTTTCGATCATAATTTTTCGTCGTAATTTAATCCTTCGTATTCCTCATTTGAGGACATCATGCAAACATATTCAACACGCGTATGGGCATAGACACGCAGAGACACACACAAACGCGCGCGCACACATACACATATATGCATAGATGTATATAACAGACGTATATGTAAGTGATAATTCATCGAGTCTAGAACAAGAATCCTCAAAGGAATGCTAGCCAAATGGTATGAAGCTTGCGTTCTATCATAATGTTCCGGGTACGATTCTCGGTGGTGGATGAGGCTGTCCAGTGTATTCTGTTCTAGTCTCGATGAATTATAATGAGAAAATATATATATATATATATATATATATATATATATATATAAGCATAGATCAAATATGGATCGTAGTCTGATAGAATAATAAGAAGAACAAATAAAAATGTTCATCAGATTTGCAGGCTGCAATTTTAAATGTGAAACAAACTCATATATATATGTATATATATATACATACATATACATGTTTCATTGAATAGTTTAGACAAGATTTGTTTATTTATTTCAATTGGATCCTTTCGTATTCACGGTAATGCTTTTTGCTGTCATTATTAAAAGAATGTTGAATATCACCGTGTTGCTATATATTATTTAATTCAGTGTACTTTCGACATAGCAACTATCATCATCAGCTGTTGTTTATATCGAGACACTTTAGTATCATTATTTTCAAAGAAAAAATTGATGAGTTCATCTGAAAGTAAAAATTAAAATATTATACATAAATACATATATATATACACACACACACGCACGCACACACACACATACACATATATATATAAATATATATATATATATATATATATATATATATATATATAATTATATATATATATATATATAATTATATATATATATATATATATATATATATATATATATATATATATATATATATATGGACTAACAAAATATTTCAGGGAAAGGTAAATAGGGACAGAGACGTGTCTGGAATTCCGATTTTAAATTCTTTCTTATACTTGCTTCAATTTGTTTAAAAGACCTACCAACATATAATAAAATTTAAAAGTTTTATTATCGCTATTATTATTTTTTGCTGTTTATCACTTCTGCAATTACTTTCACCGACACACACACACACACACACACACACACACACACACACACACACACACACACACACACACACACACACACACACACACACCTCTCTCTCTCTCTCTCTCTCTATATATATATATATATATATATATATATATTGTAAATATAATTGGGCAGCAGATTTCAATGTATACCGAATTAGTTGATATAAGTCGAAATCTCACAAAAAGAAAACAATGCATGCATATATACATTTGTCTGTCAACACAGAGATAAATCATTTCGTAATGGAATTGAAAGCCCAAAGCTCTTACTTTATTTGGAAATTTATTTTTCAAAATTTATATGGATCTCAGAGTAGAATATGCATACATAGGTAATTATAAAATACTTGCATAGGGAGACAAGGACATCCAAAATGAAGTAATGTATTAGACCTCAGGAATATTTCGTTAGAAAACAAATAAACGTGTGCTAAAATGCTATGCAATATTGATCTTCGTATATAGTAGTAAATACTGGAAAACTTGCTTACAGTCGAGAAGGAAAACATCAGGTAATAGAGATATCGTTCTACTGATTAATGCAAAGAATCTTACCTTAAGAACCCTTCAGAAACGAGAATGTTTTAAGAAATTATAGAAATAAAATGACACGTATACTTAAAATAAGAGATAAAGTGTTTTAGTCTAGAAAACACATAATAAGGAAAACTGTCTGGGAGAATTGAACAATGACGCATATACTGAAGTCAAAATGGCTGAAGGAAACGGCAAAAGACCTACTTAACTAGCTCTTGTAAATGGATGATAGAAAAGGAATTGTAATGAATAGCAAAAAGACAAGCATTTCTAAGCGCTACAAATGGTAGTAAGTTGTGGAGAGACATTTTTGCTCAAATCCTCTAGGAATGCAACACTTAAAATTATAAGAAGTAGAGAGAGTTAATTACAAAAATATATAAAAATTCCCATTTCTTTCGCTGACACACGTCAGGCTGTGCAGAGTGTATGTATGTATATATATATATATATATATATATATATATATATATATATATATATATATATATATATATATATATATATATATATATATATATATACAATTATTGTTCAATAAAAAATCTAATGGAGAATGAGCAAGAAAATAGCTATAGCTTCACTTATTACAATTTATTCAAATTACTTGCATTTTTCAATTACTTCCATTGGGAATTCTTGGCTTTTTCAAATGGGATTTAAACTTTGTATAAATTTATTCAGCCTGATGAGAAACACTAACCCGAAAGTGTTTTTAATGCTGTTCAGTCTCGTCCGAATTATATAGTGGTAGAAGATGAACATTTCCACCCAAAAATCTAATATAGCAATATGTTAAATTGTTGTCTCAATCAAAATTGCGAGCAATGAAAAACTGTTGAATTGAATTTCATACCAAAAAATTGCAACCATTAAAATTTAATTGACGCTTTTTGAAATTTTACGGAGACCAATAAATTGGTGCACCCATTTAGGTAAGATATAAGTAAAGACCGCAGCTACAAGAGTCATATGTTTGGCAACACACGAAATAAAGTTCGCCAGTGACTGTGGCTATTTCGAATAAATACTTTATTTTCAACTGAAATCAGTTTTTATCTGGAGCTGTTATTGTAATTTTTATATCTGTTTTGTATTGTTCCGCGTAATTAAATTGGAAGCAATACTTTGAAAAATGTCATACGGTGAGCTATGGATGAATTATCGCCTAAATTACATTAAATGAAAATAACACCGACAACTCATTTTAACAGATATATTTACCAAAATTAAACAAAAATATCTTGAAATATTAAAGAATAAATTTATTCAATAAAATCGCAGTTGACTTCAACCACAGCAACCAGGCGACTTCAGAATTTCCTTCGAATATTCCGGAAGTCGGTTTGTTTACGTTGGTGAATGCTGCGATAATCCTTGCTTCAAGTACATCTTTGGTGTTAAAAGGAGTTTTGAGGGGGGTTCGATTCTGGGAAGTTAGGCGGGCAGATGTAAGGGGTTATGTGGTCGTATCAATTGTCTGACAACTATGAATGGCTAATTCCAGCTTTTGTGCCAGTTTGCCGGATATAGGGTCTCCCAGCAGCCACTCGCATGACCCAAGGCATCACTACCTCCTCAAGGCACGTGATGTAGGCTTCCGTGTTGAATCTGAGGCGCTCACCAAAAATCCATGGGTTCTTTTCTTATCAGAACGATCAAACTGAGTTTTCAGATTTGACGTACATTCGTGATCACCTTTAGGTTCATCCAACTCTTTTGAAATCCTCTTCACGACTTAGCTTTACAGCCAACCACTCTGAAATCTTCGTATTGGAGCTTCTAGTGCAAAAGCTAAGTAGTACAGAATGCTATTTCCAAATTTCTGTCGGAGTGCTTTTCGCCATAGAGCTCCATTTTCACAAACGCTTCCCAACTGGCCCAACTTTACTGTGCAGGCGATAGAATCAAAGACAAACAACGCACATGAGCAAAATTTAAATTAAAACGGCGATAATTTACCCATCGCACCCATTATATAGGCACATCATTTGCTAGACGAAAAAGTGTATCCGAAGAATACAACTGCTGATCGGTCAGTTACCGAATTCTAGAGCACTTTCATGTATTTTAATGGTTTACAAAGTGTAGCTCAAAGACGAATGAATGCTTCACATAGTCCGGACTGAATTCCCTATTCCTTCATAACTTATCTAGCGTCACAAGCTTGATAGATATAACACTACGTCACGGTTTGTCTACTTATATTTATATCATAGTCAGCCTATTAATTTTTCCATCAACCTTCGAATATATTGTGGCACACTACTTGGGTTTTTTCTGATGGGCACAAGTGGTTTGAACGCTATCATTCTGACCATGTATCCCGGGTTCGAATCTCACCATGGTCGATTTGTCAGGAAGGAGCTTTCTCATGTTATCGGACTGAAGGCCTCGACCCTGTCGTGCGACACGTTTAGAATGTGCCTGAAAATTAACACCACGTGTTGACCCAAGCCTTGTGAGTGAAACTGGTTATACAAAACCCTTGCGTGATGTCGGTAGCTGTGCTAAATCACAAGTCATCGTGCCCGAAGGCTTGAGCGTGCTGGTCGTGTTTAAATTGATAACACGCTCTTTCCCAGAAACAGCATCGTTGCAGTATAACCACAGGTGGGCTCTGTAGGTGTTAAATAAACACAAATGCGCCTGAGAAAGCGTCTGTAATAGGCATTGGCAAGCCGTCCAAGTAGACGGATATCCTCGAATACGATTGGCCAGCTATACTTGGGATTTGTATATCAAATCAGTGATTTCATATTAATGATAAATGATAAACATTATATTAAAGGAGAAACTAATAGACAATAGGTAAATGTAAATAAAATTTAGATTTCGGTCATTGCTTTCTTCTTTTTTTTTTACATGTTTCTTTCCATTCTGTCATTCTGCTGAAGTTCTTATATTAATAATTTTCCTTCCGTCTTTTCGTTAAGAAATTTACTTCTTAAGTATGCTTCTTCAGTTTTAGATATCTTCTTGCTCTTCTCCGATTTACTCCAAAAATTTTATCATTGAATTTTTCCTCATAGAATTTTTCTTATACTTTTTACCTTTTATCTTTCCTCGTCCGTTCTTGCTTTCTTAATTATATCACCAAACGTTTTATTTAATTCCTTATTTTTATCTCATTCTTGTCTTCATCTATTTTCTTTCATATTCTGCTGTCTCCAGCAGTGAAACATGAATTGTTTTACGGCAAGTTTCCAAAATTCTGAACTGGCTTCTAAATTATGGCTATAAGCATGAAATTAAAAATGAATTTATATGCAAATCTGTGTCTCGGATGTAATAAAAGGCGCACAAAATCTCAATGTCTGAAACGTTAATAAAATGCAATATCAAAAGTATTATGCCAAAACTTTCTCTAACGAAAAATAGACGGATAATATTTGTGTATGTATATATATATATATATATATATATATATATATATATATATATATATATATATATATCTGTCTTAATATTAAATCTATTAGGTTAAACAAGTAAATGGAAAAGGGATTGGTCTACGAGTTGAAAATTATTCTTTATCTCCACATATACCTCCATCTTAATAAATCTCTCCCTATATATATATATATATATATATATATATATATATATATATATATATATATATATATATATATATATATGGGTGTGTGGGTGTGTGCGTGTGTGTTGTATAGGTATAAAGTGTTGTTGCCGACATTGGAACTTGTACCAGATCAATAGTGAGCAAACACAGGCGAATCCATTTCTAATAAGTAAACCGCGTGATCGTAATGACAGGGGGATTAGCGTGGCGTCTAAGGGATCACGGTTCTCTATACTATCCTCTATACTATTTCTCTATAAGGCTCACTCTTCGGATTACTATTCGGCGGTTACTATTCGAACAAGTATTACTAGTGCGAGTATTGTTTCAACGTAGTTACTACTAGTATCTGCGATTCCAATATCTCAAATACAACGAGCATAAGAAACGTTTCTGATGTCTTTCTCATCCTATCATTCTGTCGGATGCTAATCCATATTGGTTGTATATTTGAACATGATACTGTGTGTTAAAATTACAGATATATACACAAAATACGTGTGTCCAATAAATATAAAATATATAATAAGAAATAATGTTGAAAAAGAAATAAAATCCTATTAATTCATTTGTTTATTCAACTTATACTAATTGTTAGAGAATACGTATGGACGATAATGCGTATGCCTCTATTCACATAAATACAGTTGTAACTACTGTGTGTTGGTTTGTAATTGGAGATTCGTCTCCAGCTGTGCTGGTCAAACTCTCTGCCTCCGGACAGAGAGTATCCCCAGACGAGGCTATGTCGAAAGGCAGAGTTTCGTTTCAGGAAACAGCTACTCAACCCCATTTTGTACGGGGTCTACGGAGAAATTTTGGCCAAGCTTGCGGGCTCGGGTCCCACACATTAAATTCGGGCTTGTGCCACGTCTGACCGCATCGGATGCTTGGTAGCTATCCTGAAGTTGGAGATTCATTGTGAAATTCACTTGACTATTCTTCTACGCGCCGCTGGTGAATCTTGAAAGTGTTGTATTTTTCTTAATTATTATCGTTCAAATCCATCCCTCGTTTGATTAATCTATTCAGTAACCTTCCCTAGGTTTCAACACTAATATAAAGTTATCAGATATGGCCGTCCAAATATCTTAACGAGGTATGTCTTTTCCTTCATAGGGGAAATTGAGCTTTGCTTTGCCATGAAGTCATACGGGGTTCAGCTGTTTAAAGTAAAGTAGACTATGTAGTGGTTTCTCTTATATACTGAGACACAGGTTCGAATGCTGCCGAAGAGCAGAGCTACTTTATTCAAGACTCGAGAAACGGTAGATGAATATGTTATTGTTTAAAGACCGAAATGCCTGCCCAAAGATGTATACTTTCTAATTATATTTAAAATTCGTTCACCCTAAGCAATGCGACAATGCCTCGAGAACGCGGAGATTACAGTGAGTGAAAGGGATGGAGATGGAGAATGAGAACTTGGAAAGTCGAGTATTCATGCAATGATAAAAAGGAACCGGGTTCAAGATGACGGAAGATGTCTATTGACAATTCATTTAAAGTTTTGGTGATTGCAGTTATCATGGAAGGAAGCAAAAAATCGGGAGTTCCACAATTTGGAAATGCGAGAATTACCAGTTAGAATAGATGTGGCATTTGCATCTAGATAGTTCAACAGTAAAATGGGTAGAGCTAATTGCCATTCAACAGAGCATTTTCCATAAAACATTTGTAGAGCAACCAGGGGAAAACCACATGATGTCTGTGAGAAATAGACGAGACGCCTGGTCATTATCGACTGTATTCCAGACCCTTTGTCAATAATCTCAACTTGAACAGCATGAACCGGAGACCAGATAAGGCAACGGCATTCAATACACGAAAAAATGATAGATATATAAATGTGAAAGAGGGATTGAGATGAGAGAGATAATTTGACACGGTATAGTGAATCAACATTCCCGCGAATATTCAATTGACTAGATATAGTTGGACCACATCACTTCAGAGGAAGACGTGAGGACAAGAAAGCGTAGAGTCTTACGCTCCTGCAGTTCAGCATTAGACATCCTGATGGTAGGAAAATGATCTCTGTGGTGATTAAATGAAAGATTGTTTGGTTTAGGTGGTTTTGAAATTTACATGCCATTTCTTGCGCCAGTTAACCATTGATTAGATGTCTTTGCAATAATAGCTGACAGGATTACTTTGTTGGATCAGTTGGATTTGCTACTAAAACAGGAGTAAATGTTAATCACATCTGCATAAATACATATTTGGAAACTTATTACAACTGAGAGTTTGCTGATGAAGATCGGAAATAGCGTAGGTCGAAGATTAGATACCTGAGAAAATCCCGTGTTAGTTTGGAATGTTCTGGATGTGTGTTCGTCCAATACGACCGTCATTACTAAATTGGTTAGGATCGAAAGGATTAAGCCGAATAAACGTCACATCAGACTGTAGCCGTCGAGATAATCTAGAAGGCCTGTATTCCAAACCCCATCGAAATCCTTCGAGATACATAGAACCACAGGCTGGTCTTCGTCGCTCTTATCTAAAGCTTGATAGATAACTTCAGAGATGGCCGTTAACACATTGGCGGTAGACCAAAGCGAATCTGAAGCAATGTTCTTTTTTGCTGAGTAAGATTCTTAACCAATTCAGCAATGAATTTGAGGGGTCAGATGTCTCTTCAGTGTTCTTAAAAACAGGAACTACGGAGGAGAGGACATCCAACAAGCTGGAAAGCAGGAAAGTAAGAAGCAGCGCGAGTATTAAATTAACATATATCTATCTATCTATATATCTATATATATATATATATATATATATATATATATATATATATATATATATATATGTATATATATATATATATATATATATATATATATGTATATATATATATATATATATATATGTATATATATATATATATGTATATATATATATATATATATATATATATATATATATATATATATATATATATATATATATATATATATATATATATATATATGTATGTACTGTCTGTAGTCGTAAATTACACTAACTACCATACAGATAAATACGCTATTTGAATATACTGGGTCATTACTATTTTCCACAACTCTCCAGCAGATGTTTACAAAGAACGATTTTGAACATGAAATATTAATAATGTGACATTTAATTTTTTTAAAAAAGAAATGGCTTTTGAGGCCCAGACCATGGATTTTGATGGAAAAAGGTCCATTTATCAAACACCCAGAATTCCTCGCATGGAAAATATTAGAATATGTGGTTTATAATGGAAAGTTCGAAAATATTTCCGGGTTTTAAGTACGTATTTCAAGAACTGCTGAGTTTAATATTTGGAAATGCTATCCATAGTTTCAATTAAAGATTACAAATCTACTATTGATATATATTCGATTTTTAATTTTTTATCTAGTATTAGAATGTTCTATTAATTAAATTTATTTCTGTTTTTGTGGATACTACTTTCTTGCACGACATGTACACATATATAATTCCATCTAAACGCACGCACGCCAACACACACGCCCACAGACACAAACAAGCACGCACGCACGAACACACACACAAACACACACACAAACACACACACGCGCGCACACACACACGCGCACATATATACATATATATATATATATATATATATATATATATATATATATATATATATATATATATATATATATATATATATATATAAATGAATTAATATCGTATATGTATATTCGGTATATATATCAACATATATGTATGTATGTACGCGTTTGAGTGTGCATACATGGTTTTACTGCTGAATAACAGATAGATAGACACATAGATAGATTATTTATTGTAATTTAAAATACATATTAAGTACCTGTTTTCTACAAAATATTTCATATTCGAAAATCACTGAAAATAAATACTTTTTATGACGATTCTTTGAATCGAGATAAATGACTCTGTTTGTAATCTTTCGATAAAAATAATTAAATCATTTTTCACGGGCGATAAAACGCGACGAATTAAAGTTCACTTAATCGTCAATTTAGCAATAAACCAAAGTTATTGACTTGAGGACATTGCACAAAAATGAAAGACAATTTTCTACACATCGGTTTTGTTTTCAAAAGAAACGATTTCACAGATTATTTCAAGAACGTATGCGACAAACATTCCATTTCCAAATATATATATATATATATTTATATATATATATATATATATATTTATATATATATATATATATATACATACATACATATATATATATATATATATATATATATATATATATATATATATATATATATATATATATATATATGCACGAATGTGTGTGTGCATGTGTGTGCCTGGATGTTTTATTAGCGCTTTAATATTTAAAAAAAAATTGAAGTATTGCTTTTAATATTAAGATGATTCTCCATCAATATATTAACACAAATAAATAAACGTATCAATTTTTTCATAATGCTTATCTCTCTCTTTCTCTTTGTCTGTTTATCTACACATTCATTCATATGTTTGTGTGTGAATGTATGTAGGTTGGCATGTATATGTGCGTCCGCGCGCACCTTAATAATTTCGTTACTCAGGTATTTCATGCCCGTATAAATTTTATGCAACGAATGCATACATTTGCAGTCATTTAGTGATTTTATTGCTGATATTGTATTGGTTTCAGATATTTGGTGTCTCGGTATATATATATATATATATATATATATATATATATATATATATATATATATATATATGTATATATATATATATATATATATATATATATATATATATATATATATATATATATATGTACCGATAATGCCTAGTACCAAAAATGCAACCAAATCGTTTGGAATGTTAATTATTTTCTTTGTTTATTACTTTTTTACTTTTCTCTCAGATATGTTATGAAGGACAATTTAGATATCATTGGTAAAAAAAACAACTGAAAAAAAAACGAACACAAGTTGTGAAATCTTTCCACCAAAACCAAGGATCAATAATTCAAACTTAACGAACATTTCCATTAGCCTGTGGGAGATTGTCCACATCCAAGGAGAAATGATTCAGTAAGTGACATTCCAAGAGCTGGCATACCACCTTTGAATAGAAACGAAGTAGTATTTGAACCAGTAATGAAGTATCGAAGACATTCCGAGCGCATCAACTCAAAGGCGGTCTAGACGGGTTCGAATTGTAACTCCAACGAATTTTTAAAGGCAACGACATGTTTTCGTACAATAAGATTATTAACAGCTCGTCAAAGAGACCGTAGTCCTATTTTTGATTAAATTTTCACGTTTCTGGCATAAACTGGGTACGACTTTCCCCAGATCCGAAAAGTCCTGGTTTTTTCCTATGCCAAGAAGCCTTAATCAATCCAACAAATGAAGGATAACATTCAGATAGACATCATTGCAGTACATTCTTACCAACTTAGTGCTTTGATGGAACATGACTTGCAGAGCTGAAAATAGACATAGCTTAAAAGATGTAACATTTTCAACTAGGATAAATTAATTTTCCATATTTCTTGTATATCATACGATGATAAAGTGAAATAAATTTAAAAAATAAAGAAGTTAATAAATTTTAAAACCCCATGGTTACATTTAGGACAACCCGTATAAATAAATCTCTTTTAATTTCACTGCCTCTACGTGATCATTCACGCGAATAAAAGAGCAGTTATACTCTTTTAATAATAATAATGATATATATATATATATATATATATATATATATATATATATATATATATATATATATATATATATAGTATAATGAGAAGCCATGTATATATAAACATATAAATAAATACTTTCACAAAAAAACATTAATTTTTTTCTTTTAATTTCCAACTTTTCAGTTGTTTTATCCATAGTGTATATATATATATATATATATATATATATATATATATATATATATATATATATATATATATATATATATATTTAGCGAGAGAGAGAGAGAATTATGTGTATGTGCGTGTGAATGTGTAGTTGTTCGTAAAAAATTAGTGAATAACAAACGGATGAATCCGATAAAATATATACATCCTTTGAGGCCATGAAATATTCAGTTGTTTATAAACGCAGAAATCAGCTTACATATCAAAACGCATCCTTTTCCGGTAGATACTTAAATGTTTGTACGTGGATATATGATTCTTTGCTAGAAGTCACTCACCATAATAGGATAAAAGATCTACAAAGGCATTCATAAGAGATCGTTCAAAGAAATTTTATATCATAGAAGTCGTTCGTTTCAACACGTTATCAAACTTATGTTGAAATTCGAAGAACCTACAAATTATTAATATGCATGTAAATCCTATTGAACTTCGAAAATGTTTTATCGATTTTGCAAAGGTTTTATGTATATTTTTTTTGGATTTCTTTTAACTTAACTAATTAGAATGTAACTAAAAGATGAAAATATTTCTTTACCCCTTCTTCAATGGCAAAATGAAAAGAAACTAGAAAAAAAAGTTATAATGCTAAGAAATTGATTAGTAACTTATTCCGTCAAATCATCTTTCAACTAATTACATTGGTTGACTTTTTGTTTTCGACCCAAATGTTTTGGGGCAAAGGTCACAGGTTTCTGGGCTATTTTTCACAATGAATCTGAAAATCAATTCCATTTCTCTGTACACATAATTTCTACTTTCCTTAAAAGATTACACAATGCCTAATTCGCAGGGACTTGATTTTCAAATTCAGCGTAAAACAATAGCCCAGATACAAGTGTCTATTTTTCAACAACATTTGGGTATCAAAAAACTGTTGACCGGTTTTATATCCGTGGAATTTGAAAGCACAGATTCGTAGAAATACGTCACACATTTAAAGGTTGACAAAAAAAATCTCAATGACTGTTTTAAAAAAAATGACTTCGCTCTTGTTTAAAAAAGAACTAGTTTTTATTTCTTCCATTGTGCTATCTCCCAAAATCATGGCCTCTATTCGCCATACTCTGTTGCAAACGATTTCTAATGTTTACTTCAGTGCTTTGAAGTCTTGCAGAAAGTCTTTTAAAGACTGAACTTGTGTCCTTGAAATGTATCGATATTCTATCTGGAACAGCATAATTCTCAAGTAACATGAAATGAGCACGAAAAGTTCCCTGTGTTACAATTAAAGATACACCGGTCTTATAAAAAGTTTTTCAAACGCAATGTGTGCACTGATCCAAGCCTTGATGGAAATTAGTGTATCTGTAAATAAAGTTGAATATATTAGCTTGATGATGACAACACTGTCACTTGCTTAATTTCAGTAGCGCCACCGATGTGACAGTTTCATATGTGGGATGCATTTCTGCCGCAGCCTGTATATATGCTAAAGCAAATTGTGTTCCAAATTAAATTGCGCTATTTTGTTATGAGCTGCAACAATTTATGGAAAAGAATTCAAGTGATAGTATCTGGGAAATTAATATTCACATTAGTGTAGCGAATTTGTGACAATCCTAAGAATTATCTACGGATAGAAAATAAAATTTATGGAATTTAAAAGCTTAAATATTCTAAGATACAAAATAAGTAAATGTTTTTCGATCTGTCAGGATGGTGACGCATTCCATTTAATAATAAATAAAAAAAGATCGATAGATTTTAGGAACTTTAAAAAGTTGTCCTTGCATTTAAAAAGCATCTAAGCTTGAGAGTAATTTAAGAATTAACAAATAAAACATATATATATATATATGTGTGTGTGTGTGTGTGTATGTGTGCGTGTGTGTGTGTGTGTATGTGTAGATATATATATATATATATATATATATATATATATATATATATATATATATATATAGATAGATAGATAGATAGATAGATAGATAGATAGATATTCGTCGGCACCCGCTCGAATTCGAACATGGTGATTCTGTATTCAACCTTGTAACGGTCGCGGAGTTGGATGCGAATAAAATAATCTTTGACAAGGCCATTGGCGTGAATTTGATTTTGGTGAACTTAGAAGCCCACATGCATGACCAGAAACGTTTCTCTCGCTGCCCAAAGCAGACAGAGATATAACTGGTTGCATCGGCTGTCTAGGTCATCATTGCTTATACCAGCCCGATTACGCTGGGATTGTGCCGTTGGGGAATTTTCGGGGTTTGGTCTGACCACTCGTATTCGATACCCGTCTATACTAGGGCAGCTATCCAATGACTATTGTAGACGTTCACTCAGGTACATTTGTGTTTGCTCAACAGCCACACAGCCAACTCGTGGTTTATACTGCAACTATGCAGTTTCTGTGAGAGAGTGTGTTATGTCGCGTGATCAACAATTTGAACAATTTGAACAAGGCCAGCAGGCTCACGCCCTCGGCCAGCAGCTATCAAAGACCCTCAAGTGTCTCGTCAACCCAATTTCACTCACAAGGCTTGGGTCAACCCGTGGTATGATTTGTCATGTACTTTGCAAAGGTGCCGCACCCTGGGATTGTCCGCCTCCAGACCGATAACATCAGGAAAACTCCTTACTAACAAATCGACCATAGTGAGATTCGAACCCGGGTCTCATGCTCAGAAAGCGCACGTTCTAACCAGTCGGCCCTGCGCCCATATATATATATAAATGCATACATACAAGCATGGCTACATACATAAAAGTAATTAACAGATTTTTCATCAGACATTATTTCTTATTGCTATATAGGTTACATTTAGTAGTTACCCACAAATATGAATTAAGTGCAAACGCTAAAGTTTACTGCAATAAAATATGAAGTGTATAGTAATGATAATTTATACATTCAAGCCACACATGTATGCATGTATATTTATATAAGAAAAGAGAGACATTGAGTGGGCAAGACAGATGCCAAGATTTATATCGATATAGACTTATAAACGTTGGCTCTTGATTCATACAGACAGTTAAATATATAGATTAACGTTAGAGAAACAAGATAAGTATCATTGCGTATATTCACTAATACGGAAGCCCAAATTCCTTGACATATATATATATATATATATATATATATATATATATATATATATATATATATATATATAGATAGATAGATAGATAGATAGATAGATAGATAGATATATATGTAGCCTCCCAATATGATATATCCTGTTGGCTGTAAAGCAGCCTTATGGAGATGCCGATTGTTGAACTTCATGGGTGTCCAGGGTCATAATTCTCGCGAAACAGTTAACAGCACTGGCTCATTTGATCACTTTTAATTGTTCTGATTCATTGCACCCCTGCGTCTACTCTTGCGTCTGTACAAAATAAGAGGTCACCAGACACCATGAATATAGCGTGCTTTGTGCCGAATTCTTCGAAAATATTCGGAAAAACGGGGTTAAATCTATGTGTAAAGCTCAAGAATTACAGCCTGAATAACATTGCAGGAGAACATTGGGAAAATGGCAAGAATTTTATTAGGTCAGTTTCTGTGAGAAAGGTCTGTTTTCTCAGCCTTGCAGGAAAAGATCAATTTCTACAAGAACAACTCTTCACAATTTCAGCATCATCATCCTTCGATCTCCCTATGGTTGGGCGGAACGCTATTGACAACCCCTTTCCATACTGTTCGGTTCTGCATTGCTGTCCCCAGATAACCAAAGTTCAACCCTGTCTCATGGTGTTTAGGAAAGTCATTTTTTGTGAGAAGAAAATTCCAGAAGGAAGCCATACAATTTATTTCCCTGTCCTCTCGGTGGCAGTGACCGGCAAACTTTAATCTTTATTTTTTTTTATTTAAGAGAGATTCGTTTCACTTCTCCGTAAATTGCGTTAAGTTTTGTATTTTTCAGAATTTACATCTACACATAAACATATATTATTTATATTTAAGTTAACTGCATTTGTTATTCGATCGAGAGATAAACTGAAACGTGACCGAAATAAATAGATTCTCTAAAGATATTTAAATTTAATATTTAAAAAGTAGTCCTAATTTAGAATTTGTTATTTGTAGTACAACAAATGAAGAAAATACAGTGCTGATGGATAAAAGTGACTCACCTGATTTTTTTTTACTAAATGTTCTCTTCTCCGATGAAACGAATGTTAAGGTAAATTCAAAGTATAAGCGATCTAAAATCCGAAGAAGTTTTGAAAGCTCTTTGAATTTAGCAGTAAGTACTGTCAAGCATCCGTTCAGTATAATGTTATGGGGAAGCTTTTCTTCTCATGGAACTGGTTTCTTAAAACCTATTGAAAAGACCCTCAGGAGCGAGAAATGCAAGAGAATTTTAGAGTCTTGTCTGCTCCCTTCTGCTGAAAGGGTGCAAATCGACCCCACCAAGTTCATTTTTATGCAGGATAATGCTCCCTGTCACAAAACAAAATTGATTAAGAAATACTTTGATGAGAAGCAGGTGAGTGTTATGACATGACCGCCCCAATCTCATGACCTCAACTCCATAGAAAACTTATGCAGCATTATAAAGTGCAGACTCTCACTTTGATTGTGAATTTCCTATCCGAATGGAATTCAACGCTTGGAGATGAGATTTGCCACAACCTAATAAACTCAATGCAAAAAAGGGTTGAAAAGGTTATTCAACATAAAGGAGGACACATAGATAATTAAATATTTCGAACTATATTACATATATACATATATATATATATATATATATATATATATATATATATATATATATATATATATATATATATATATATATATATATATATATATATATATATTAAATTATACCTCTATTATTCTTTATGTAAAGCTGTTCGATTATGTTTCTGTTGATTACAAGTCGCAGGAAAAAAGCTAGTCACTTTTTTTGCACATAATCTTTCCCTAAATCTCATTTATACAAAATTATAATTATCAATAGAATACCTTCGGTTGAGTAAACCTTTTTTACTAGGTGGTCGGGAAGGGTTCTTTATATTAGTAAGATTAAAAATTAGTTTGACCCCAAAAACAATAGGCGAAAAATTTTTAAGTAAAAAAAAATCAGGTGAGCCAATTTCATAGAACAGCCCTGTAAATGAACATATCTCGTTACAATGCCTCGTATTCCTAGAAAAATGTGTTTATTGCGTGTGGAATGTGTTATAACATTGTAATAGTGAATTCTACATTCAACCTTGAACTAAGTACCTCTGATGTTAACAAATGAAATTGATACATTCATCTGATTCAACTGGAAAAATTTTACTGAATTTGTTTTTCATTTATAATATGAAAAAATTGTTTAAATATCACAGTTAAATGATTTCAGATGCAACTTTATGGTTATAAATCAGTAGCCCATATTTGAAAAAAAGATCAACCGACGTAAGTCAAATTTTGATTCGACAGAATGGAAAGGTTTGATGAAAATTATTAGAGTAATATTTTCTATTATCAGTGCATATTCAATTGTTAAGAGATCATTACTTTTTCTGAAATACCTGTAGTGCACAAGTATATTATTCTTTTTTTTTCAGGACGTAGGCAAACATGGCTCTCCACAACATCTTATCCTTTGTAAGTTTTAATGAACTTTTCTGTTATTTCTCGCAAGCACTGTTCAGACATCCACATATTCAAGCTCAACAAGTAAGTTGTGCATTGATTCCCATTCACACTTGGCCTCTATTAGTCCTGTGAGTAGGAATGTCGTAAATTCGGCTTCAAGTATAAGACTCGAGTTAATATCTGAAATCATCTATTTTTGTCGCTTACATTTATTTTAATTTATTTTTAAAAATGTTTTTCTGCGTTTAGACATTTATTATAGATGATGTTCTTTTTCTGAAATTTCTGTAATAAACAACCATACAGTTTTGTTTTCTGATGTTATGAGGAATTCGCAAAAATGCGGGCCGATAATTACATGTGATAACAACAAGTGAATATTCGTTAATCCACATACATATAAATCAGAGAGATTTATCCGGTAATATGAAGAATAAAATAAATCGAAAAAAAATGAAGGTTTTGAAAAATCACATTTTTTGTTTTTTACTCTTTATACCTATTCCGTTCTTCCTGATTGATTGACTGATAGCTTTAATTAATGGCATATAAATTTCTTATAGGTCATTTATTTGAAATATTTTAAACACAATGTCTTCAACTAAAAACATCTTAAACACAGCTGTATTCGTTCCATTACAGATAAAATGTACTGTTTGCTATACAATGTATTGGTAGTAATTCTAATATAAAATGTATTGCTTCTCAATTTGCTTTAAAATTGTTTATTGGTAAATTTACTATTATATTGTTGGTAATTGTACTATAAAAATGTATTTTTATACTTTCAGAGTGTTTGTTTTTTGTTGGAATCAAACAGATGCTAACACCCGGCGTTTGGGTGGACTTGTACAAAACAGCAATTAAGAGTTGATTCCACGTTCCTCAAAGTCGCTAATCTCCCGATTATCAGGGCAGTCTAACTGTGTCATACAGTTTTCTCTGACGAAGGGTTGGCCAAAAGGTTCCTTTCAACCTAGCCTATTTTTAGTATAAAATGTTGATATCTATGCCATTTAGGGCAATTATTAAATCTTTGGATTTAAACCTAAGTTTAGTACCAGGCACTATTAGAGCGATCATTGCAAAACATTGCTAGCACAATTCAGCATGAGAGCTAATAGATTAAAACAAAGCAGAGATCTACTGGGATTAGATTCAAATCCAATAGTTACCAATAGCCCTAATATATATATATATATATATATATATATATATATATATATATATATATATATATATATATATATATGTGTATGTGTATATATATATATATATATATATATATATATATATATATATATATATATATATATATATATATATGTATGTATATATACCACAATTAACTCCGCTTGTAACTCAATGTTCTCATCAGACTTCCCGTGAGAGGGCATCTACCTAATATAGATATATTATTCTCTTTCATTACAAACTGAAGGAACCGATCCCAACACAACTCACGTCGGAGAAAAGCATTTTTCAAGATCATCGTCTCCACTTTCGTATCGGATACTATTATACATGCTGCACACACACGCATGCACAGACAGACCCACCCACACACACGCATGCTCACACACACAGAGACACACGCGCACGCACACACACACACACACACACACACACACACACACACACACACATATATATATATATATATATATATATATATATATATATATATATATATATATATATATATATATATATATATATATACTCATTATTTGTTTTTGATTTTGTCGACTGCACAGTATAGTAGGTTCAGTTGGACAACATCTCTAAGGAAAAGAGCACCATGATGCAATTCACTCTGCCAGAAATTTGGAAACGGCATGCTGTACTGCTTGGTATTCGCGACGGAAACTTCAATATGAACATTTCAGAGTGTCTGTGTGTCATTCTGTGGGCGGTACAGGGGATTCGTAAAGAGTGGTATGAGTCTAATGTTGATTACGAAGGTACGGAAGCACGGAATAATTTCACTGAGCATTCATCTAAGAAAATACCTCCTGTATATTTGTTGAAGGCATCAGACTCATGACGAAGGCCTTTATCAGGTGCCTTGAGGAGTAGTCCCACCTTGGGTCAAGAGAGTTACTGCTGGAAGGCCTTTCAACTGGCAACAGGACTCTTCACCATGCCACACAAGCAGGAGAACCCATTCATGGCTGTAAGACATTTTCTGCGACCACATCACCACTTGTATCTGGCAACCTAACTTCTCAGTCTGTAACTACCTTGATTATTATGGATGGGGGCATTTGAGCGAGAGACCAACAAATCTCCTTTTAACAAAATGAAAGGAAGGAAAGAATTATGGCAGTATTCACCAAATTAAACAGGGTGACCTTCCAGAAGAGTCGCAGGAGATTCCGAAGTCTCATGTTGGCTGTGGTTGGAGCCAATTGCGATTTTATTGAATACGTTTACTCTTTAATATTTCTTGATATTATTTTGTAATTTTGGTAAATATACTTGTTAAAATGAGATGACAGTGTTATTTCCCTTTCTATTTAATATAGACGACGATTTATTCATCGCACCCTCTATATTATTGAAAAGCAAATAAAAAATTAAGTTATGTATGTTTTATTCTAAATACTATATGAAGTGTGAGATCGCATTTTATGCCTGGGGGCGGGGAATGCATTTTCTACTGTGTTTGTTAATTTATCCCATCCTTATTCGTTCTTTACCCCTCCTTAAAACCTAAACATGAAAATACCCAAATCAAATTGACCTATACAATTAACCCTTTCAGTATTAGCCAGTGGCCCCGAAAGTCAATTTAGTCGAATGCTAAAGGTGATGAAGACCTTTGGCATTATATTAAACACAACGCTGTTACCCAGACAACAGGCACTCAAAAACATCCATCTGTAATAGCAGAGTTGCCGTATAAGAAACCAATATCCAATGTACATATAATCCAATTGATAGTAATTTCTTTAAAGAGTCGACAAGTCATAACCACCTGTGGTCGATAAAATCAAATGTTAATTTGAACTAACCAATTTTTGATTCTCTGGCTAAGTCTCTGCATCATTCTTCTCTCTCTTTTTGACTCTCTTTACATACATATATATATATATATATATATATATATATATATATATATATATATATATATATATATATATATATATATATATATATATAAAGGGTGCGATGAGTAAATTGTCGTCATTATGTTTTTAATTTCGCGCATGCGCGTTATTTGTTTTTAATTTAGTCGACTGCACATTATAGTAAATAGAGTTGGGCAGCATCTGCGAGAGAAAGAGCAACATGAGGCAATTTTCATTGACAAAAATTTTGAAACGGCAGGCTGCACTATTGGCCATTCGTGCCGGAAGCTCCACCAAAAGCGTTTCAGTGTTTGCCTGTCAATTTGTGGACAGTCGGGAGGATTCGGAATGAGTCAGATGAATCTAATGGTGACTCCAAAGGTACGGCAGCTCGGAAAACTCAATCGTTCTAATAGAAAAGAACTACCAAATTTGTTAGTAATGGCTTCAGACTCAACAAGTAGGCCTACACCTTGCACCTATGGCGTAGTGCTGCCTTGGGTCAAGAGGGTGTCTACTGGACGACCCTATTTCTGGAAACAGGACTCTGCACAGTGCCACACAACCAGGAGAATGCAGTCATTGCAGAATGACAATTTGTGCGACCACATCACTTCTTACATCTGGCTACATATCACCTCAGACTGCAACTACCTGGATTATTGTGTGGTGTACATTTGAGCAAGAGACCAACAAAACTCTTTGTAACACCAATAATGAACTTAAGGCAAGGATTATGGCAGCTTTCACAAACATAAGCAGGGAAACCGCTCAGAAGTGTTTCAGATTTTGAACTCGGCTGGAGTCCAACCAATGGAATTTTATTAAATAACTGTGCCCTTTAGTATTTCAAGATAGTTTTGGGGAATTTTGTTAAATAATAAATCATTTAAAATGACACTGCTATTTTCATTTATGCGTAACGTAGACAACAGTCTATCTATCATATATATATATATATATATATATATATATATATATATATATATATATATATATATATATATATATATATGGTTATAGAGAATTTCAGTTGAATTCCACCACGGAATATGTGAGCGAGCGGCGCTATATTGAGTCTGATTTGCTATCTCTTCGTCACCGAGGCCCGTTGGAACAGTTGGTATGATATTTGCTTGACAACCTAACTGTCAGGGTTTTAATTCTCGGTAGTGGATGCGCACTGCTGATGAGTCCCAAATATAGGACGAAACGGCCGTCCAGTGCTTTCTGCATTCTGTTGAGGTTTCTTTCAGACTCAATGAATTACTTAATTTTATATATATATATATATATATATATATATATATATATATATATATATATATAATGAAAATTGTATGAAAAACTTTATCTGAAATGCGTTTCGTCCTTCATGGCATCATCAGACTAAAATTGTTATGTTGGTAGGCCAACACATCGAACGACTGAGAGGTGCTGGGAATTTTAGAATTCCTTTGTTTTAATCTATCCTAATTCAATTACATTTCTTTTCTTTTTCTTTCTGGAAGACTTGCCAGGAATGATGATATCCTGGACGCAAATTTACCGTAGATGAACTTACGATTAAAGCACTCTATCGATATTTACGTTGTAGTTAATTATTTTTCATTTGATCAGAGTAGCATTTTTATGTCAAAATATTGGTCAGTCTCGTTACTATGGTCAACCAACACATTTGATGTATTATTTTGTTAAATATCAAGTTTATATAGAGGTTGGAAAAGCAAAATTATCCAAATCCTTTAAGAGCGTGGGATAACTGTATAGCCCACAAAAGGTTTAATATATAAAAGAAAACTAAACTAAGTTTCTTTTTTCCATATTTTTAGATGAGACATTCAACCATCTTAACACTCCTTGTCGTAAGAATCACTGAAAAACATTTTGAGTTATTCCGCTTGAAAGAGAACAGGTCAAAATAACCCCATTCTGTCTTTCCAGCGAAGCAATGGGGAGGAGAAAAAGATGAATCAGGCCTTCAGTAAGTGTACCAACATTCATGCTCGGGGTACAATTTTCAAAGTCCATTCAAGAAATATCAATAAAACGAAGAATATGATTTAAAAAAGAGGCAAACAGTACATAGGAAAACTGGATGAGGAGGTGACAACAGTGAGAGGGATCATCATTTCAACTTAGGGCTCTATAAATTGTTCAAAGTTGAGACCACTAGTGTTATAAAAACATCGGAGAAATTCAGTAAGATATCTTTAATCATTTCTAAGTTACGACAGTTCAAATCTTAACGTAACAATGGCACAATGTTGCTGTTACACCCGGTATATATATATATATATATATATATATATATATATATATATATATATATATATATATATATATATATATATATATATATATATATATATGGGGACTAGTTATGC
>OZ038481.1:81228926-81248926 GCA_964036315.1 Acanthosepion esculentum
AAAGTAACTTGCTAAGCACTTATAGATAAAACCTCGAATATGTATGCTTATACCAACTTACGGTGGCCATAGCAGTACACTTTAGTTCTCACAAAATCATGCTTTTTCCTATGCTCTTTATATTTTGCCTGATTTGGCGTTGTTACCTTTCTTCATATTGCTTAATTAATGTATGAGATGTTCGTGTAAATAGTACATTTCAAAATCTTTGTTAATTAGTGATTTCAAATCTCTGAAGCAAATTCTCAAATTAATGATTATATATTTACTTAATTTCCTCTCAGCAAAACTACAGGTTATATTTTTATAAGCTTTAAAGTTTGGTTTTTACGTTCTTCATTCAACAATCTAATAAACTATATCATTCTACTTCGATTTCTGTGAAGAAATAAATTCAAATTAAATCTTAATTCAATGAATTCATATTATTTTCACAGTAAATAAAATAAATAAATTTATGTAATTCATACAATATGTAACAAACTCCGATTGATGCATAAACTCCTTTGCGGAAATGAAGCCTTGATTTTCAAAAACAAATTCACTGCTTTACATCCTTCGCTGCCATGTTTACTATTAAATTATTTTATTAGTCTACCTGAAACTATCGAAGAGCTATTGAACCTGGAGTTAAGAAGTACGAGTTGTCCTTATTTATAAAAACAGAATCTTTACAGCATTTATTTTCTTGCAAGCTTAGAGAAATTAATTGCGCGAATGGATATGCAAGTGTGAGGAAATGATGGGAATTTGAACTCTGCCCTCAAGGTACCGCACAAAGAAGTGTTCTAATAAAGTATTTCGTCGTAGATATTTAAATATTTTGATCATTCTTGTGCTAGTAGGATTTTCCTTTAAAATATTTAGATTAAGTAGTGTGAAAAGACACGAAGTTGATTATATCTTCATTTTCCTTTCTAATTACATGTGCTAACGAATTTTTTTGTACGCGCGGAAAGCATTTATATGGTGTTTAATTGTCATTTTGAGAAAATCTTCGTAATTTTGTAGTGCGATTATTTTGAGTCTTCTGCAGCATCCTCTTCTTGAAGACTTAAACGATTTATTTGATTGTTGCCGTTTATAAGAATTTATTTCAGAAAACGGTTATATGTCGGTGATATTTTCGACATTTCCGAACTAATCTGACGCAATGCATAACAACCATATGAGAGTCTAATTTTGAGGAATCTAATTAAGAACCTGAAAAAAAACAGATGATATTTGAAACTAAAATAATCAATCCCGCAACAAAGAAAAAGAAATATAACGAATTCTCATAATCAGTTGTTTTTCCTAGTGTTAATTTTAAACCAGCCGTTTCGGGTATGGATTACCTGAAGTCACTGAGACAGTTAAGACAGCGACTATTTCAAAAACATGGCAACCTACATATCTTAGGAGCAATATCCATTTCGAATATAACCTGGAAATCCAAAAGTGGTGCTTTTAAAAGCGAATCCTATTTCGAGTAGATGCAGGAACTGGAATATGTTATGCCGGTAAGGAAATAATAAAAAATGCCTGTAATAATGAATCATTTCATTCGCAAGGCAAGATTGCACTTGAAGTAGTAATCGCTTCGAGAGTTGCTTCTGACAGCCATTTTGCGACGAGGTCTTTATATCTTGTTCCAAATTTATATCTTGTTTGCAAATGCTCAATAATAATAACCGATTTTGCAGTGCCGTAAAATCCCAAGATTAAACTAAATCTCTAGCAAAGCGAATTCTTTTTGGGTCAAAACAAAACGAGAACATTAGCAACCATCGACAAAACATTTGCGTGGAGATATTTGAAGAATACAATGGCCCTTCAAATTTCACCTCAGAGAGTAATTGAACGTAAAGTCAAGTGTTATGTTGCTTTAATAACAACAAATCATTGTTTTGCTAATTAATTTATCTTTATAATATATAATTTATCAAATAAGTCAAACCTTGGATCTAACTGTTTCTCCAGTGTACTAGGCATTATATAATGTATTAGATATTCTTCGTCATGGATATGATGATATACTACATCCGGCAGCAACACCTCTAGTCTAGATGTTTTCAGGTGTGTGGGACCATCTGTTAATTGCTGCTTTTGAAAGGTCCAACTTGACCCGGGGTGGTAGCACCTTTTAGGGACCTAGCTGTGGTAAATAGTTAACATCTAAACTGTTCTCTAAACACTATGAATGTATAAATATACATTTTATGGTAAAAATACCAGCAATATATTTTCATAGTAAAAACATCACCAGCAGTAAAAGAAATTACTAATGCTCAGAAGAAAATTGAATTTCGGCATTAAATGACCCATAAAGAGATGATATGCCACTAAACAAACAAAAACACTGCCCATTCTAATGAACTGCTTTTACATGAATTTTGACGAATATGACGTTTAGATAGGCGAAACTGAATATTGTTTTTAATGCCATAACCTACATGATATTGCATATCATGGCTCACCCCAAATCTCTTTTATTTATTATTGTTGATTTGCAATATCTTCATGTGAATGATAGCGGGGTGGTTTCTGGCTGTATTCTCCATAGTTTTGCATAGAGAGTTGTTGTTTCTATTGAACTGGGCAAGACTCAAACCTAGGGAGCACTATTATATTACGATATACACCATAGATAAATGGGAAAAGAATGCGGATTTTTTTCTCCCAAATGTTTAGTGAGAAAGTGTACGCTGCTGACAAGGCTGGAATTGTAAATACGGCTGTCGATGATGCATGGGTGATAATATACACGCTGCGTCTATATTATAATCGAAATGCAGTCATGCGAAAAGTTTTAAATGCCAAATTCGCAATTGAAATGGTACCATGTCTAAATAGACTATATCGGCTTGTGCTTGTAAGAAAATTAACTGAGTCAAAATTTAATTTTATAAAAGTTTTGTTATATTAAATACAAAAATTAAATTCTATAAAAGCAGATTTTTTTCCCTAAGCAATAAAACGGTTGGTAAACTTGATCAAGATTTATAATTGTATTCCTGCAATTTGGTATTAGACAAAAAACAATGTTTCTTACTAAGATCTAATTTATTTCCTCTTCTATTGTTTCATAATAGGCTAACGCTTCAGTTCCTTTAATTAAATACATGCTTGGGAATAAAAAGTACATTAATCAAGAGTATTATATAGATTAGTACGTCTTTATCCTTTCAAAACCCACAGAAAGAAATCATTTCGATTGATTGCTTGTATCGACAAAAACCTACATAAAAATATAATTATGGCAAATACATTACGGAAGCATTGTACGAAAGGATTTTCAATACGTTTTGGTTTTAATCCAATCGCACATGCGACCCAGTTCTAGCTTAATGTCCTCATATTCTGACTTCAGGAAAAATAACTCAAATTATATAATGTTTCAAAGTAATAACATTCTTTTTATATACCCAGTCAAAGGGAAAATAATCGAATGGAGCAAAGAAATGTATTATGGAATCACGATGCAGTTCGGATTTCTAAAACAAATAACGGCACCATTCTAAATATACAACTTATTTCACAGGTGAAAATCTGATTGCAAATTTTAGTGCAATGAAAAAGGTTACCATGGTAGAAGAGTCAATTAATGAAAACCCAGTGGCTGCCAAACTGTTTTTTTTTTTTATTTCAAAACAGTCTTTAGTAATAATTTATTACTGGTCCTCAAAATGTTCCTTCTTTCAACCTTTGTTTTACAGAAACGATCTTAACGAGTAGAAAACAGTTTCTGGACCCAGTATATTGGATGTTTAAACTGGAATGTTCTGAAAGACAAGTTTGTTCGAACCTGACTGGTGATAAGGCAGCTTATGATACTCAGACTATGTGACTAAGACATCTTGGTTTGGCATTGATTTAACCAAACTGCCACCCGAGTAGATATCATTGAAGGCCGCATCCGGGACAAGAGATTGTTTTCTAGGGAGGGGGAAGCAGTAATACCATCCCACCTTTTCAAATACCCTCTCACTAATATTAACGGCTCGATTTCTTTGCAAAAACCGGTTGACTCTTGAATTGTCTTTATTATATCGTTGAAGGCATAGGGGCAAAGCCTGCGCAACTACGAATGTTGTACGATGTTTTCAATGTATTTTTATTTTCTACTGGAGACGTAGTGTCTTGGTAGGTTGTATCTACTCAAGAAAAGCGAAAAGATCGGTGTTATTTTTTCTTGATGACAGAGCACTTTCATTCTTTTATATGTTTAACGCAGAATAAAATAAAGGAAGTTATAACATTTCGGAAAGAAAATACGACGTTTTTTCTACTTTTTCTACTAGAAAAATAAAGACAAATTAGTCCTGCGAGGAACCAAGCTGAGACTGTCTGAATCAGTAATCTGTTTCATATTTGAAATTATTTTACTTTCAATATTTAAAAAAAAATCTTATGTGGATAAGGCCATTAAAGAAATCATTTATTTAATGATATATAGCGATTGTTATACAGAAAAGGGAAGTATGAGATTCCGTCTGATTAAGTATCTAGTAAAAGTCATGAATTTATCTTAGCAAGAGTCAAGTTCGGCAAAAACAGATTATTGCTGTCATATCCAGTCTGGAGCCAAGCAGTCCTTTCTTTCAAAATTTGATAGAGTACAATGTTGCTTACGCGTTGCTGTATCGGAAGATTTGTTCTCCACTCTGCAACCCTTTTCCCATAGTATCCCTCATCTATCACTATTTCCATGGCAAATGTTGAAATGATCTCCAGTATTTGTTTCAACCAGTTAATATATTTATAACTAGAACATATCATGCTACTTCCACAAAATGGAATCAGGATAATTTACCCTGCAGTCCAAGTGTAATCCCTTTCCCACATACGAAACATTGCTGATCTATCGCTATTTTCATGTGAAATGTTCAGACGACCATTTTCCTTATTTCTACCAACATTCACAGCTAAGACACACATTAAGACACAAAATCTAGCTAACCACACTCAGTCACTTCGTATTCTATTGCCGAGATATGTTCCACTTAAGCTGTTTATTCACACCAACAGCTTCTTTATGGAACCGATTCCAAAGAGGATATTTCCTTTAGCAATACAATATTTAACCTGTTCACGTCTAGGGTCAACAGTTCTCTTGCACACATATATCCATAAACCCTCTAAAATGAGTATCTCTTGGGCTTTGTGCAGAGTGAACATCATTGTAAAAAAATTAATCTACTCTGGCAGCTTTTCCCCGGAGAATTGCTACTTGGCAGAGGTGACACTCGCATGGTTAATTCCCTGAACACAACAATCATAACTTGATCAAGTCAAAACTCAATACTTCTTTATCCGTCTTATACTCATAGTTTTGACATCACCCAATTAAACTTCTTTGAATCGTATAATACACCACATTTGATACCAATACAGCTGTAACCAGGTCCCTAGTATTAAACTCAAACATGAGTTAAAGTGTAACAATTGAGAACAACCAAAGAAATAAAATGTTTGTCTATACACAGCTCTATCAATCTATAAAAATGCTTTAATATTAGCTCATGAAAGCCGAAGGCGCTGATTGTAATATTCTAAACGAAAACCAGTAACCTACTCAAATTCGTAAAAAAAAAAAATGAATAAAATATATCTTGAAATATAGGATTTTTCGTCATCAAGGAAACTTCAATATTAACAAATTGGTGATGCAGTGACACAGCAGAATATACTGAACGAAAACAAAGTATAACAATGGAAATTGCTCCGACACAGAATATAACTAAATTATTAGAAAATGTGCTAAGGAGAATAATCACAACGTAGTGTGTGTGTGTTTCAATAAATTTACCAAAGCAAGGCGACGACGCCTCTGAGATTCAAAAACAGTGAAAGAAAAGCAAAAGACAATACAATGAATCGGAGAATCCTAAACAGTAAACAACAAATAAATTTCTACCACTTTTCATTTTTATGTTTATACATACTTTTCTTTTTCATTTTTCCTTAGCTGTGAGGAGAAACAATTATATTTTTTAATATATATATATATATATATATTAAAAAATATATATTTTTTAATATATATATATATATATATATATATATATATATATATATATATATATATATATATATATATTAAAAATATAATTGTTTCTCCGCACCACTAAGGAAAAATGTTTATTAATATATAATTAATGTTTATTAATATATAATTAATCGGTCTATTATATTGCATCAAGCTATATTTTGTTAGCACCAACACTCAATGTTGGACATTATATATATATATATATATATATATACATATATATATATGTATATATATATATATATATATATATATATATATATATATATATATATATATATATATATATATATATATATATATATATATATATATACAACTTTTAATTTTACACATTATAAAAAAAAGAAATATTAGCAGGAATTTCCCATCAATATTCGAAAGCACTGTTATATTTATTGTGATTTGAGTAACACATTTAACAAAAAAAAAAATTTTCATAAATAAAATCCATGCTGGTTGCTAAATTAACACTGAATGTGTCTTGCGAGGGAATGGTTTAATTTTACCATTATCTTTACTCTAAAGTCTCTGCGTATATACTAACTTAATAAATGATCTGATATATATAATCTGAACTCGTAAAGGAAATCAACAATATTAGCTTAAATACATTTGTTTCTTTAATCAAGAGACAATAAGAATACTTTGGAATATGTAAATTCTAATATATATTTAATTCTAAACTCATAAAATAAGCAGAGTTATAAAATAACTGAAAGTAATTCGAAGAAATTGCATTGTCTCATCAAGTAAAGGAATTATTCATGATTTGTATTTCCGCCTCGTCTTCGAAAGAACCATATACATAAATATCTAAGCGAAAGAAAACCAGTATGTAACACAGTAAGTCCGCGCGTCTAGTGACCAATTACTTCACTCTCCCCATTTCAGTGGAGGTTTGATTGAGGTCACAGGGTCAGTATTTCCCGACGCGTGATTGCAATCCCGGTGTGCCAGTGTGCCATAAACGTATAAAAGGGTCGTTGAGATTGTCGCCCATTTTCTCGTATTACTCACTAGTTTTTACTTGTGTCTCGGCTCAGAGCCCAAACAATGTCTTTCATGATGGAATGGTTCCAAGGTCAACATCACAATCATCATTACGTTGGGAAGACTTCGTGGTGAGAGGGAATGGAAGGTTTTTGAAATCTTGTTTAGATTAGTAAAAGAAAAATAAAGAAAGAAGAACTAATGCAGGGATGAACGAAAAGTAATGAAGCAGAAATGAAAGAACTCTGAGATTAATAATTAGATTGTTACCCTCGTTGAGTATTATTTTTTATAGAAATCATGGTCATCTACTGTAGCCTGGACGTCTCCGATTTGTCACGATTCTTCACGTTACTGGATAAATTTTCCCTGTGCCGTTTTTCGCAATTTAAATGCTTCCCAAACAGTTCTATTATAAACATTTGTCTACATACAATGATAAATTTTAAGACAAAGATCCTCCGGACCAGAATGACAATCATGAGCTCTGTATTTTTCACTACTAATCCGAACGGTGCTATAAGGAAAATATAACATTTTCACACAATGGCTGCCAATCAAGTGTTATCTGGTTTTTGGGAGCTCACCTTCAAGGTAACAAGCACGGCCTTTTTTTTTCTCTAGCGTAAATAATTAGTACTTGGCGTCTAAGGAAAGCATAAAAAATCGTACTTACAAATAAAAAGAAACTTTATATAGGAAAAAAAAATATTGAAATCATAACAGATAACTAAGCATATAAAACAACAGATATATACAGTATCCAAAATAATTAGCGTTTGAAATCAGATTTTGTAAATGACCTCTGATAGTTAAAGTGTTAAACAATCAGTATTTACCAAGAAAGAGATTAATAACAAATATTAATAGTTGCAACTTCACACTATGTATTCATGAACGTGATATTCAGAAAAATCAGCCGATGAGTAATAGTATACATATGAAACTGTGTAAGGTATGAGCAGCTGGGAACTCTACAAATCCCTACGATTCAACTCTAAAAACAATAGGCAACCACCAGACCTCTGGTGTGCAGATGCATGTATGTGAAATTTAATAATATGAAGATTAATATGTTACCGATATAATAAATAAATTGGAATGATTGTTTAGGAATGCGAATTTATTGCTATCTTCGTCAATGTATGAAAGAACGTTATGTGCAAACTAGTAGCAGTCCCACGTCACAGAAAATTAGCAGTTTTCACATGAAATTCAAAATGGACGGCATCAGCGCAATGACAAAGAATAATGTACCACGTTCTGAATATCCTCACACAGCAAACAATATTCATTGTTTGCATAAACATTATCTTATCGCGCCGGTTAACTTGCTACGTATCCTTCTCAATTAAATCGCATTTTATTTACCAACACAAGAACTAACAAAATACGATGCCGAGTAAAAAGTTATAGATAACAATATATGTTAAACACCATGAAACTTAAACAGTATTTGTAAAATACAAGTAACATTTGAGAGAATAAATAGATCCTGTCAGAAACCTGTAATAAATGGACAATATGTAGTTTACTTTTGTGCATGCAATCGATGAGCACACGGAGAGTCAGAAAGGTGGTCCTGATGAACTGGAAATATACACGAAAACCTTCCTGTGGCACATTTTTAGATTATTTGGATCATCAGTTTCACCAGTGTCTGGTAGAATATAAGTAATACCTTCACTGATCCATCCTGGACATTCATGGAGCTTATTAATTAGCATTGGTAAAGTATGTGAAAGAGTTTTATGGATTGATGACAGAGCCAAAAGTTGGGTACCTTGTCATTTCCATGGGATTTCAATTTTGACGATTTTATTAGAGCTTGTCTGACATTATTCTTGGTTATATTTTTCCATTCGTGCACAAGTTTATCCTTACTACATTTTGTTCACAATTGGTACACTCTGCATTGGGATTACATTCCTTTGAATTCCTTTAAATATTCTTGCCCTTCTTCAGTAAATAGTGGAATTCTGACATTTTAACTGCTTTCCAATTTAACTGTACAATTTTTTCACGCCATTTGGAATATGTTATTTTGTCGATAGAAAATACAATGCTTTCATATCGTCTTGTTCTCTTTGCATTTAATTGCAGTTCCTTTTTAAGTATTTCCTTGATTCGCGGAATTTCATTTACTCCTTTAATTTTAATATTTCCGCCTGATATTCTTGTCTTTTTCTTGTATACATTGAGATTTGTATTTTTCCGTTTTATCCATAACCACCATGGGTAATTTTGTTCAAGATACCACGCTTAGGACGACTGTCGACCAAAACTAAAAGAGCTCATCCTGCACACGAGATACGGCTATTCCCCGCCAGATATCACCCCGATATTTCCACTTCATGGGGAGATTTATTTATTCATTTATTATTATTATTATTATTATTATTATTATTATTATTATTATTATTATTATTATTTAATTGTTTATTTGTATATAATGTGTGGCATCCGTCTGTTACGAGAAACCATGGATCTTCACCCAAAAAGTTATGCCTCAGCTGGTGAAGTCCCACATGTGAGTGACAGTCTCGATTGCAACAAATACATAAGAGACGTTCTCTCATAATATTTACAAGAATCTTCCCATCAGTAGACTGTTGCTTCCTGTGTTTTGCCTTCGCAGTGAGACGACGATGAGGTGACCTCTCCAATGCGGAGATCTGGGCAAGTGTTTTATGAAAGATCGGCGGTTGCTTATGCAACACGTCTCCATTCTCCACGCGAACGATGTTCTCCAAGGAAAAGGTAGAGTCAAATGCAGCTTGGCACCGCCGTTGTTGCAGGACTTTCCAGAACGAAGTTGTACATAACATCGAACCGCCTTAGAGAATACGTTTTAGGATTTGTACTCACGGTTCACCCCCGAACTCTTTCCCAAGATTAGGTAGGGACGCAAGGCAGCGGAGTTTTAAAATCAGAGTTTTGTCTTCATTTAGACTGACTAAACTCCCCGGCTGACCAGCTCCATCTACTCGAATTATTATTATTAATATTATCACCACTACCGCCGCCACCGCCGCTGCCACTTCAAAACCACCAGCACCACTACCACCAGGGTATGTTATGTTTCCTGCTTTGTATCCTGTCCGAACTATGGTCCTGGGGCCCTATAGTAGAATTGACATTTAATTGATAGCACCTCTTTTGGGTTATGGGATGTTTCTAGCAGGACGGTCTTCTGAGCAATATGTATGCTTATGTTAACTGGGACACTGTTAGTAAAATAGCTCTTTTTCTTTCACGAGGCCCAGTGCTCTGATTGGAGAATTTCTTGAAACTTTCTAGTGAAGTCTTTCTCTCGGATAGTACTGCTATGTCAATATACATACACTTCCTGAAATCCTTCTCTTTCATGATATTATCAGATATTTTGGCTTTTATTTCCCTGTCAGTTTGAATTGGCATATTCCAGAGGATAGTTCCATCATTATTTTGGGTACCTGTGTCAGGTTGGTGCTCATACCATCTCTCAGTGGTTTCGATTATGTACTTCTTGCATATCTTCAATTGCACATGTCATTATGTTGTTATGTATGTGGGTATATTATTATATTCACTTATTGCCAGTTCCGGACATCCTGAGATAATATCATCGATAGTTTCATATTTTCCACAGATCCTGCATTTCGCGTTAGTTCTATCCTTGATTATGTGACAGGGATAGGATCCGGTCCTGAGCTGCAATACTTACGCTTCTTTCTTACTTTTCATCCCGTTGCTCTTCAGTCACTGACGTGGTTTCTATTGGTTCACATCTGCTTTTTCGTTCTGTTTAGATATTTGGCATGCAACGCTTTGTCGTCTCAGTTTTTTTTGTTTTTTTTTTGTAATTTCATTTTGTCAAGTTGTTTTGCTTTCTGTTTTACTTTTTGGCGTAGATGATTTGAGGTTCCTTTTTTTGTTGGCAGGATTTCATTTATATTAATCTGTTTCTTTAAGAGTGCAGCTTCTTTGCTGATGGAGTGGATTTGGTGTTTTTCTATTTGTAAGAGAGGGTCATTGTTTTTTGTGATTTTTTGTGATGTAGGCTTACTATCCGATTGTAGTTTTCAGAATTAGTTCAAGTTGGATAAAACCTCGGCTTCCGAAAGCTTTTGCTACATACAGCCTATTAACATCTGATTTCATGTGGTGCATCCTAATTTGGGTAAGCTTGGTTAATAATGTTGAAGCTCTATGTTACAACGGGTATAGCTAAAGTGTTGTTAAAGTGTTCAATTTATTGCTTACATTATTTTAATTTTTCCAGTATCAAACGCAATCTCCAATAATACGTTTTTCTGATATTTTACTTCATAACTGAAAGTTTCATTCCGTCTCCTTCATTAATTCATAAATACTAAATCAATATTATTATTAATATTATTATTATTAGTAGTAGTAGTAGTAGTAGTAGTAGTAGTAGTAGTAGTAGTAGAAGTAGTAGTAGTAGTAGTAGTAGCGATATTGTTTCTGTTTATGAAATGAAAACTAAATTTTAAACGTTGGTAGTCAGAGGTTTAGGATAAAAATTGAACGAGACGTAAAAGCTAGTTAGATGGCTATGCACCTGATACCAAAACGAAACTGGTTTTAGAAAAAGATTCATTCAAATTTCCTAGAATTAAATCATCCATACAATAAACTGAATCACTGGCATATAAGTTAATCATCGGATCGGGCTCAATTAAACGGCGAAATTTTGATAAATTATAACAAGAGAAAAAGAGATTTAGAGACGAAATGAATCAGTAGACATATTGTCCACTGTAGAAATTCATCAGCACTATCTGAAATAACGTATGGTACTGTCTTAAAGACAGAAGCAAAAAACAAGTAAGATCGATCAAGCAAGTAGAAAATGGACGATTATGTATAATGCTGGATTACACTCAGGAAATATTGTCTGTAGACTTTATACAAACATGTTGAAAGAGGCAGTGAACATTGAAGCAATATAGAATAGAGAATGTCAAACGTTGAGCAGTGCAAACGGAATAAACGGGGAATGATCGAGAAGTCTACATAATGTGAAAACCCATGTTCAAAAGGACAATACGAAACCTAGAGCATGTGTGTATACAATTTGGGTAAGTCAAAAGCCGTGTAAAAATAATTAAAACTATGAAACTTGAACTAAGAGAAAAGATAGGATAATGACAACTCGTATCAATAGAAAGAATAAAAGGAATAGCCAAGTAACATTTCTTTTTAACTGAAAATCGTCTGTTTCAGAAATTGATGGAACTTGATTAATGCTAGAAAAACCACTGTGTAAATATATTGTGATTTGCTAGGGACAGAGATTTAAAAGGAAATTTTCAACAGTCAAGTTTAATGCCAAAGATATGAGGTTTGATAATAGATAAATGTAAAATCTGTGAATTTATCGGAGAGCTCAATGTATTACTAAAATTAAGACAAACTGAATAGAGCAACATTACGAAGGATTTTACTTCATACACTGTGATAGATATGAGGTTTGATAATAGTTAAATGTAAAATCTCTGAATTTATCGGAGAGCTCAATGTATTACTAAAATTAAGACAAACTGAATAGAGCAACATTACGAAGGATTTTACTTCATACACTGTGATAGTACGATTTTTTGCGAGATCTATGTTTATTTCAGCAAAGGAATTCCTACACGAAAGCGGGAAGAGTGGAGGATCTCTCTCTCTCTCTCTCTCTCTCTCTCTCTCTCTCTCTCCCATAATTAATTATTTTCAATATAAAATTCGACAAGGTATATATTAGATTCTGTTGAGTCTTGACTCATTGTTGAATCTCGCCTAATGCATGGAATAATAATACAACACAAAATGTACTTAAAACAAGAATGTATTATAACAAGACAGTGTACACAATAAGTACATATAGTATTTCTGTATATTTCTGGGAAGACGTTCCTGGAGAATGTGTTGACTAGTCGCAGTCGATCAGAGTCTCTAGTTGGATCTCGTGATTCCTTCTCCCCCGTCTTCCGGTACCAACCATTATTTATATAGTTGGTAGTCACCTATGCAGATTAGGTGGATCCCACCACAACAGATTCATTTCATAGACACACATAAACATACGCACAAACACACACACGTATATATATATATATATATATATATATATATATATATATATATATATATATATATATATATAGATAGATAGATAGATAGATAGATAGATAGATACTCACGCGAGTTCCAGCCGTTATTAACATGCGGAGGTTTGGAATGAACGATACTATTTAAAACAACACTAAAACAAAATACATCTTAAATATTCAAAAGCATTAAAAAGTAACAACGCGAAAACAAAGCACTGTTGAAAATAGCTAAAGAAGTCGGTGAGAGCTCTTGGGACAAAGAAAATTATGGAATATATTAATACTGCATAAACGTAAAAATGCAAGGATGCTAGAATAATTTTTTTAAAAATTAATTTAATAACGTGTCTGTAGTGTTTAATGAAATATGTTTAAATGAAAAATTGCTCCCTAATACTCATTAATATATATATATATATATATATATATATATATGTATATATATATATATATATATATATATATATATATATATATATATATATATATATATATATATATATATATATATATATATATGCATGTATGTATATTACTTAAAATGTTAGATATATAATGATACATAGATGTATAGATAGACATAATCGTAAATTGTGAGAAAGACTGCGAAACAGATATGTAAGTATAGGAAGAGAAAATCGAAGATTTGTAAAAACTTTGCTATATATTAATTAAGGATATAAGTTTTCTTCTGATGTATCTCAGATGACAAGGTGTCAATATCCAGAAAACTTTGGGATTTTCTCCAAAACGCCTCAAACAAATCAAAGAACTAAATTCTTTGCCACTCTGTCCAGAGAACAATGTGCAGTCCTGCCAATAACATGAGTGTTTGTGACAGGAATATAACTTAAGAATCCTAGCAACGTTTCTTTCCAAAAACATCGGAACGATGCCAAAGGATGTAAGGTTCCCACTCACGTTCCCATACCATTTTGAAAGAGAATCTGTCGTTCATTGTAAATTTACCATTCCTGGCGTTGACGAAAATGCTTCATTTTAACCTACGGTTTTGATTTGTATTCTTAGCTGTTTTTAATATTTTTATGAGTTACAACAGATTTAGAAATTGATTATTTTGAAGAGGTTTTATTATTTCTCGGTAATCTTTCATTCTTGATTGTTATTTAACATTTGATTTAACTGAAGAGCAACGTAGAACCGCTTTATTAAATATATATATTACTTTTTTTTTCTTTGTGAAATTTACAAAATCCTTAAATTTCAGAGAATAATACCTAACCCTGCCATGGATTTCGAAGTATTAGACGCAGCTGTAGGATTGAAAGATTAAAGCGGTAGAGAAAATAAAAGACAATTAATTGTTATGGTCCAGGTTAGGACCAAGGAAGAACAAAACGAACACAAGAGTAGAAATAACAAAGATATATTACACGGAATAATAATAGAAGATGTGGAAGGTGTTAGTATGACTGTCAGTCTGGTTGGGAGTGAAATACTAGCGGCTCGACTCGATTAGTCTGTCTCTCTTGAGAGGCGTACTATACATAGTTTTAGGAAGAGTTCATTCTGTAGTTATAGGTAAGAATACTTAACAACCCTCCCAAGCTTTTACGTCGCAGGAGTCTTTAATATTTTTTCCTCTTTGGATTAATCATCAAAGGCTCTGTAAATTTTCTTTTTCTGCTTGATTTCCGCGTTTCTGAAATTGATTGAGGTCTTTGCATATTGAATGTGTCAAATATTGTGTCCATTACTTCCTTCTCTCCCTGAGGTAGACCGTTAGAATCCTCTAACAGCCTCTTTCTGATCTGAATAAAGTGCCTTTTTATGCGAGAACTTGGGACCCTGAATTATGTAAATCACGTTCCCGATTCGTTCCTCTAGTGTACCTGGCTCCTAATAGGATGTGTTGTTTTTGAACATTTTAAAAACAACATTCTCCCCTGGGTTAAAATTGATTTTTGGTACAAACGATATTGGTGATTTCTTTGTCTGTTTTGGCAGTAATTTGTCGAATACCGATCTAAATTTTCGGGCGAACTTAACTTCCGCCGGCGATAATGCCGATGGCGTAGTACTGTTTGGTGTAATTCTATACACTTGCAAGAATTGTTGTAAAGCCTTTTCTGTTGGTACGTCATAAGCTTTCCTTAGTAGTTTGAATGTATGTACAAACCTCTCCGCTTGCCCGTTTGATCTTTGGTGATATGGCGGGGATTTGATGTGTTTCATCTGAAACGTTTCACAAAATTCTTGAAAATCCGCAGATGTAAATTGTGTCCCATTATCGGAGACTAAATAATCAACCACTCCGAAACGAGCAAACAGCTCGTAAAATCAAATTATTGTAGTCTCAGAGAAGTAGGTTTTCTACAACGAAATACTTATGGCCATTGCTGTAACTCTCTACTACAATCAAGTAGTAGAAACCCTCTAATGGACCTGCGAAATCTACATGGATTCTCGACCACTGTCGATCTGTCTTAGGCCATGTCTTTTGAGTGATCTGAGGTGCCTTTGCTACTAAGGAACAGCCCTTGCATTTGTCCACCATATGTATAATATCTTCATCCATGTTTGGCCAGTACTTGTAACTTCGCATCAAGGATTACATCCTGTTCTTTCTTGGATGGACCATGTGAAAATCCTTGAGGATTCGCCTTTGTAGCGTTTTCGGGGTTACTACTCTTGCATTATATAGCAGAATATTATCGCATGACGAACAACTGACTGATATATTCTTATCTTTTGCTACAATTTTTATTTTCGTTTCTTTTATAAATTCATCATTCACGGCTTCGTTTCTCATTTCCTGTAATGTGACGCGGAGGTCTCGAATTGGAATACATAATAATGTTCTAATATCTTCCTCATATCGTAGAGCTGCAATTACGGAATATTCTAATGACTCCGTTTTCTTTGGTATTATTCTCGAAAGACCATATGCATTCCCGATTTTGTTTGATGGCAGATACTCCAATTTAAAGATACGGTTTAATAAAATCGTCCCCCATCTTAGCAATCTATGAGCAGTGTAGACAGGTAGACCTTTCTTTGATCCAAATATTGTCAATAACGGCTTGTGGCCGTCTGTAAGGTAAAAAATCTACCGTAAATATATCTATGGAATCTCGTAACCGCAAAAATATTTCTCAGCATTTCTTTTTCGATTTGCGAGTAATTTTGTTCGGCAGTTATAACGTTCTTGACGCATGCGCGATATGTTTTGGTGTCCTATCCGGCATCTTATAAAGTATACATGCCCCGACACCATAGTCACTCGCGTCACTCGCGACTATTTCCAATTTTGGATCATAATGCGCAAAAAATAATTCTGCTGTTAGAGTCTTAATGATTTTGCCGAAAGTTTTTTGAAATTCATATCACCATCCCCAAACTTTTTCCTTCTTCAACAGTTCGTTTAGGGGTGCGCGTAATTTGTGCATGTTAGAAATAAATTCTTGATAATAATTTACTAAGCCCAAGAAGCTTTGTAACTCGGCTAAATTTTTGGGAGCCGGCATTTTTTTTTATATTGCCGTGGCTCTTTCTGGGTCTGGTCTCCTTCCTTCTTAATAATATGGCCCAGATATTTTACCTGCTTCATAAAGAAGTCAAATTTATTTTACTTTACCTTGAAACCGTAATTTTGTATCTGCCTGAAATCCTCTTGAATGTGTTACCAATGTTGTTCAATATTTTTGCTATTTATCAGGATGTCATCCAGGTATGCGATCGTGAAATCCAGTCCGCCTAGCATAGTGTCCATTATTTGCTGAAATATCGCCGGCGCGACCTTGATCCTGAATGGTAATCTCTGGAACTTATATAACCCTTTATGTGTGTTTATGCCGTCCGCTTGGTCAGTTCTAGTGACTCTTACTCGTCTTTTGTCTTCCTTTTTTTGTTCTACGGTGCGAACTTTTATGTCCCACTTTATTGCACGACAGACAAGTCTTATAGCGGTATGGACAATCTTTGTACCAATGCAAAGGCCCACAGCGATGGCATGGACTGGGTGGTGGTTTCTTCTGAGGTTTCATTTGACTTTTTGTCGTAAAATAATTTGGTTTGTTTTTGAGGAAGGAGAAAAACGTATTTGTCGTTGTGCTTTTCGTATGTGAGCGACGCAAGACTCTTCGATATCTTTCAAGTCCGTTTTTACGCTTATACATCTCTGACAGTCCTCAGCCAATTTTTGTAGCGTCAATTCTGGTTCACTCTCAAGTTTTGTTAGTATTGTCCGTCTGATCTCCGCATCTTTATTCGAAACCAGGCCTTGGATGAATATAAAACATTTATGATTGTCAGGGCTGAGTTCAGATAACTTAAAGTCATCGCAGTGTTTGTTTACTACGGAAGCGAATGTTATATAGTCTTCACTATCCTTTTTTGTTAAAGTTAAACATTTCCACCTTTTGTGGTATAATTCTGTTAAAAGTTTCACGGCTTCCTTGAAAGTCAACTCATTCGTTTTCCTCGGTAGGATGTAGTCTACGAATTTAGTGTATTCGCTTGACCCTAGTTTCCTCAGTATTATACGCACTTTTTTCGCGTCTGACCAATTCCCGCAATCAAACTCATATGAATCTTCATATCTTCTGAAGTAAGCCGCGAAGGTTTTGTCTTCGTCCGGTGCATAAGTGAAGTCTTTGATAGAGCTCCGTATAGCATTATCCGAGAATGCCGCTTCATTTTCACAATTTTGTCCTTTATTTGGTATTGCCCGTATTAGTAATTATTGTAGTTCGAGTTGCTTCTCTTCGTTTTTCTGTTGAATTTCTAATAGTTTTACTTCGTTTTTTCTGTTGAATATCTAATTGTTTTTCTTCGAGTCTTGTCTGTCTTTCCTCATTTTTTGTTACTGCTCGAATTACATTTTCATTAGTTGCAATATGGTTGCCTTAATTTCTTCCATGTTTGCACCGTAATTTTGTGTAACGATTTTTCCCTGTTTTTTCTCAGTGTAGACTTCAGGTCTTTGTAGCCTTTTGTTCTGGAACCTTATTACGAAAACATTTTCCTGCGTAGAATTCGATTCTGTTCTGGCTGACAGGTAAAATTCGTGTCTTCGTTACAATTGTTAAGGTTGGTGTCCAACAACTTTTTCTTTTTCTTTCTTCGCGTAGAACTTGTTTTTTTTTTAGGGGGGGGGGTATCAATACCTCCGTCGCCTCTGTTATGGACGACCGATAGCAAACATTTTTTTGTTGTTGTTTGTTTTTAGATTCTTCGCGTAGAATTCGTTTCTTCTATATCCTCGTTGCTCCTGTTATGGTCCAAGTAGGGACCAAGGAAGAACAACACGAACACAAGAGTAGAAATAACGAAGATATATTACACGGAATAATAATACAAGGTGTGGAAGGTGTTAGTATGACTGTCAGTCTGGTTTGGAATGAACTACTCTTGGCTCGACTCGATTCTTCTCTCTCTCTCTCTCTCTCTCTCTTGAGAGGCGTAGTATACATAGTGTTAGGAAGAGTTGATTCTGTAGTTATATGTAAGGACCCATAACATTAAAATTATTGTAGTTGTAGATAATCAGCCATGCATTTAAGAAGAATTAATAACAAAATGAAAACAAAGAAAGCCTGCAAGAGAATTTCCATAGAGCCTTCTTTCTGGTTCAGCTGAGTATTCCCTCTTCAAAATAGGCTGCCAGGCAAAAGCAAGAAATATAATTCTGTCATACTGTTTAACATTTATCTAGATTAAACGATATCCATATATTTTCCAAGGATAGAAAAAAAACTACAAAATAGATAGCCAAATTCAAGCAATTACAGATATTTAAATATCTGTGAAATGTTTTAATTGAGGATGGAATATGCTACGCAGAAATCCAAATTATTGAAGTTTGCCTTCCAAACACTAAGCACAATACTAAGAAACAGGACATTTTCGTAAGAAACAATGAAAATGCGGTTAACTGTTATGTAATCTCAATCCGCATGTACGACAGTATTGGGCAACATCCATAATGATGAAATGAAAACTTGAGGCAACATAAATATGATTAATCTTAAGGAAAATAATTTCTTGAACCCATATTGAAGGGGAAAGGTTTGGAGAAACCGAGACTCATAGGACATGACGAAGTCGAAAAGGTGAGAGAAGTCAGATATATAACCAGCATATCTGAATTAATGGAGAAACCATAATTATGAAGGATGGCAACCGACAAACGTTACTAAGAACTACAAGAGACAGGATGTTGTGGAGAGCCATGATCACCTATGTCCAAAAGCGACACTGTATGGAAAGGAAAATATTCCCTGGAATTGAGAAATATATTTTGCTGATTTTGCTGGAAATATTTTGTAACTTCCAACCGAGAACGGCAAGGGGACAGCTAATGCTGGCATTACTATAAACATTACATGAAAAAATGTACATAAAATTATTATTATTCCGTTTATAATATTCATGCGATATTATATAAAGAAATTTATCTATCTATCTATCTATCTATCTATCTATCGATCTATATATATATATATATATATATATATATATATATATATATATATATATATATATATATATATATATATCAGCGGACATGGAAGTCAACACCCAGGGGCAACAGTCTGTTTCATGTTTAAACTCAATCACCAGGCCTTACGATGGCGGCGATTAAACATGGAAGTTACTGTCGCCGCTGGTTGTTGACTTGAATGTCTACTTGTCTATTTGCATACGCTCTATCCCTGATATTGGAAACTTTACCCGATAAATACTAAATATAGTATATCTTAAATATATATTATTATCATATATATATATATATATATATATATATATATATATATATATATATATATATATATATATATATATGTATATAGTTAAATTTACAGATCAATTTTGTGGACTAGACAGATTGGTATAAGATGACTCTTGGA
>OZ038481.1:81253926-81266426 GCA_964036315.1 Acanthosepion esculentum
TGTCATTTGTTTCATAGGAAGAAAGGCAACAGTTTACTGCTTAATATAACGATTATAACAGCAGATTTTATATTCTTATATTCAACATCGGTGTTGTCTTTATAACTTAGTGGTTTTTATAACGACGTTATTTTAACATATTAGTTAAAATATTTAACTTTGTTAATTTTGTAGATACAATTCTTAATTACAAAATATAGTGTCTTAGTTTCAGAAACGTATCGATTAATGTCAAATGTGGAAAATATACGAAAATGGCTGAAACCTTTTGCAATAACATAAAAGTTATTAATAATCGACTATAGTTTATACTTATGTAATAAATATCATGAATATTAAAACATCATATTCACTAAATTTCTGAAATTGCGAAATATCAAAATTAAAATTTGTTAAAAAGCAAATGCAGTTCATATGCATCTGTAGACTATGTTTAACCTTCAGCATTCGCAAACAAATTTCTAATCTTAACTGTAGTTTAAATAGTATAACTTACAAGTATAATATGTTGATTCAAATCGTAAAAGGTTGCAGGAAATTTGTTCGGGTCTCGCTCCTCTTAAACGTTAGAGATGTTATCACGTGGATTATTTCAAACTTTGAAGTACGAACAAATTCGAAGAAAACAACAAATGGACAGTGAAATTCGGAAATTTAATTACAATTTCAATCCAAATACATAACTGTTTTGACCAATCCCCGTAGAACCCGCATAATCGGGTTCGCGTCTGTCTACCTCCGCGGCCAAAACTCTGCCACTCGGAACAGTCTCGTCCGGGTTTCTCTCTCCCCAAGGCAGAGAGCTTGACAGGAGATGCGACCAGTCACAGCCTCGATAGAACAGTTTATATCACTGTTAATATTTAACAGCCACCCAGAAGTTTTATATGTGGCACAAGGCCAAAGTTTAACGTGTGTAATTCAATCCCGTAGGCTCGGCCAAAAAATCAACATAGAACCCGCACAAACGGGTTCGGGTCTGTCTACCTCCCCGGGCGAAACTCTGCACAACCTCCTCCGGGTTCCTCTCTCCCCAAGGCATAGAATTCGACAGGAGCTGCGAACAGTCACATCCTCGGAAGAACAGTCTATATCACCGTTCCCCAGAGGCTTACTTTTCCTACTAAATTTATACTAAGTGGAAGAGTCCACAATACCCTAATTAGAGGGAAGACATCACAACAACAGGTTATGCGAAAGTTCAAATATATAATAAAAGAATTAGCATACCACCAGCAGGCATTGAAGATTATATTAACTGAATCTTATTGGTTGAATACTTGCTGCCAGAATATGCTGTTTCCAGTTGCTTGCTAAAACTAAGTCCTTACTAAAAGCTATAATGAAACAAAATTTATAAAAGAACGTAACTTCCATTTGTTAGAAATTATGTTAGAATTGTGTCGCTTCATGTATTCCATATCTTGCCTTACTTTTCAGCTAACCTGATGAATATTAATGAGCGTTCTTCGAAGTTAAAACTTGGAAAAGCAATAACATTTTTGCTCTTGTTACAAAATAAAATAGCCGCAATTTCATTAAAGGAGGAAACGCGTCGGTTAATTTAAGTTTACCTTTTGTCATCACACACACACACACACACACACACACACAAACACACACACACATATATATATATATATATATATATATATATATATATATATATATATATATATATATATATATATATATATATATATATATATATATGCATACATACACACACATATGTATATAAGAATATATATATAAGTAGACTGTAAAAGATTCATTTTTTTTATTAATTGTTGTTATGTAATAAATTTCCTATTTAGGGCTTCAATGTTATTGACTTTCAAATATTAATCTCTAAAACAATATCTGATCACTGTAATTCACCTTGAATTCAAACTATGCCTCTTCCAATATGATTAGGTCTCGAATCACCCACTCAGTTGTCACTTGCTATACGTCAAATTATATGAGCATTAACATTTACAACAAATAAGTACACATCAATCTTCCATCCTTTCGTGAAATTGACCCACGGTAAGCCGACTCCAAACAATAAATGATAAAATTATTACTTCTGAGTCAGTTTACACGGTTTTCGAAGTGAGAAAAATCGGTTATGGTCTTATCGCGAAGGTCGAATCTTCTTGAACTGAATATAATGAGTTTTATCGATTATTTAAGTTTTGAAGATGGAAAAGATCGATTATTTATATATCTAAATAACTTAACTGGGCAGAAGAGTTTTTGTATATCGTCAGAGAAAGACCTTAAATCTTTTCGATTCTATTACTCTAATTGATAACACGGATTCATGAAGGTTTTGCTAATTAGATTAAAAAATTATGTATTTTCACACATTAACAGAAAATAAAAAGGGAGATAGGGGGAGTGAAAATAATGCCAGATTGATTCGGATGATGATATTTAACTAGAATCACGTTTCTAATATACAACCATAAATGTTTGTTACTCTGTGGCTTGGAATCGGTTTTCCATATGTGCTTTCATATCTCTACTGTGCAATAATTTATCATTTTCACTAATTTAGTATAGAATTTCTATATGGACCTCACGTATTGTTACAAACCCGTTCGGAAATATCTAAAATGTCAGCTGTATAAAACAGTTTTCTCAAATCAATGATCTTAAATGACTTCCAGCGAATGTAGCCAGTAGGTCTCAGCGAGGATGGTCCTTCTTCAAACCGCGCGTACTTGCGCCACAGTATCACAAAGAACTATACGAAATAACAGTAAGCACAAGACTTGAGGATTTCCAACAACAACATCAACTCAAATAGAACATAATATTAATGACTTACCAGCGGTTTAGACGTTCCGCGTTATGAAGAAAGTGTTAGGAAGAAAAACTCCAATCAATAATAGATAGTGAAGTAACATTCATCTTGAGAAACCTATTTACCTGAAAAATTGTTATAATAGAAAAATGTTATAAATTTCAACCGACAGTATCCATGGCTGCGAGGACAATGAATGCCAAGTGTTTCCTTATAAGGAATCACCTAATATTAACATTAGCGTTCTTGAGTCGTTTACTTCTAATATGATGCACTTTGGTCCATGTTCTGGTATGTTTTGAATCTTCTTGTCTTATCATGCCGATCAGTCAATTAACGCCTTTTTCAGTGATTTGAATAAGGATTTTTTCTTTTTCATATACTAATCCATCTCAGGACATTAATGTTCACGGATCACCTCAAATGTGTATCTCTTATTGATCAAAGTAATATTTGCTCGTTTCCCGCACATCTTTGTCCTTGTTCTGTCATTTATGAAGTCAAAATTGTTATAATCGATATTCTTTGTTTACCGACTATTTCTCGTGTTTTCCTTATGTCCTGTGAGTGTTTCTTTCTCCAAGACTTCTTCCTTTATTATCTCATAGAAATTTCTGCCTTTCTGTGTAAGTATCAACTTTTTAATTCCGTTTTGTCTCAATAGTTTCTCGTTACTCACAAGTGGTTCACAAATATTCTCAGAATATGTTGAGAGAACCATTTCTCATATCAAATTACGAGAGTGGGCTGAAGGCTTCCTAGGCTAAGTATGAACTAGTGATGCTAGAGCAGTGAAATCCTGCATGCATTAATTTAAACTTTTTTTCAGAAAAACGAATTATTTCACAACGGCATTCATGATGACATAGCTACTACATTAAGATAGTATTGTGGGGCTCTCCCCTTTTACAAAAGATGGACTCATCTAAAGTGTACTTATACTGACAGAGTTGGAGACAAGGTGGAGATACGTTGAGACAAGGTTGAGATACGTAGAGTCCAGGGAGAGAGATAATTACGGCTTCACTTACAGAGACTTTTACATATACTTTCTACTAACCCGCATTCCTTGACTACTAATCTTCATTTCAAGTTTGTATTCTCACGTTCAATACACTTATTTTCCTATTTCAATTACTGGTGTTGTTATTTATTTGTGCGGGATTCCATCCCCGGAATCCACAACAGATAGGATGCTCGAGTCTTATCAACAGTGCACAACTGGGTAGATGAATTTATGAAGGGGAATAAGAGTCTTGAAGATGACTTAATGTCTGAACGTCCAGCAACTGACACCACCGAGGAAAAAAAATTATGGTATACACAACATGGTGATGGATGACAGGCGATTGGCTATGAATCAAATAAGCTATGGTATTAACATATCTGGTGAGACAGTTTCGAATATTCTGCACAACTTGGCATGAAGGAGGCACGGGGGAGTAATGGATAACGGCTCGGATTGAGGAATCGTGTAGCCGAGTTCGAATTCCAGTCGAATCCGTTACATTAACACCCTTGAGAAAGGTGTGAATCCTCTTCTTCTCCCTCCAACTATGGGTAAATAGCAGGACAGACTGGGTTCTATAGCCTTGGATGGCAACTGGTCTAGGAGAAGGTCAACTCTGAATTCAAAACCATTCGGCGTCTGTACCGGCATTCGGTGGCCTCTTGGTTACTCCTGCATGTGGAAATTCTGCGGCAAGTAAGAGCACATTCCTCCCTCCACTGGGATAGCACTCGAGGTGTGGGAACCGCGTGTAAAGTTCAAACTCCCTTGTCACTCCGTTTCCGTTTCAGGAATTCGCCGCCGTTGGAATCGGGAATGGCTGTCGCTCGTTTCAGCATTGGCGACTCGTTTCAGCATTGGCGACGGATCGCCGTGCTTGGTCGGCCTTCGTTCCGGACGCGGTGAATTCCTTGGAAGGAGCCGGCTTAACCGATCCAGGGTGAATGCCGCAACATACAACATACATACGTCTTTTGACACGTGTTCAAAATCGCACAAGGTTGATCGAATCACGGGAATATCTGACATTCATTGAGGAAGTTTTGCATGTTTTCTTATCCATGATGAGTGTTGCGAGCGAGCGTGAGACAAAGAGAATATCAAGGGTGGAAACAGCTCTTCTCCAAAAAAGGCCAAGTCTATTTATCTATTGTGAACGTGATGATCTTATCATCATAGGTGCATGACAATTATAGAAACTACTATATCCCCTTACTGAGGCATTTACAAAAAGCTTATCATGACTAAGCGTCAATGAAAATTTATTAATGGGATCTTGTTTCAGCAAAACATATATTCAGAGATCAAGTCCCTGGTTCCAATAGTTGCTAAGTGCGAGTGTGGCATTGACTGATGGATCACTCACCCTGTTCGCCTGATTTGACTATCATCTGATCCCCAGCATGAAAAAAAAATGACTTGGAACCAATATCGCAAATATCTGCTGCTGTTGACCTTTTGGAAAACAGGATGAACAGTTTTCTTTGAACAATCAGATATCAGTTTACATTGAAGAAAACAATGCGGACTTTAATAAGAAGAGTTAAATTAATACATGCAAATTTTCAAAGCTCAAGCATCAATATTTTTTAGTCAGCCTAGGAACTTTCCGGCCCACCTCGTAATTATTATCTAGCAGCTCCTTACATATGTTCTACTTTGTAACAATCTGTTTAGTTCTGGAAATGCGTTTTTCTTTAATCCTTTTTGCATTTGGAGTTCTGTGTCATGCTTTTCGTCGTCTGTTGATATACTATATATAGTTGGTTGAGTCATGAATAATTTCAATCTCAGTTTATCAATTACATTCTTCTGAAAATGGAATATAATTATATTTTATTCAATTATACAAGACGCAACGGATAAATTGTCTAAATTACGGAAAAATGAAAATAACAGACATCTAATTTTAACAGATGTATTTACCAAACATACAATATAAATATCTTGAAATACGAAAGCGTAAATTTATTCAAGAAAATAGCGACTGGCTTCAACCACGGTCTCCAGACGACTTCGGAATCTCCTGCAACTCTTTTGGACAGTCTCCTTGTCTAAGTTGGTTAATGCTGCCATAATCCTTGCCTTCACTTCATTTTTGTTGTTATAAGAAGTTTTGTCGTTCTCTCACAGCTGTTATGGTAATTTTCCAATCGTCGCTTAGATATGGCACAAGTTTGAAATTATGGAGCACCCATTGAGCATCAGTCTACCTATTCAGTCTTAATTGTTCTAGCAAGACAAACGTGCTAGCTATTACACAACATCGAGGTGCCAAAAACGATATTCTAAGCGTAGCTTAAATGTGGCGCATATCCGAAATCCTGGGAGTATCGAACTCACTATCCAATGATCTAGGGAGACAAGATTGCTAATCATTACACCAGGTCGACGTTCTCCTTCATCAGCTTTTATAATATACTTAAGGAACTGTTCCTTGGAATTATATTGGCGTCATTACATTTGGTTGTCCAAACAAAGAAATTAAATCAAACTATAGTTAAATTTCCAAAACTTTCATTTAATACCATAGATATGCGACTCATATTTTGGGGCCTGACCGCAATGCATTCTGTCCTCACTCAATGCTTTTCTCGACTAATTTTCTTAATACTTATTTCAGATTCGGGGATGACACTCGAGCTTTATCAATAAAGTACATTGGGTAGCCGAATGTAAAAGGGAACGGGATATTGACTCAATGTTTTGCCGTCTTGCACCAGGAAAACCTTGATCGTGAAAACGGCCATTATCATTTTGTAAAGAGTTACGCGTAAATGATAGATTTGGTAAAACCTATCCCAAGCTGTTAAGAATTTTTACGTGTAAGGATTCCTGATAGGTTTTCTAGTTCTCTTAGATATTGACTTGGATTATAGGTTAAATATATTCAGGTAAAAAAAAATCCTTCTTCCACTTCATTTCATTTTTGCGTATTCAACTAAAATACTTGCTATCCGCATGCAAGCAGATTGTTCGGAGCATATGTTAAGAATTACCCCCACATCTGGCTTATCTAATATTTCTCGGCACTCTTATCGTAGTTAGCTATCATACATGTTTTTACATTATTCGTGCTCATAGTATTCCGGTCATAATGATAGCATTTATTTTTCCAGTGCTTTTATAAAAACAATTACATTTTTTCTTGCTCATTTTTACATTGAACTCGACATAATTAAAATTAAGCGACTTATTTTAATGATTATGTCGGTAACTAACAACTGCTTTGGAATCGAATCGTATTTCAAATATATCCCACCTGCAAATATATTACATAAAGTAATGAGTATCAGACACGGAAATTGAAACCAGCATTCTGCTATTGATTACTTCTTGATTCTTTTTCGGTCTCTTAGTAGGAATCCCTTTGGAAAGGGATGAGACGCAGTTTCCCCCAACTACTGGTTAAATAGCAAGGTAGACTGGTCTCTCTTTCCTTTTGGATACAACCAGTCTACGAGAAAAAAAATTCTCAATTCAAAACCAAGTAAGAAGAGACATGAACTTCGTCTGGTTATAAATCCTATGATACATTACAGCTGCTACGATTACTGAACAATTCTTGTCCAACAGTTCATTTTCTCGCACTTCCTTCCTGTGGATTTCCTTTCTGTTTACTTGCTTCCCTGGTAACTACAATCCAAAAAAATTGAAAAGCAAAGTCATCTATCTTCCCGTTCATATTTTGTCCTTTTTTATCCTTCCTATAATCAGTCTTTTCTCTCATTATTACTCCCTGTACGCTGCTGTCTAATAGCGCCATTTCCGCTTTATTTGGGGCGAAATGATTAAAAGTCTACAGGTGGTAACCTTAAAGCCCTAATAAGTTTACAGGTCTCGTAACGCAATAGAGGATTCGTGACCTGTTACATGACTTGCGATGTGACGCAAATAATTTTGTTTTAATGTTTAATATTGTATCTAATAACAGAACTTTAATTGGACGCATTAATGTGTATATTGTTTTCTTGATTTACATTTTGTTCAACCCTGCAATATATATGTTGAGATAGCTGGTAACAATAACTAATCAGGCAAATGTTTACATTGTAAGTTCCCTTAGGGTTTTCTGTTTGTTTCTGGCGTTTTTATGATCTGGCAAGAGTCAGTTCCCAAGCGTGCTAAATAAAATAGTTTAAAAACTTATATGATCAGATCGATAGAAAAACAAATATAGCGAAATGGATATTTATAGCGCATGCTTTATGTAGATATTATATTCTGATGTTTATTTTATTTGAAACCTTCAAACTGTTATATTCCGTGCTAATAAGAATATATACTTGAACAACACGGTGGATAAAATAAGTAAAGGTTTATTGTAAAAACCACTACAATAAGAAATAAGGTAACAGCTATGCGCAGGATCGTCGCAAGAAAATTCAGTAGTGAGTACTACTATTGGAAGGTCGGCAGTTCTCGCGTAAATCTGAGTCGTACTCAACAGACCCCAGCTAGTATATTTACTAATCTCCCCACGAGATCAGATATAGGACAGCGCCGAATTTAATGTGGGGTATCGGATTCCGTGGGCTCAGCCCAAAAATCCTCAAAGACCCTGTATAAAAAGATGTCGGGTAGCTGTTTCCTGAGACGAGACGCTGCCCTTCGACGTAGCCTCGTCTGGGGATCCTCTCTGCCTGGATAGAGAGTTTGACCAGCAGAGCTTGAACATATATCAACTAGCCTCCGTAGTCCGTTAACTTACCGATACTTATGGCTAGTTATTACCTATAGTGTAGTTACTCATGGTGGTGAAAGGTTATTACATTAAATCACAAACATTTTGCCACTTTTTTTGGAAGTTCAGCGTTCGACCTCTAGTATAAAACTTTACAGATGGACCTCGAATAAACATCCCAAATGAACAATATGTATATTAGTTAACTCTGTTGATTTGGAGTCGGGTTTAAGGTCACAGATTCATTAGGATAAGTGTTGAAGCTGCTGTTCCGGTCAAAACTAGGTTTATTTATTTATTTTTCTAAAGGTTTAACTTTGAAGGCATACACAAAAAGAATTGAGATCCAAAGTAGTCTTACTTAGACTGCTATCAAAAATAAATAAACCATCTGATCTGTTATTTAACCCACTGCTGTTGGGGTGAAGAGATGGATTCATGGTTTTCATAAATATATTTGTGCATATATAAATGGCTGGGGAATGGAATACTAGTCCCGAAATATGTACTCGATAAAGAAATATGTCTATATACTTATGGCTTTTTGAATTGTGTATTCTTGAATAGATAATTTAGATATAGCATATAATATATGTGTCATATTCACTGACGTCTAAAGAAATGTAACTATTTTGTATCGATGTGGCATTGTGGAGAGCAACTGACAACCCGTCATCATCGTTATTGATATAATTGATGCTCTGATTTATGTAGCGTATAGCTTTATTTTTAATAGGTGTATTTGCCCTCCTCTCACCTAACCTGTTTGAAATTCAGTATTATGCTTCTAAAGATATGGGCATCCTGAGCTAGATATCACAGTCTGCTCTGCTATTTAACATAGAGCTGCATGAGAAAAAATATGATTTTTTCAAGGATAGTTTTGCGAAAGCGAACGCAATGGTTACACCTGAAATTTGAAAATGACAGCTTTCATTATATACAGTGCTTGACCCTTGACCTGTTCATCGTCATCTTCAACAACTTGGAAAAGTTCCTAAACTTGGAAATTGGGTGCCTCCTGAATTGTCTGAAAACAACCTCAAATCCCGAGTTGACATCTGCTCTTCTCTCCATTCTCGCCAACTTGTTTCACCTTTTTTGTAAGTCTTGTTTGGCATATTTAAGTTATTTCATTGTATTTATATAATAATTCTTAGATCTAGATCAGTCACTTATGAGCCATGTGTGATATACGTATAGGCGATCATATATTTTTCGATACATGACTGTCGAGGTAGGTTTTTCTGCAATAGGTTGCCATCTCTTCCAGCGGTAGACCAGTTGCCATCTAAGGCAATAAAACTCGGTCTGTCCTACTATTTACCAATAGGAAGGGGGAGAAGAAGTAGATCCATACCTTTCCGAACGGTATTAGCACGTAAATGAATGTAATGGATAAGACTGGAATTCGAACTCGGCACTGCGATTCCTCAATCCGAGCCGCTATATATTACGCCAACCAACGCCCAAATACAAAGATCTATTACATCACAATGCTTGATTTCATGATTTAAATTGTCCTTGTTTTCTCTGCACAAATAAATACTTCCACTTTCATGTGATTTAAAACATTATCATTTCACAGTTTCTAGTTTAGCCATTCTTTGACGCTTTTAATGAATATCCGTTCTTTCCTATCCAAAATTTCGATGTAAAAATAGGCACATCTTTAGTATTCATTTGCTAACATCCGAAAGAATATAGTATGTCATCCCATAAGTTCTGTCCGAATTTTAACTTTTTTTTTAAATGTACGAAATCTAAACAGTAATTTATAATGTCTAATGGAGCTGAACAGTATTTGTATGTTTGGATGCATGTAAACCGATCAAATTTTATTTCAGAGAAAAATTAAATTAAATTTTCTTTGATTAAAACCCTGCTAACATGGAAGTACCCAAGAATCATTTGATGCACATAATGCTTTATGAGTTCAAGAAACGAAACTCAGCAGCCGAAGCGGCTAGAAACATTCACTCAGTTTATGGAGAGGAATGTGTGAATGAAAGAACTTGCAGAAGATGGTTTGCAAAATTCAAAGGTGGAGATTTCACCCTTGAAGATGAAGATCGAACCGGACGTCCAGTTGAGTTTGATGAAAAGCTTCTTGAAGCAGCCCTTGAAGAAAATCCTGCTTTATCAGTCGAGGAATTGGCACTGGTTCTCAGTTCAAACCATACAACTGTCCATCGTCATATTTAACAACATGGAAAAGTTCCTAAACTTGGAAAATGGCTGCCTCATGAATTGTCTGAAAACAACCTCATATCCCGAGTTGACATCTGCTCTTCTCTCCATTCTCGCCAACTTGTTTCACCTTTTTTGAATAGACTTGTGACTGGCGACGAAAAATGGATCTTTTATCAAAATGTTAAGCGTCGTAGACAGTGGCTTGGTAAAGGGGAAGGACCCCAGCCAAAGCCGAGAAGGGAACTTCATGGGCAAAAGGTCCCTCTTTCAATCTGGTGGGATTGCCAAGGAATAATCCACTTTGAATTCTTACCACCTAATGCAACAATTAATGCTCAGATATACTGTCAGCAATTAGAGCGTTTGAACCAAGCTTTGAGGAAAAAATACCTGCTCTAGTGAATCGAAAACGGATGATGTTTCATCAGGTCAATGCGCGACCACACACAGCAAGAATCACGTCACAAAAGATCGAAGAACTTGGTTTGGAGAAAATTCCTCATCCACCTTATTCTCCCGACCTTGCTCCTTCAGACTAACATTTGTTTCGTAGTTTACAGAATCCTTTGGAAGAAACAGCTTTTGTAACACAGGAAGAGTTTAAAACTGACATTTGTGAGTTCTTCGAATCAAAGCCAAAAAATTGTACAGTAATGGAATTAGTATGCTTGTTAATAGATGGAAGGAATTCGTAGATAATCAGGGAAAATACATTTTTTATTGAATCTGTAATTAAATATATTTGGTCACTTGTTTTCTTTATTCAAAATCCGGGCAGAACTAATGGGATGACCTGATAATTCTATTTCGATGAATGGCGGTAATATCGCATGTATTTTAAATTCTATTTCTCCCCAGTAAAAAATGCCGGCCTCGTCGATGTTTAATTAATTTTTAATACCTTATTTCGATTGGTTTGTAAAAAAAAATCACGTGAACTAGTAGCTGCGGCAATTTATTATTTCCCATCAAATAAGAGGCCCGTGTTAAACTCAATGAATTTTTAAATTCTTAATTTCAAGACAAGCAGACATTCCTCAATCTGATGACAGATATGGCAAAATATTATGATTATTTCAACTGTATTAATACGATTGCTAAATATCAACGGATAACCGATTATATGTTTATCTGAATGATTTACTCTACGGATTCGAATCAACACTGCATTGCCAAATAGAATTAATTTGAGAACGTCGATAAAATGAACGAGTTAGAGGTACGAAATAGAACATAATTTATTTTGTAAAATTATGTCAAATATATTCCACAAAGAATTCCGAAATTGCAATTATTCACGTGTTATGTGAACAATTACATTCATATGTGATATATATGAAAGACTCCTCTGTCGACCATCGTTATACATCCATCAGTCCAACTGTCAATTTATATATCTATATGTCCAAAGTTTTTTTATGTATTACATATCAAACGAAAACTTGCTTACATGTGCCCAACCTCAGGGTTCACCACTGCCAAGAAGTGAATCAATAATTTATGGAAATAAGTTAAACATTTATTGTTCAGATATTCGTAGAAGCAGGAATCTGTTACACGATGTACCTGTTCTTGGGAAAAATTATATGAGTAGAACATCTTTCTGAGACATGTTGTTGAGTCACCACTGTAACGTAATAAGTGCGTACTTAGATGGAAATTTAGAATATTTAGCTCTCAATTTTTATATCATAATGAGAAAATATATCGTAAAAGAATTTCAACTACTTCAATATCTTAATCGTACATACGTAACGAGAAGAGATAGCTTAGGATATTCAGGAACAAAAACAAATGAAAAAATTAATAAAAACTACCGT
>OZ038481.1:81268926-81283926 GCA_964036315.1 Acanthosepion esculentum
CATTATGTAATAATTATCAAATTATGTAAAAGGAAAGAGCGATAAATTTTACTATTAAACATAAACTTATATTTTTGATTAATGTGTGCGCATTCACAGAGAGTTAGTGTTGTAACCCAGGGAATGTTGCTGAATAGAATAATCACCACGAAGGCTGGCAATGAACGATAATACTTAGGACACGAACAACACATATAAGATTCGCCAGCGGCGCGTATAAATAGTAGTCAACTGTTAGAAGTGAGTCAAGTGAATTCCGCACTGAATCTCCAACTACAGGATATCTGCCAATCGCCCCACGCAGTCAGATATGACACGCCGAAATTAATGTGGGGTATCCGGGCCAAATATTCCCAGTAGACCCCGTATACAACGGGGTTGGGTAGCTCTTTCCCGAGATAAGATTCTGCCTTCGACATAGCCTGTAGCAGATAATTTTACCAGTAAAACTGGAGACGAATCTCTGACTGCAGACCAACATACAGTATTTACTACTGTATTTTTGTGAATGGGAGCATGCCCATTATCGTCAGTAGGTATGCAACAACAGATAGATATATAGACAGAAAAAATATATAAAGATAAATACAAATCACAGTTTGGAACAACTCGTTATTGTATGCGTTATTGCGGTTTATATATATATATATATATATATATATATATATATATATATATATATATATATATATATATATATAAGGGTTTCATCCTTTAAAAGTCCTGCGCAGCAATCGAAGTAGCGGATTACGTTAGGAGTCCATTTGCGTGTGGAGCAGTCGATGATAACGGTTAACTCGAGCCTTGAAGATGGTAATATTGCAGTGATCGGGGAAATACCCTTTTGGGAGTTGCTTCCATATGGCAGTGGTCTGCAGAAATAAAGTGCTCAAGTAGAACTTATTTCACAATGATTGAATACTGAAGAAATGTGGGCGTTTTGCAACATTGTAAATGGCATGGCGTGTTCTTGCCACGAACCTTTGACATGACCAGGAAATGTAGCTCGTCCGAGCACTTTCTATGTAAGTTACGAACGACCAGCGCGAGGCTTGCTACATCCCGTCAGTCTGAGAGAGATTGAAAGTTGTAGAATAATTCGTGTACCACAAGGGCACAGAGACGTTTTTAGATTCTATCAAGGCTGGAGAGTGTGTTTTCGAGAGTCCCCGCCCTAATATTGCAACATTATATATATATATATATATATATATATATATATATATATATATATATATATATATATATATGAATGGATGCATGGATATATCATTTTCTTCTATGCAAACCAGTAAAACCACTAAGACAACAGCTTACTGAGTGTAAATGTATAATAGTAATCAGGAAAAAATACAAAACAAATGAAATGGGGATCAATGTTGGCTAGAAAGCTTGGAGCCGGTAGTGATTTCCATAAGCGTTAAGTTCGAGCAAATAAACTTTACCATAGATCTTACTGTTACATTTAACAATTCAAGTGTGAATCAATGAAAACTTGCCGCCAATCTAGTACTTCACTAATATTCATAAAGTTTAGTTACCATAACGAACAATTACCATGAAGGTTTTTCTAGAAAAGGCACGGCAAATTTACATTATGGCTGAGGCAAAGCATGGACGGATGATACACTTAGAAATATGCAAGATAGATTCTATAGAGGAATATTATCTAGCCTGACACAGTGATTAAGCCTACTTAGCAGCGGAACTATCAATGGATTTAATATATTTTCCAACTTTACGCCAGCTGAGAACGTTACCCCGAGAAGGTGCAATGAGTCACTCTCCTGAAGGTTAGTATCAGCTCTACAGATGGAAGGAAGAAAGAGGTCTCTCAGATGATTAATAGAGAGGTCTCCTTTTGGAAGTGTCAAAATTAACATGCAAATATTTGCCCCAGTTAACAATAGAATGGATTTCATTTTATCGTTCAGCTGCCACATCGAAAAAATCGAACTTAGAATTACTTTTACTATGGAGACAGGATAAATAGTTTTGTCATCAGCAGATATACCGAGTCGAGTACTGATGTTAACAGTAAGTCATTAAAGAAAATTAAGAACAAAGTTAGTCCTAGGATTGAACCTTGAAGGATATATGCATTAATACAAAATGATTCCCGATTTAATGGGAAAAATGTATCTGTTAAAAAATCTATTCAGCAATACCATAACCTTTCCATTTGTGAAGAATGCCGGTATGCCAAACTCTGTCAAATGTTTTTGAGATGTCGAAAGGAGCAGCCCAGACGTCATTATTCTTATCTGAGTTTTGATAATTTGTTTCAGCAATAATCGTTAATACATTAGCAGTTAACTTAGAGAAGCGAAATCCATATTGCCTGTCTGAAATCAGGTCCTAGGATGTCGTATGAATAACCAATTCGGAGTTATTTTGTGTTTCAATTAGTTTTCCCAAAAAGAGGTAAAATTAAATAGGCCGTTTGAAGGCTCAGCTGAGTGACTGGAATCACAGAGTAGGATTTCCTACAAGCAGGAACGTAAGAGGCTTTTATTGAACAGTTTAAACAGATCTGGGACCAGTTCGGAAGAATATTTCTTAAGGATTATTCCAGGGATACCATCTGATCTGCATGGGTCGTGGCGTTCCAGATTAGAGATGATAGCAGAAACCATGTAAGGTGTTATATATATATATATATATATATATATATATATATATATATATATATATATATCCCGTTGTAAGCCTGATGAGCGGGTGCGAAACCGGTTGCTTCGCTCGTTTTTAATATGTCTAGTAATATCAAGCTTCATACGTTTATTGCTGTGATAAAATTTTGTACCTTCCAAAATATATATATATATAGACATTTCTTGACATATGCGTACAGTTTCATAATCCTGATAGAAAAGTAAGAGGAATAGACGTGTGCATCATCTGGTCAGATTAATGGCATCTACTTTACCCTATTTCGAAGATTAACGCAGTTTATCCTTCCAAAACAAGTAGACAGATGAAAATAGAGAACACGATGAAACACTGATTAGAAAAAAAAAATTATATACGTTATTTTCGGTATCAATACCATCAGCCATCGTACACCACGTAAAAAGAAATATCAATAAAATTGTAGATTATAATTGTATACCGTATTTTTTATTGAATGTTGGTAGTTATTCTGGGAATTCTTTTCCTTCATCAGTGAACAAAAAATACCATTGATTTAATTTTTAAAAATAATTAAAAAAAAATAATTTTCTAGAATTATAACAATCGTAGGTTTAACAGTTTCATCATGTTTTTTTTATTCTTATCTGTCCATGTATTTTGAATTCTTTTTTATTACAAATATTTTTGTAGTTTTGCATTTGGACAATAAATCTTCAGCTGATAAAAGTAAAGAGAAGTTTCAAAACAACGACCAACAATCGAGAGAAAAAATAAAATGTGAATAAACTTCTTATTTCTGAATTGTTTATCTTACAAGAAACAATTTAATTACTCTTCAATTTTAGTGCATACTGCACAATAACAGTCTACAGAAGAATACTGAGAATGGTACGGATGGAACATTTCAGCAAATAGGAAAATGAGAACGAAAATACACTTATACATAAAAATCTGACCAATTTAATGAATTCAAAAGATGAAAGTAGTAACATTGAATAACCAAATTAAAGTGGTTGTGTAAATGGATGACAGCATAGATTCAGAGGGAATGTAACGTGGTAAATATTGCTTAGAGCTACGAATGAAAGAAAATTGTGGAGAGCATTGATCATTTCCGTTCTGAATAATCATGGTTCATATGAAAATAGTTTTCTTATTTGTGATATCAATCTTTATATGAATGTAATAAGTATTTGGAGTAAGTAAATCCCATTGCCATTTTAACTGGTGTTTGATAGTGGTTTTCGTTCTTTCGTAAAGTTATTAACAAAAGTTTAAGACCATATCGCTGTAACAAAGATATTTTCGTTTTTGTATCACCTTGTATTAACATAATCCTATAGTTTTTAATCTTTCATCAGCCATTACCCCAACACGGTTTATTGTCCAAAAAAAGTCATTACCAAATTAGCAGACATTCTGATAATATTTTCGAAGCGAATTAGGCTTAGAATATGAGCCAAAACATCCGCAGTTTCAGCACCACAAATGGCCGAAATTGTAGTTCTTCGCGATGAAGGCTATTCTAAATGTGACATTAGTTTCTAAATGGTTTGTAGCAAAACCATTTTGCAAAAGGATATAGAGAATTTACCAAATTCAGGAATATTTCAGGAAATCAGTGCTAGAGATGCCATATTTATCACAAGGATTTGGCCGTAGTACGTCCCTCTGTGGGATCAGGTTGAAATCATAGACAAAGAACATCATTGGAAAATTTGTAAACTCAAGGAATCAGCATATATTCTAGGCCACAATCTCCTGAGCTGACGAAGCATAGAAATGAATACAATATGGGGACCAGTAATAAAGAGTGCCGGAGAATAGCAATAATATCAACGAAAATTGCAATATGATCTCTGGTAAAAAAAACAAACATGCAATGATACCAGCAAACATTGCAATATGGGCACTGGTAAGAAAATAGTTGCTGAAGATATTAAGTTTATAAGTCCCAGACATTCATACACAGATGTCCTTGAGGATACATGGCACAGTGGATAAATGCGTTAGATAGGTCCAGTGAGAGTGTGAGTTACATACCTGGTTAAGAGAAGAGGAGAACTTGGAGAGGAGAATTAACAGGAGATAACTGATAACTGACATCCATTAGACATGGAACGTGGAACAAGAACAGTCTGCCCCAGTGAGCGAAATAAAGACCTCAGTTCGACATTCCAAACACCTAAAGAAGGTCGGAGCGTACAACGGCTGAAACATTGTGATAAATATGGCAACAAAGATGAGGATATTAGTCCGAATAATAGGGTTTCATAATACCTCATCTCAGAAATATAGACAGTGTTAGGGATGATGACAATTTGATGAAGTACATTGCTACAGAATCCCCAGTAGATTCTTTCAGGAAGATACATGTTTCTCGATTTCAAAATGGTAAAACTATCAAATCTTGAGACTGGTCCGGAATCTTTCAAACAGGATTGAAAACTATGGCTGACTACAACTATGAAATCCAAGCGAAAAGCATAAAATATGGACAGCTGAGGAATGAAACAAATGGTTTTCACATTATATAATCTACAACAGGTTGTTATGTATAAAATAAACATTAACATTTCGCCTCTGTAATACAATTTCATTTAAAATATGCAATTCAGAATACGAATAATCCACCAAAGCATATAAAATCTAGTATTGCTAGACTTCATTTCTTGCTTTCCGGAACATTAGCAAATGGTGCAAAGCATGTCTAACTCTGCAGGAAACACTGGAATTGCATATGCGCATTCAAAAGTGTACAATAGTTATCCATGCTGGTTCACCATGACACTGGTCTAAGTTTATTCCTGAATATCTGAACAGGATCAACTTGAAAACACTGGACGCGGTTGAATGCAATACCAATTTGATTCTCAGCATGCCCCACCTCACACAAATTGCAATCAAAAGCAAAGGAGGTCATACAAAATACTGACTGCTAATCTATTTTGTTTCCAACGAATAGAGGGAATTGTCATGAACACATTTGTGTGTAAAATTGAATGGGTCTAGTTGCTACTGTTCGGTTTTTATTTTGAAGATTTTTAACTTTAAGATACTTTTATTATCATTTCACCCCAAGCAAGATGGTGTTCCACTAAGACGCAGGTGGTTACAGAGTGTGAAGAAGAGAGAAGATACTGGCAATGAAGCGGACCGAGGAAAGGATAAAAGATGAACGGGGTTTAAGAAGACAGCAAATGGCGATTGACATTGCATTTAAGTTTTTGAAGATTGTAATTATCAGGGAAGCAAGGAAACGGAGTTCCACATGCGGGAGGTGCGAGAAAATAAATTGTTGGAGTAGAAGTGGCGGTTACATTTAACTATTTCAATAGTAAAATTGTGGGAACAATGCCAATCTAGAAACACTTTTAAACACACGTAGTGCGGAAACCGCTAAGCAAAGCTCGTCAGAGCAGTAGTTATGTATAGATTTTGTAGAAAAGATAGTGGGAAGCCACGTCACGTCTGCGAGAACATACAGATGTCGAGATTCCAATTCAGGATAAATTGCATTGGAAATCCTTCTTTGGATTTTGTCAAGAACCACGAAATGAGTAGTAGGTGCACCGGACCTGATATGGCAACAATACCAATGGTAGATTAGTATATATGCAAGATGGACTAACGAAAAAAAAACTTCTTTTTCGACACATTGATTAACAAGAGTTAAGATTAGTTTAACAGAGAGCCTGGATGTTCAGAGACTTTTCGAAGAGGAACGATTCAACACTGCAGAACTTGGTACGAACAGCACGAATGGTGGAGGATTAAAAGTTGAAGGCTTTAGGCGATTTCTGTTGAACTGGTTTCGATAGTAATATTACAAGTTGTTTTAAAACGTTAAAATAATAATTGTACGTTGACAGAAGCCTTGAAAGATCAGCTATATTGTATGTGTCTCCTCACTAATTTAACGGAAGAAATATTGAAGATGAAGCAATCATCCAGGTTCACTCTTTTCATTAAGTATTAAAAAATGTAATTACTCTTTTTTTAAATAAGTGGAACACGCTATATGTTTATGTAGATCGTAGGACTAAAACTAATTTGAACTAGAAAATGTGTCGCATTTCAGTATGTTATCGTGAAGCAAAACATTTATTTGAAATATTCTAACTCTTCTAGGTTTGTAGTATCAACATCCTACCGACATGGATTCATTAAAGGCGCGTAAAAAAACGAAAGGCAAAAAATATAGTTCGATCCTGAATATTATCGAATCCTTAAGTTTTATATCCTGGTTAAACTTACATCTGCATACCATGTAATTATTCATGTAATTCACTTCTTGTTTTCTTTAAATCAAATAATTTTATCGGGTTAGAAAGCTGCGTCCTTTGATCACACATTTAGTATGGGGGATAAGGTAGTTGAACAAAGAATCAGCTAAACATGGTGTAATTTTCCCCAATACCGCAAAATATTACAAAACCAAAATATTAACAGTAAAATTCGAGCTATGTTCTTAAATAATTTGGTAATATCGAGAGTCTCACAAGGTTATCATGCATGAGGTCAGATACATTCAGAGATATCTAAACTGGCAACTGTATTAAGCCGCATTCTCAGATCTATGATTAAAAATGTCTTCCAGCATATGAATCCAGTAGGTTTCATCGAACCTATTTGACACGCGAGAGAAACACAAATACCTTTCACAAATAACGAAAAAAGTGTCCACTGAGGAAATTCAATAACATCGAATCAGCAACAATGCAAATGGATTGCATATGTGACTTGAAGAGAAAATAATAACGTAATCAAGATGTTAACATCCCAAACTAATTAAGCAAAAGTTTATGAAGGAAGTCCATAAACATACCTGAAAGAGCGACAATCTAATGGACTAGAGAAGCCTATTTTCATGGGGAAAACGGTTATAAGATAAATATTTAATAAATTTAAACCGAAGTTAGACCTTGCTCTTTGTCCAATGAATGCCGAATATTTCCTCATATGGAAACGGCTATTATCAACAAAGCCATTAAAATCGGATCCGTTTCTGTTAAAACAAATTGCCCATTATAATATCTCATCCTCTTTATTTTGCTTATCATCTGAAACCATGAAATATGTTCATGTTAATAATATGAAAAAATCTTATTGGAACACCAAATAGGAGAAACGATTTGCTTGGCAACCTCGCTGATTTCATGGTTAGAGATGTTTATATTATTATTAATAGCAGTAGTATTAGTATTTTCTTTGATTTCTGTTGAATACATATTTCCTTCTGAGTCACAAGCAGAGATGGAAGGTAAGAAATGGCTTCAAGACATTCCCCCGCAGATCTATTTTATAAAAATAAATACATAACACACACATTTTTACATTTTTACATACATGAAGCTTTTCGGAATGTGCGAGCTGTACTTATGAATACAGTTTTTTTTTTATTCCTTTAAGACATAGTCTACCAGAAATTTCTTCCATGTGTCTATCGGAACTTTTTCCAATCAAACCGAGTGATGCAACTACAACAGTTTCTGTATCTGGTAGCTTTCTTTTTTGTGTATTTTTCAGCTTCAGTCGGTGTATTGTGCTTTACTTGTATTTCTGCACCCATTTGAAACTCCGTAATAATAATAATAATAATTATTATTATTATTTCACCGTTTCTTCATTCTTGAATTTTATTGAGTTTAAGCGTGAAATTATTTATGAACCGACGGTTTTAAGAGCAGTTGTTTGTGCCAGTCAATGGAGAAGAAGAAGATTCATGCCTATCCCAGGAGTATTAGCACGTAAGCGAATATAATGGATTTGACTGGCATTCGAACTCGGCTCTCCTATTCTTCAATCCGAACCGCTATCCATTACTCCACCGTGCATCCCTACAGCTATTGGTAAATAGCAGGACTGACCGTGTTCTATAGCCTTGGATTGCAACTGGTCTACCGCAGAAAAAATGGCAGCATACTGAGGAAAGAAATCTGCCTCATCAGTCATCTATCGAAAGATACATGATCGGCTAAGCGTGTATCTCGCAGGGCTCATAAGAGACTGTTTGTGCCATAAGCTATAATGCTCATATATTTTTCAGTAGATGCGTATCTGTAGTGTATGATCGCGTCATAAAGTCATATCCAATAGTTCACAATACTTATGTTAACATTCATGTTATATATCATAACCAGTATTCAGCTTCTGAAATTTAATCGCCTCGTCTTGAATTTTAAAATATTGATCACATATGTCCAACACAAACTCACAAACACAAAAATGCTTTTTTCCTTTTTGTTTCCATTTTCTCCAAAACTCACGGAAACATGGGTGTACATATATGCATATACGTGTGGTAACGGTCAGAAACCTTTTAAAAAGAACAAATGAATTAACTGCGAAAGGAAGAAATATATTAGCACACAAAAGAAAACACGAAAATAGTCTCAAGGTAAACAACATTACGTGTTGTAACATACACTCATCGCTTATTACGTAAAGGTGTAGTAATCAGAGACATTATCACCATCACTATTATTTTTGTTAAAATTGGATTCACCTTTGAGGCTAAGAATCCTTTGAAATGCTATTTAAATTAAAACTATTCACTCATAATTTTATGACATATGTAGTTTTACCTATCTGCGTTTTCAGGTCAATCATCTTCACTTATTTAGAAATGTTGCCTATACAAATTTAAGAAATTTATTATGAATACTTTTTCTTTAAAATAAGCTTTCATATCACCGAAATAGTTAAGGCTAGGAAACCTAGTGAATGCTATTTAAACTGAAAAATACTTACTCATTATATTTGAGAGGTTTTTTTGTGTAACTGATGTGGTTTGATTTTTTAAAAGTCATTCTTCTCTACGAGATAGGAAATACTGTCTATACAAATATATTAAAAAATATATTTCATATACATATATACGACAATTTGTATATTTTGCTATTTTCTTTTTCTAGTAGCGAGACTGAACAAAAGATCATAGTTTTAAAATATACGTTTCACACCATATTTTAAGAAAAGTCATCTGAGGTTGTAGAATGGAAAATAACTCGTCACCCCCAACAACGCGGAGACTCATTTCTACTCAATCGAGACTGGAAAATAAAGACTGGACAGCTCCGGTCCATGTATGACAGTAGTACTGAGAACATGCCCCGGTCATAATCCTCTGGTTGAGAAACTTCTTCCAGTTCAAATAGAGAAATCTGGTTACATCGTGTCGCTCTCTCTTGGAAACAGAAAACTTGCAATCCGTTCGAAAATGTTTTTCTGGAAATAAAGTCATCATGATGAGGGGAATGATAATGTTTCGTCTAGGAGAAAATCGTTCGCATATATTATTTTCTTTTTTTATCTCACAATCTGAATTATTTCTCTTGAAATATAAGACTATTGGAGAATTTACGTTTTTCTTCTTTTTTTTAACTGTTCGGAAATCTATCATTAAACTCTCAGCAAGAAAGTGAAAGAACACAGACAAAGCTAGATGAGATTTGTGAAAAATATAAAGGTCGTTTTTTATTCCCTGTACAATGAATGTATCTCGTTATTTCATATGTTTATTTATCCAGAAATGTTCCCATGTTTAATCCATCGTTTTCTTGTTTACTTGATATTTTTAAATGTGTTTATTTTTTGTTGTATTTTCTAATGCATCTTCTATTCCGTTTTTCGTTCGTTCAACATATATTTATCTGAGGTTTTCTCTGCTTGATTGATTATAAGAATTTTAGTTAACATGTAGAGACGCAGCTCGCCATATTTGGTTTCATGATTAAAGATTTCTTTATAAAATATGTTGTTATTATTATTATTGTTATTATTATTATTATTATTATTATTATTATTATTATTATTATTATTATTATTATTATTATTATTATTATTGAGTGAGATACTATTACGCCACAATATATACCTGAGTTACAAATACAGAAAGAGCAATATATGAATGATGGCGCCCAATCAGAAATTTACTAGAATTTTAAGTATGCGACAAATGTTTAATACATAAACCGTAGAACCCTTATTGTTCAGTTCTTCGGCAAGGAATTTCAGTAACATTTGTCAGTTTCCCGCAACTTTGTTGTGCCTTCTGGAGGATTTGACAGTATATTTGGTCATACCAAAAATATATTTTTTTCTATCGACTGAATCTGGCATCTGTCTGGACCACAATTTTTTTAATGACAGCTTTTGTTTTGCATTCCTACCATATTTTGTCGTGGTGAAAGCGAACCCTGTTGCAAAATTCTCAGCGAAACATGGTGTAGGTTTCTTGTGCTTTTTGAACAGATTACTGTGTTTGTTTCAATATGGTTTATAGTTAACGTTTCTTTCTCCAACTTAAATACATTTTTCATATATATTTTATTCTTATGCGTTTATACAGACTTGTAATCATTGGCGATCAAATTGTCTTCTGTCTCACATGCCCTCTGCACAGACATGTCCACAACGTTTCATTTTCGTCAGTCGCTATGTGTTTGTTTTATAATTCATTTCTTTTTATCCGTCTGTTCTTGTCGTTTTATGTTCATTCAGGTGTTTCCAATTGGGCAGGTGTTTTGCAGTGTGGGATGCGTAGCTTTTATTTTCTATTTTATCCATTTTGTAGACTTTACAATATAAATGGTTGGTGCATAATTATCAGGCGTTTTAAAACCATATTTATTATGAAAAAAGAAACATAACAATTCAACAATAACATTTTTAAATGATTATTTCGGAGCGTATGATTGTCAACACACATTGTAATAAACTGAGAATAAAATAATATTTTATTAAAAAAGTAATCAAAAAAGCAATTTTTATTAACAAATAACCCGCCTACAAAAGCGCCTGATGATTATGCACCAACCCAATATTTTGTGTTAGACAGGAAGTATATACATTGCAGCTTACTTATTATTTCGCATTTGCAACCATCGAATCAGAGCGGTTTTTGAACTGTAAGTATTCGCATATCCTTATTTGAAAGAGCGTAATACTTGTTTCCACAAAGTGACGAACAGATTGAAAATAACTACAAGTCAGAAACAAAGAAACAGTTGCTAAAATCGTGCAAAACCGAAAAAAAAACGGGGATATATAACAAATAAACAAAAACAATAATTTCGAAGACCTAAACACCAACATCACAAATTTGCTGTGAAAAGAAAACGATCAATAAGGTTCTGAAAGTTTTCAACTGGTCTGATGTCATTAATGCAAGATGTCGAAAATCTAAACATAAATGTGTAACGTCATAGTTTCCAATTGTCGTGGCAGCTACATTTACTCGACGGAATTGTGAATGCTGAACGTTACTATAAAATATTCATCTGAAGAATTATATTCCCTTCAGTTAAATTCTTGTCGGAATAAATGTTGTCACTCATCATGACAATCCTTCAAAATACACCATTAAAGATCAAGAGAACACAAACTATGCAATAAATCATTTGAAATCAGAAAGAATGTGAAATGATTTCAGTTTGCAATCTCTAATTCAATCAATATAGTTTCGAATACAGTCAGTACTAGAATGTTGGTTAATAATTTATGTATTGTTGGTAATTTTGCTATACATCTTATTCTTAGTAATTCTACTATAAAATTTATTGTTGATAATTCTACTATAAATATGCTTTTTAGTTTTAGTTTGGTTTGTTTTACGGCATATCAACCTCAGTGAGTTATTTAATGCTAACAAGATTATTGCTGGTAATAATTTAAAAAAAATGTATTGCTGGTATTAAAACCGATTTTTAAACTTTCATAGTGTTTTGACTCCAGTTTTGAGGTTAGTGTATTGCTGGTAATAATATATCGCTAGTAATAATTATTTATAAAAATGTATTGCTGGTAATATTTTTTTCCTTCAAAAATATTTCCTGATAACATTTTTTCCTTAAAAATGTATTGCTGGTAATAATGTTTCCTCAAAATAGTCATTGCTGGTATTAAAACCTATTTTTACACTTTCACAGTTTTTGACATTAGTTTGGGGGTTAACTATTTGACCGTATTTTGGACCCTAACAGGTGCCACCACCCTGCTTCAGAGTGAACCTGGGAACACCAGCATTTAACAGGTGGTTCCACACTCCTCAAAACATCAAGATCAGAGACCTTGCTGTTGGACGGAGGTTTATCGTCATACAAAGGACGTTGTTTTGTACGTAATTGTACTATGAATATGTATTGCTGGTAGGTTTTTATTAGAAAAATGCATTTCTGGTATTTCTACTATAAAAATGGATTTTTATGCATTCATAGAGATTTGATGTTGTTTTTATTTTTTTGGTGGGGTCACTAGTTGCCCATAGTTGCCCTATGTGGGCCTAGGAACTACAACAATAAAGAGGTGGTTCCATGTTTTTCAGAACCTCCACTCTCCCGCTAACAGGCCTTGTTGGAGGATGTTAATATGCATTGTCATGCACAGGTTAGTCAGTAATAGAAACGAATGAAGTTTACCGCAAAATGTCATTTTAGAATAAATAATTTTATCTAAGTTCATACTCATATTTAAATTCATATTCACGTCCGCGTCAATATATTTTTATATGCTCGTGTGTAGTTAATAACTGATAATAATCGTTTTTACTTTTAACGTAGTCTCCCACTGGAATAATAAAATATTGCTATTTCTGTTTTGGAGAAAATAATGGAAGGAGAATGTACGTAATTTCTGGCGATATTCTCACCGATATTATTGAGATTGTGATGTAATTCTTGATAGAATTCCACCTAAAAAGTTTAAAAGATGAAAAGTAGATCGGATCTTTTGACTTTGTTGATTTGTGTTCCACAAACTTTGAATTCGTTCATTGGGATAGCGAAGACGGCTTTCAAAAGGTAAAGCAAATCATTAAGGAACAGTAAAATTTCGTTGGAAACAAACAAAAGTGTATTGAAATATTATGTAATGTCACTCCTCCTGTATGGCAGTGAATGCTGGCCAATTTGGTCACAGATGGAGAAGAAACATCTAGCAACATAAATTTGGTTCTACATAAAGCTGCTGAAAATGATAAGCACTAGAGAAAATGGAAACCAAAAGAGCACTTATATTAATATAAGGAAGAGACAGTTCAGTATTCTAGGGCACAAAATGATAAAGAAGGGCTTTGGAAATTTGACACTCACAAGGAGGACAGAGGAAACCCGCGTATAACCTACCTAATAAGCTTGAGTAAATGGATGGCGGAATAAGTTTTAGGAGAGATAACACAGCTACTGAATTTATTAAGAGCTACATAGGACAGAACGTTGGTGAGAGCTATGATCACTGTAGTCCGAAAAGTGACAGGACATATAAGTTGAAGAATCAATTTGATCTTAAAATGAAATAAATCGCTTTCCTCGTGCATTAGTCTTTCCTTTGTGTGTCTTGTTAATTTCATTGTGAAAGGGAATAAAGTATATCACATATATGCGTTTGATTCAATTTGTGAATTTGATTCAATTCGATCTTGAACAATTTTTTTGAAGATTTTAGGTTTAAATCAAAGTCAACGTTTAACGCTACAAAATTTCGAAATTGAGCATTTTCATGTACAAAGTAAGTAAAGAATTCCTTGCCGTTTTTGATTTATTAGAAGAAATGTATGCAATTTTGACATACCACTTATAATCCCCATCACTATCCAGAACATTTTGCCAAATTGCACTGAGTAGCGCGATCGTGTGGTGGTAAAAATCCCGCGTCTTGGACGCAAAGATATCTGTGGGAGGCTGTCGCAAGTCTGCCAAATTTGCGAAGGATTTCCCAGGAAGGTGACTCACCATGGAATAGAAGAGGTGGTAATCTGTTGACGCAAGATCCGAAGAGTAAGGTAGATGGAACAGTCTCCTATTCAAGTCGCCGTATGGTATCCCTGGCCACCCGGGACACAAGTGGTCCGGCTTTTTCATGGAGGAATAGTACACCTTTGCCATTAACTAATGCTCGTTTCTTCTGCTTCAGTGCCTCTTGCACAGATCACAATTGCTGCGAGTACCATTTACCAGAGGTACTTTGGCTCGTTTGTAGTAGCTCATAGTGCAAAACTTATCGACTAGTTCGCAAGATATCATCTTGCGTCGTTATAGAGGTGTTCTTTTGATGTGAGGCACAGAGTCTTGTAGTGACAACCACATTTAGCATGCTTGGATTATCATACAGGGGTACCTTTTCGTCACTGGTGAGCACTAGATGAAAGATGTATATGCTTCGGTGTCGGGAAAGCAACGCGAAACAGCCTGTCAGTTGTTGCGTATTGGCTTTCCACAGTGTATGTGATACTCACTTGATCAACTTGTACGCCTTCCTTATGCGGTGCGGATGAAGTCTGAATGTTACATCATAAACTTGGAAATGTTCGTCAAGCTCATCTCAAGTTTGGTTGTTGTTGTACGACCAACTTCAGAGATTTATCTT
>OZ038481.1:81288926-81336426 GCA_964036315.1 Acanthosepion esculentum
GTGTACACTTTCTTGTTTCAATGCATTTTATTCTAACTACATTTTGTGTTTGCATTATTATTCCATGCATTAGTCAAGTTTCAACAGATAGATAGTGATAGATAGATAGATAGTGAGGTAATGGATTCTCCCGTCATATTCTACGTATGCAGCTCAGTTCCTAGGAATCGACAGCCCAGACACCAGCACATATGATTTGATTATAGTGGTGAAGGCATTGTGCAGAACCAACCACACCTTTTGAAGGGTCGAATACAGAAACCTAGTGTACTACGTGCCCCAGGGTCCTCAAATGACCCTCCGCAGGTTTAGAATTCAGAGTTGTCCTTCTCCTAAACCAGTTGCCATTCAAAGCTATAGAACCCAGTCTGTCCTGCTATATACCCATAGCTTGAGGGAGAAGAGGATTAATAAATTTCCCAAATTAATTACCACGTAATATATATATATATATATATATATATATATATATATATATATAGCGATTAATGAAGACATAAAAACCAGAGGAAAGAATAAAACATGAGTAACAAAACAGCTTAGTTTACTGTAATGCGGTAAATTCGAAATTAAAATAACAACTTCGTCTTATCTTTATCTATCTATCTATCTATCTATCTATCTATCTATCTATATATATATATATATATATATATATATATATATATATATATAAAGTTTCAGCCTTTGCCTGTCAGTTTCTTTGTTATCGAACTTATCTTAGGGTATTAGAGATATACCCTCATAACTCTATATATTCTGAAACTACATTGCTCATGGTAATTGAATAAGTATATCTGATTTGGATCAAATGTGGTACCGCCCCGCAGTGATTTTTCCTTCGATTAAAAATTAAATTTAAATTTGAATAAGGGAATGACTTCTGTCCAAATTATAGTAGGAGAAATTCGGAAGATAGAGTTTCACATGGGCAACATCATTGAATAATACTGAAACGTTTCATTTTATTCCACAAATTATAACAATAATTTAAAATCAATCATTTTCTTACAAAAGACGTGTGTGACACGCATACAGTCGTGGGTAATATATATATATATATACACATAGATAGATAGATAGATAGATAGATAGATAGTGAATAATCAAAAATGCTTTTTACCTCATGTGATGAATAGCCTATTTCGGCAGGGGATAAGCGTGGTCGTCATTCTTTTCAACTCCGATATGAAACTATTTAATATTTAATACGTGTGTATTAGTCGGGCCTGAAACTATGTTGCCTTGAGCTATGCAGTGTAAAAGTGTCTATATATTTTGTGAGACAACATCTATTTGTTGAATTCTGATCTGAAATTTTTACTTTATCGAACGAACCTGAAGTACAAGAAAATTTAGAGATAGCTTTACAATGGGTGGTTTTGCAAACACTACAAGACCAATTGGGTACAGATGAATGATATGTGTGTTACGTCATAAATAAAGCGATAATATGGCCATGACACTCTTTCTTTGATAGCCACGGGTTGGGACAGAATTTTAAACCGTTCGAACGGGGAATAAATAATAAAATCAGAAATATTGATTTTTCTATTTTCATTGTGCATCTACTATAGTTTTTATTTCTCGCGAATCATTAGAAAGAAAAATATCAGTTCCTGAAAAATATCAATTCCTGAAAAATATCAATTCCTGAAAATCAGGCAATTTCGGACAAGAAATAGAATATAGCAACAAATAAGACTACAAGACAAGAGACATGTAGCTGAACCCTTTTGTAAAGTCATTGTAGAGAGTTCACTCTATCCCAGCGGGCTACATTTATTGCTCCCAGAACATCGTTTACTTCAATTCGCATAGACAAGACAACATCGGCATTGGACCGTCTACGTCGTCTCATCTATCAGTACTTGTCAAGTATCGAATATTAAATATGACGGAATTCATATGAGAAGGAAACCGACTGAGGCTAGAGATCCACCCGTCAACATGCAGTTGAACAAATTAACGGTAATTCTGTAATGGCAGAGATGACCTTTTTTACTGGAATTTCAAAGCTCTACTATAGAAACTGTAATCTCTTTTGAAAGACATAAGATCGGTTTTAGACAGACATGCCTTCTTTCTTTATGCTGATCCTTTTTATGAAGATTTTTTCCAGTATCAAGATACCTCACACCATGCGCCATTGATACACAACTTATTCCAAGAATATTTGTCTGATGTCCAGAAGCTTCGTTAGCGCCCATCACCTGGATCGTTAGGTTCATTAAGACGTTTTTATATAATAATACTGGACATAAGGCAAGGCCAAATCATTTTACATTTGAAATGACTAGATGTAACCGTAATTGTTATTTTAACAGTTTCTTCGGTCAAACATACAGCTTGTAGATGCCTCTTCCATCTTTTTGCCTTCTAGTTAACTTTGATGGTCAGAAAGGTAAATGCAATATTGTTGAGTCTTGACTCAATGTTGAATCTCGCCTAATGCATGGAATAATAATGCAACACAAAATGTACTTGGAACAAAGAATGTATTATAACAAGAAAGTGTACACAATAAGTACATATAGTATTTCTGTATATTTCTGGGAAGACGTTCCTGGAGAATGTGTTGACTAGTCGCAGTCGATCAGAGTTTCTAGGTAGATCTCGTGATTCCTCTTCCTCGTCTTCCGGTGCCAACCACTATTTATATAGTTGGTAGTCACCTATGCAGATTAGGTGGATCCCACCTAACACCCCCCTCCCAAGCCTTGGAATCCTTTTGGATTTCAAACTGGCTTCTATATGGGATGATGATTATGGTTATTCCTTTGTAGATCCCCTTTGCATAGTTCATATATATATCTGTTTTTTTTTTTCAATATCTTTTTCGTTTTGGATTCACTTCCAATGGGTCCGTGAACTTTCGTTTCGTACCGGATCTTCTCGGTTCATGAGCACTCTGAGGAGGTTCTACTTGAAAAGTATCATACATTACATCAATGGGATCTTCCTCCTCATCCGGTATACTCTCTTCATGCTCTAGCACGTAGCATTTTTTGAGTTGGTTCTGGTGCCTCTTATGAGTATTCTTCGGCCCTTTTATTATGTAAATCAGGTCACCGATTCTCTTGTCCACTATGCCTCGCTCCCAGAACTCAATGTTGTTTCTATAGCACTTGAAAAAGACCTTCTCTCCGGGGGTGTATCTTTTTCTAGCTGTATACATAGTGTTATTTATTCTATTTCTTCCTGGCAAAAACTTGTCAAACACTGACTTAACTTTCCTAGCGAACATTAGTTCAGCTGGTGCCATGTTTGATGGTGTTCTCTGGTTAGGCGTGATTCTGTATACTTGTAGGAATTGCTGAAGCGCCTTTTCCGTTGGAACTCCTGAGGCTTTCTTCAGAGCGCGCTTTAACGTATCTACAAATCTTTTTGCGAGTCCATTGGATCTCGGATGATACGGCGGCGTCGTTATGTGGTTAATTTGATATAACTCACAAAATTCCTTAAATTCGTCAGAAGTGAATTGTGTACCATTGTCACTCACAATACACTCTGGCACACCGAACCGTGCAAATAGTTCATGCAAAAAAGTTGTTGTGGTATTGGACGTAGGCTTTTTGCAGCGTAGTACTTCCGGCCATTTTGTAAAGCTATCTACCACTATTAAGTAGTAATAATCTTCTACTGGACCAGCGAAATCAATGTGTCATCTTTCCCACGGATGATCCGTCTTGGGCCATGGTTTGTGTACTATAGGTGGTGCCTTAGCTGCTAACGCACACCCTTTACATCGAGGAACCATGTTTTCGATATCCACATCCATTCCTTTCCAATATACAAAGCTTCGCATTAAGCTTTTTGTTCTATTAATCCCCGGGTGACCCATATGAAAGTCCCGTAGGATTTTTTTCTGCAACTTTTTTGGTACTACGACTTTCTCTACACTTGCGAAAGGCACGTGACGTTTACTTTTACATATAGGCATAGTATTTTCTTTTAATTCAAATTTAGCTTCAAATTTGTTATATCTTCCAAGACCAGGTGTAAAGGTTTCCGGAAACTTTTTCTTTAATTCCTCTTTAATGTCCTGTCTTGATTGCGTATTACTTTCTACTTTTCTGCAGAAAGAGTTTAACGGTTTATCCCACAATTCGAATGTTTCAATAAAGTCTGTACCCAACAAGTTTTCTCCATTTCTCAGAATGAAAACTTTTATTTTTTTAACGATCCCATTCAATTTCATTGGAAGTACAACCTCGCCTTCGAAGTTAATTTGCTTTCTAGTTACCGTTCGAGCGAGTTTCGTTGACTTCATTATTGTAGGCCTTTTTAAAATTTTCCATGTTTTATCATTCATTATTGTTAAATCTGACCCTGAATCGAGTTGAAATTTGATATTCTTTTTGAATATTTCAGTCGTCACATATTTCCTCAGATCTCTATCTGATTTGATATTCGAATTTGTTTGTCTAATTCGGCTCTTGAATTTTTTCGTTTTACAACAAGATCCTTTGTGACCATTCTTTTGGCACACGAAACATTTCTTATTTCTATATGGGCAATTTATCTCCCAATGTCTTTCGTTACAACGTCTGCAATTATATGGTGGGACTTTTTTATTTTCGTTCTTTTTATTTTCTTGTCTATTATTAAAATACGCTGAATTTTTTCTCCAATTTTTCTCTACTGGGTACTTTGACTGCTTTTTTATTTTTTTAATATAAGCAATACCAGCTTTTTCGATTTTTTGCGACTCTTTTTTTAACTTTACGGCCCGTTGACACTCCTCTGCTAACTTTCGCAGGGTAAGGCCTTGTTCAGATTCGAGTTTAGACAAAACTCTACGTCTTATTTCGGCACTCTTACTGGATACCAGTCCTTGAGCAAAAATTAAGCACTTGAATTCTTCAACCGTAATCTCTGCCAATCTGAAATTGTCACAATGTCTATTCACTATAGATGCATATGTTAAGTAATCCTGATCGTCGGATTTAGAGACATTCATGCATAACCATCGCTTATGCCAAAGCGACATATTTGCTCCAAACAGCTCTTTTAGCAATTTCACTGTTTCCGAGAATTCCAATTCAGTTGTTTTTCTCGGTAGAATAAAATCTACAAATTTGCTATGTTCTGCTGTACCTAGCTTTCTTAGTAATAGACTGACTTTTCTTGAATTCGACCAGTTTTCACAGTCTGTGTAGAAAATATCTTCATATCGTTTAAAGTACGCTTCAAACGTTTTTTCTTCGTCTGGCACATAGTTGAAAGTTTCCAGCGAATTAAATATGGTGTTATTAGAATATGAAGAATTTCCCTCGTTGTTTAATTTCTCCAGTGTTAACTTTTGAATTTCCAAAAGTCTTTCATCTTGTTTTTCCTGATATTTTTGCTGCGCTATTTGTTGTTTTTGTTGTCTTTCATCTTGTTTCTCTTGATATTTTTGTTGTCTTTCATCTTGTTTAACTTGATATTTTTGCATCGCTATCAGTTGTTCTTGCTGACGTTGTTGACTCAACTGCTGGGATTTTAATAATTCAGATATGACTTTGGATAGTTCATCCATCTTTAGCTGATAGTGTTCATGCAACAAGGAATATACTTTTAATTTGTGTATCCACGAATATCATATAAGCTGACCAGAAAAATCGAAACAACGTACGACTTTTCTATTTTATGACTTGCTTTTACATTCACGCCCGTGCTAATCAACTTTGGTATTTTTTTTCGTGAACAGAGAGCGTCGGACTTTTTTTCTTTCGTTTTCGACTTCTGTTCGCGTATTTCAATGACAACGTCTGATTTTCTTATCAGAGGTAATTCGTCACTATATTGTAGAACAAATAATTTAAAAAAATAATTTTTTAAAGTTTGTTACCTTTCAAAGTCGACACGGTGTATTTGTGCTCCTTTTAATCCATGCATGTGTTTGTAGTCGGCCAATTTTTCTTTTTAGCGGGTGTCTCGTTGTAGATAATTTTTTAATTTAAAATTACCGTTATTCGATTACGACACCTTTCAATTTTTCTGAGTGAACGTTCCTTTATGCTTAGTCGTCTTTTAACGAGTTCTAGATATCCAGAAGTTTAGAATCCTTCGTCGTTACGTTAACGTTGGACTTTGAATTAATAGTTTGTTTTTTTTCAGCCTGGGTTCTTCAATGACTTGTCCCAATTGTTGAAAACTCTCACTATTAATTCTTTCTTCTTTCCTTATGGTTCGTTCTACTTCTTTGCCTTTGTTGAAACTTGGCGTATGGTTCGTTCTACTTTGTGGCCATTGTTGAAACTTGACGTATGATTCGTTCTACTTCGTCGCCATTGTTGAGTCTTGACTCAATGTTGAATCTCGCCTAATGCATGGAATAATAATGCAACACAAAATGTACTTGGAACAAAGAATGTATTATAACAAGAAAGTGTACACAATAAGTACATATAGTATTTCTGTATATTTCTGGGAAGACGTTCCTGGAGAATGTTTTGACTAGTCGCAGTCGATCAGAGTCTCTAGTTGGATCTCGTGATTCCTCTTCCTCGTCTTCCGGTGCCAACCACTATTTATATAGTTGGTAGTCACCTATGCAGATTAGGTGGATCCCACCACAACAAATATCAATCGTTATCTTTTGTCTGTCATTATTCTCTCTTCTTAATAATATTTTAATTTTTTCTCGTATTCTCTCAGTAATCCATTGCGTCCTTAGCTGCTTTCTTGTCAGGCTTGAGTGAATGATTTAAAAAAATAAATTCATTAAATATTTCGTTCTAACAGAGATCTGTTTCATTTTTATGTAATATCGTGTATATCTCACTGTTGAAAATATGTATATCTAGCCTCCTTTAAAACAACAATCGTTTTTAGTTGTATATAATTCGTACAATTAATGAGAAACTGAATCGTTCATTTCTATTTTATTCAGTTTTCCATAAGTTCAACTTTTATTAAGACGATGTTCTACGTAAAATATAAGTTAATATGAATTACATTGATATATCAGCGATAAGGAAACGAAATTGTAAGTCATCAACATGATATTCGTTTTTATTAATATGATTTTACTAATGATTAACGTTGCTAGAAAATTGTAATACCTGTCAAATTGCTCTTTTGATGGCTCCAATAACAAGATTTTGAAACTGAGTCTATAATTAGGAATTTAAGTTCAGTGATATATTGTCAGCAATGTCTCATCAATTTATACTTAAAATGACTGAATGTAACCGAAATTTCTATGATAAACGCTTCTTCTACCGCACTTGCTTCTCAGTCAACTTTGATCTTCAAAAAATTAAATCGTTAGCTTCTGTCTTATTCTTTAAATGTCATTTCTCCTTAATAGTACTTATTTCTCAAATTCTTGTGTCCTAGTGGCTTTAATCCTTATTTGGAGATAAATGATTAAAAAAAACAATATTACATGTTAACAGACATTTTTGGCAACATAGATTTATATATAAATACCATATAGCTGTTTTAGGCAAACAAAAAAAAAATACAAATATCCCTAACTTTATATGAGAACAAAGACATGTTATTAAACTGTAGTCGATCAAGTATCAAACATAATGTTTCTTTAATAAAACCCCAAAAGTCAATATCACTTCGGATGTCCGCTGTGATGACCACTAAAGCATAAAGAGGTTACGCTATCAGTCACCAGACAATGTGATTTTTTTATTGATACGTTATTAAGAATAGAATTGTTAAAGTCAAAATTGTTGTGTATGGAGATAGCCAAAATGGAGGGTCAAGCCTGTAAAAAAAAACAAAAAACGAATGTGTAATCTCAAGAGATTAAATAAATGGAATTTTCTCTGGTGAATCGATGTTTGTATCTACAAGTTCCGTTTTGAATTCATCGAAAGTATTTTCCTTACTCAGCAGTTACAAAGCAAATCCCCGGAGTCCGCTTCCATGAATCAGTCTAGAATTCGTAAAAAAAAAATATTCGTTACTTTTAATTGGAAAAGAGGCATACACACACTCACACACATTCAGACTCAGTATGAGTTTACCCACGCACACATACACGATATATATATCTATATCTATATATATATATATATATATATATATATATATATATATATATATATATATATAGCTAGAGGTGTAAATATCGATAATGACTTTTTCAGAACAAGATAAACACCGAAACAAATGATCAAAACTAATCTCCAAATGTCCACACTAACAGAAATCCTTTCTCTGCTACCTACAATCGCATCAAGAGCAAAAACGGCTGCTTTAAAAACTCGTAAAATTTATTTCGAACAAAAAAACATAAAAACAAAATTAAACGAAAGAAAACTGAACAAAACTTATATGTATATAAATAATATATATATATATATATATTACAGGTAAACATATTTGGCCATCTTAAAATATTGAATATCTATATAAATAAAGAGCAGTGTACGCGTGCCCGTCCGTTTTTCGATCTGGGCGAATCTTAAACAACCCGAAGTAACATATAATAATTACTCTAGTAAGACGCGATTAAACATTCAATAAACAACAATTAAAATATCGAACAAACTAAATGTTAAAAAGAATCCATTCGGTTTTTGTCGCAATTGAAATTGATGTTTTCTAATTAAACTGTAATTAAAAGTTAACCGGGGCAGGGTACGTTTCCCATATGTTTCCTTTTTTTTCTAACCCGTTTACAGTGACGTATTCAAAATATTTTATAGTTCGGGTTCTCTAATGTCTTTTAAAAGTTTCTTTATATAAAGGGCTCATAAATATTGATTATTTTAAAATAAAATAAAAAAGCGCAATATATATATATATATATATATATATATATATATATATATATATATATATATGTATGTATATATATGTATATATATATATCAGGTCATCCCATAAGTTCTGTCCGAATTTTGAATAACGAAAACAAGTGACCAAATGTTACATTTAATTACAGATTCAATCAACAATGTATTTTCCCTGATTATCTATGACTTCCTTCCATCTATTAACAAGCTTACTAATTCCTTTAATGTGAAATTCTTTTGGCTTTGATTCGAAGAACTCACAAATGTCAGTTTTAACCCTCTTCCTGTGTTACAAAAGCTGTTTCTTCCAAATGATTCTGTAAGCTACGAAACAAATGTTAGTCTGAAGGAGCAAGGTCGGGAGCATAAGGTGGATGCGGAATTTTCTCCCAAACAAATTCTTCAATCTTTTGTGACGTGATTCTTGCTGTGTGAGGTGTGGCATTGTCCTGATGAAACATCACCCGTTTTCGATTCACTAGAGCAGGTCTTTTTTTCCTCAAAGCTTGGTTCAAACGCCCTAATTGCTGATAGTATATTTGAGCATTAATTTTTGCATTAGGTGGTAAGAATTCAAAGTGGATTATTCCTTGGAAATCCCAACAGATTGAAAGAAGAAACTTTTGCCCATGAAGTTCCCTTCTCGGCAGTGGCTGGGGTCCTTCCCCTTTACCAAAAAAGGTGATACAAGTTGGCGAGAATGGAGAGAAGAGCAGATATCAACACGGGATTTGAGGTTGTTTTCAGAAAATTCATGAGGCACCCATTTTCCTAGTTTAGGAACTTTTCCAAGTTGTTGAAGATGACTATGAACAGTTGTATGGTTTGAACTGAGAACTACTGCCAATTAATTGACTGATAAAGCAGGATTTCCTTCAAGGGCTGCTTCATGAAGCTTTTCATCAAACTCAACTGGACGTCCGGTTCGATCATCATCTTCCAGGGTGAAATCTCCACCTCTGAATTTTGCAAACCATCTTCTGCAAGTTCTTTCATTCACGCATTCCTCTACATGAACTGAGTGAATGTTTGTAGCCGCTTCGGCTGCTGAGTTTCCTTTCTTGAACTCATAAAGCATTATGTGCATCAAATGATTCTTGGGTACTTCCATGTTATCAGGGTGTAAATCAAACAAAATTTAATTTTATTGTTCTCTGAAATAAAATTTGATCAGTTTAAATGCATCTAAACATAAAAATAATGTTCAACTCCATTAGACATAAAATACTCTTTAAATTTCATTCATTTTAACAAAAAGTTAAAATTCATAGAGAACTTATGGGATGACCTTATATAGGGTGCGATAGTTAAATTTTTTTTTTAATTTTCAGACGGCACAGTATTGTAGCATCAGGTGGACACCCTCTGTGAGAAAAGGGAGCCATGATGCAATTGACTCCGCCGAACATTTAGAAATGACCTGCTGTATTACTTGGCATTCACGCCCGCAACACCAGTAGGAACATTTAAAAGTGTTTGGGTGTCAATCTGGGGATAGCGCAGAGGATTCGCAAACATCTGGATGAGTAACTTTCATTAAGGTGTGTGGAGTTATCGCTAGTAATGCCGACAGTATAGACTTAACACATAGGCCTACATCAAGTGCTTCGAGGAAGTAGTGCTGCCCTGGGTCAAGTGGTCGGCTACTGATAGACACTATGTTTGGCAACAGGGCTCTGCACTATACCACACAAGCAGATGTACTCAGTCATGTCGGTCAGAAAATTTCTGCGGGTACATAACACCTTACATGTGGCAATATAACTCTACAGACTGCAACTTCCTTGATTATTATATGTGGGGGTACAGTTGAGCGAGAGACCAGCAAAACTCCCGGTAACAATAGATATGAAGTGTAGGTAAGGTTTATGGCAGCATTTATCAGTAAAAACACGGAGACCGTCCAGAAGTATTGCTGGAGATTCCAAAGTCGGTTGGGGGCCTTGGTTAATGAAAATGATGAATTTATTGAATAAATCTATTATTGAGTATTTTCAAGATAATCTTGTGCAATTTTGTTCATTATATCTGTTAACATTTCACCCCAAGCAACGCAGACGTGTCATTGGCTCGTAAGGGACTACAGAGAGTTAAAGTAAGACAAAGGACGGGGTATAGTAGGATTGCGGAAATGATAAAAAGAATAATAGGTATCAAGGCATCAGAAGAGGACAATTCACATTGCATTTAAATTTTCGAAGATTGTAGCTATCAGGGAAGTAAGTAATAGGAAGGGTGCTCCACTGTCGGGAAGTGCGAGAGAAGAAAAATTGGAGTTCAAGTGGCGGTTTCATTTAACAGTATCAACCAACCTCGTAGTACGTTTAAATTCAAGAAGTCATGGCACCAGGGAAAAAAAGATCGTAAAAAAAAGTTGCAATATATATATATATATATATATATCACTTTTTAAAAGTAAATGCTACGAACAGTGGAAGTTTAATCCACCTGTTCTTTTACTCATTTGTGTGTGTATATATATATATATATATATATATATATATATATATATATATATATATATATATATATATATTTAAAGACATTTATGATATGTTTAACGATCTTTTTATAGATACAAGTATTTAAGCAAAAGAACGTTAAACATATCATAAATGTCTTTAAATAAATTGTCGGACTCTGTCCAATTCAATATATATATATATATATATATATATATATATATATATATATATATATATATATATGTGTGTGTGTGTGTGTGTGTGTGTGTGTGTGTGTGTGTGTGTGTATATATATATGCTGCAAACAGTGGAAATTTATCCATTTGTTCTTTCTCTCATTTGGATATATATATATCAATGATTTGTATATATATATATATATATCAAATCTTGAATGTACATTATCCTGAACGGCCATTCGTCTAGTTCCTTTCGTACTAATGCGTTTGTCCACAAGTTTCCATCCCTGTTCCTACTTTGTTTTAATTTCCATTAATGACCTTCCAGATAATTCCACTATTCGTAGCATTTACTTTTATAAAGTGATAAATGCAAAGTAGAGCAATATATTATTATTATTTTGATTATAAATGATTATAATAAAAATATATTGAAATATCAATACAAAAGCTTTCATGTTTCAATATTTTCTTCAGGCGATGGTAAGTAACTGGTCATTAATTGATTTTTAAGGAAATTTCAAAACAAATTTTTACCTTTTTTCCGAAAGTTAAAGGGGAGTAACATCAGGTCAGAATTAAAATTAGACTAGTAGGTATGTTTTGATTAACAAATGAAATGGCAGATCTAAGCTAAACAGAAAATTAAGCTCAGAAAGTGAAGGCTGGTGAGTTATTTCAGGTCATGTTAAACTGGAACATAGTCCATCTTTGGCGATAGCAGAGAATATATCGCGGACAGAGTTTCCGCAATCGACAACGATAGCCTGTCCTCGCAACCAGGAGATGATAACTTAGGGGAAAAATCTTCGACTGATGCCAAATCTGTTTCCTGGCTCGAGGCAATCGGATGAGCTGTGATACAGCCAAAAAGGTCTATCTGTCTGTTACGCCCCCGAAAAAATAAAGAGGGTAAACGCGAAGTTTGAAACAGTGACTGCTACTGCTGATAATGCAAAGCTCGTCTATGAATTGCGCACTCTGTGTCTTCGCCGGGAGCTGTTAGGAGAAATACCTTGATCCTGGCTTCAGGTAATCGGATGTCTAGCCACACTGATGAGATGTGATACAGCCAAACAGTCTGCATGTGGATGACAATATATATATATATATATATGTATATATATATATATATATATATATATATATATATATATATATATATATATATATATATTTATCTATCTATCTATATCTCTATATATATATCTATATATATATATATATCTATCTATCTATATCTCTATATATATATCTATATATATATATATATATCTATATATATATATATATATATATATATATATATATATATATATATATATATATATATATATATGAAATGGCGCAGCCACTCGTAATCGAGAATGCCCATCTACTAGGGTGTCTAGTTAATCCATGTTGCAGACGCCTGCTCACACATATCAACTCAAATGTGTTTTATACGCCAACTATGTTGAACGAACCTTAGTTTCAGTTTGTGGGAAGGGTGGCGGGTGCGCGTTATCTAACTAGATTAACTCTCTGAAAAAGGCCAACACTCTCAAATCCTCGGTCACATTGTCAGAAAGCGAACATTATAACCCCTCGGCCAATACACAGGGTAATTGACAACACCCTGTTTTATACATGATGAAGTCTCCCATCTAACTATTATTTTTAGAAGACTGGTTAGTCCATCATACATAAAATAGTGAGTTATTTTCCATCACACTGTATATTAATTCTTCATAGTTGCGTATTGATATGTGAGCTTATCATTGTATATGCGTGTAAGTAATTCTATCTAACAGTATATGTGTATGTATATAAGCAGAATGTATGTTAAATTTCACGAAAATGATGTTAATATACGTTTTCACAGTTAAGCCTGATAATTTTGTAACGTCCAACTTTTTGAAAATTGCACATTTTCTTCATTTTGTCCTTTCCAATATTCTGTGACCAATAACCTGATTTACAATTATGCGATTTATTCTTTCGGGAATCTCCAGTGTTCTGTTCTTGGCCGACACATCAGCGAAGAAAGCGTTCTAGGCAAAGGTGTTATCATATTATGTCTCTAGAGATGTAACCTCAATTCGCAAAAAAACAGTAATGCAATTTAATATTATTTTTCCTTGATTTTTTTATTTGCTTTCAAATATGATTTCGAGTTTCAAAGTCCCGTTTTGTGATATTTTATTTTTTTTATATACAAAGGCGTGATGAAAAGTTTTCTGTCCAAAGCACTTGGCAAAAAATTCCACTGATGGTTGTCAATGAAATATTGATTTTGGTAAGAAAACATTTAGATTCCACGTCAAAATTTATATATGTTTAATATGGTATTTATCGCATCACATAAACTTTTAATTCATATAAATGCTTTACTGCCTCTTGCCTTCCTGCCTCCTGGAAGTCATCATATATTGTTTCTGTTTTTAAGATCTCGGAGGAAACTTTCAAACCTAACATCTATTAATCTGTTATCATTGTACCTCTTTCTGAGAACCTTCTACAAATCCTAATCATTGGTTAAGAATCTCTTATCACAGAGCATGCCTTCAGACAAGCAATATGGCTTTCGTTTCCCCAGGTCAACTGCTGATCTACTGACGATAATCGCGGAAAGAGTCTATCATACTCTAAATAAAAATGGCAGAAATATAGCTTTGGATATCCCAAAAGATTTCGACAGGTTTCGGCATACAGTTCTTCTCCGCAAGCTGAAGTGTTATGGTGTCTAAGGAAAAAATTGAACTGATCCAGTGTTTTCTATCAAATCTTGAAATGAATGTTATCCTGAACGGCTACTCGTCTAGTTCCTTTCGTACTAATGCGAAACAATGTCCATCCTTGTTACTACTTTGTTTTTAATTTTCATTAATGAGCTTCCCGATAGCATCAGCTCTCAACTTGGTATCTACGTAGATAACAAAATATTTATTCTTGTATTGATAGTAAGTCTGATCAGTTGGTTACTGGTGTACTGTTTTGGTTTTAGGTCGGAAAACACTTGTCTCCACGTATATTTATCCCACAAAAAATAGCGGACACGAGTTCGAGTCCAGTTCATAAATGGACACAGTAACAATACAACTCTCTCTATGAACGAATGATAATATATGCATTACAAAACAAAGTTATAAACAGAAAACTGAACATTGTGTGTGACAAAAAAATGAACAAGAAAGAAGAAAACATTTAAACTAGTGAATTGTTTGAGGATATGTAGATGTAATTCAAAAAGAAAGATATTACATTGAAGAAAGAGAATGGGAAGCTGCCTGTGTGCGTGCGTGTATTCGCGCGTGTGTGTGCGTAGCCAGGTCTGGCGACCTACATATTACTGTCCTTGGGTGAAATAGAAAAAAGTGGATGACAGAAAATTATTACTCCCTAATTATACACTTAAGAAGCGTCCTCAGTTAATTTTTATGAAAATTGCGGGTAACATTACAAGTTCGATACGATAAGGTCAAAATGGCAGATGATGTCCAGAATGACTTTCACTCAGATGTTAACCTGGGCAAAAGATGACTTGCTATTTTTAACTCCTCCAAAATTAAACAGCTCTCCATTAGTCATCTGACAGACCCTTCTCTGCTTTCCATCAGCATGGCTAATACTAACCTCTAGGAAAGTGAAGTTCCGTCTTCTCGGGCTGTCGTTCTCAGATCACATGAAGTGGAAATACTATATTAAATCCATTGCTAGATCAGCTGCTAAGAGATTTGGTTCAGAGTATCGTGTAAGACTATTTTTCTCTCCTAAATCTATCCTACACCTCTATAAGTCTATCATTCGTTCATGCTTAGAATATTGCAGCCACATATGATCTTGGTCTACATATATAGAACTCGTTGATAAAATAAAAAAAAATATATCAGCAATATTATTGGTCCTGATCTGGCTTGTCAGCCTCAGTCACTCCCACCGTCTTAAGGTTACATCGGTGGGCCTTTTATGTAAATACTTTCATGACAATTGTTCGGTTGAGCTCAGCGCTATGGTACCGAGATATTTAAAAATTAAGCGCAGTACTAGGCTGTCGTCGAGATGTTATCAATTTACAGTGGAGTTGGATAGATGTAACCCTATTAATTAAATTAATAATAGTTGCTGTTAATCCTGTATATACAGTGTGTTATAACAACTGATTTATAAACCATGATTTATAGTTCATGGGACATGTATAGGAATCTGCAGGTAATATAATTCAAACCGAATGTTCAATAAAAGCTGAATAAGGCAGATGAATGGAAAACCACCATTCGAGCATCAAATAAACTTGTCTTCTAGAATTATTTATTACTCTTAAATAAATCCGGGCATTTCTGATCGATTGTTACTTTCCTCAATTTCTCTGGTTGTTTGAATTCCACATTTAATTATCTAGAAACATTTAATAGCAGGGAATAAATCGCAGCACATAGATTTTTTACCAGAAAAATAATTTTATACAATTATTCGTGGGTTCATTTTTCACGGTCATAGATCACTTGAAAACACCTATTTATAAAACACACACTCTTATATGTCTGTTCTAAATGTAGGATATATTTAGGAGGTGTATTTTGTTTAAATTAATAGAATCACACCAAAGCAAATAATTTAACCAAGTTCGTAGGGAGTATTTTTATTTGATATATGAATTCTGACCAAGACTGTCGTTATATAAAGTTACTTATTTTCAAGTAGTATCTAAACTTGATTACAACTGATATCGATTGGTCTACTCGCATGTGTTACAACATACAGTGGGAAATCTCATGAAGCGATTTTTCCTACATTTGCAATATTTTTCACATTAATGTCTCAGTAAACAACACCATTTCTTATACTTTGACTGCAATATTATTAATAACATGCGGAAAATATTAGATATTTTCGTAGATTTTCAACATTTAAATCAGTAAATAAATATAGACCCCGTTTTCGAGAATTTTTATCAAATCTACTCTGACGATATAACTGTCAAAATACAATAATACCGATGATTTTTAATTTGGTTATTTAAAACGATGCAAACATCTTTCAACATTTCAATAAAAAAACTTTTAATCATAAAAGGATCAGCAATATTATTACTCCTGATCTGATGGTTCAGCTTCTGTCCCATGGCTACCGCCGTAAGGTTGCCTCTCTGTGAGTTTTTTTTTATAAATATTTTTATGGTAATTGTTCGGATGAGATCTTCGTTATGCTACCTAGACTTTATGAATTTAACCGCAGTACTAGAATGACGTCGATACCACATCCATTTAGATTTGAGCTAGCTAGATGTAGCCAAAAGTTCTATGCTAACAGTTTCTTTACTCCCACTTCTCGGTTGTGGAAATCCCTTCCGACTCCATGATTTCCAGACAAATTTAATCTGCACAGAATTAAATGCAATGTCAATCGCTATCTACTGTCCTTTTGTTTACTACTTTCTCTTTCTGCTCATAATGTTTCTGTTCCCAAGAGGTAACCCTGTATTCCTTTGCGGGCTAGTGTTTGTACGGCCTTGCCTGCCTAATACAAATTTTGGATTCCCAAGTTTTCATAACTACGATTGTTCTCGGCTATTTGTACGTGATTTCTGTGACGAATCTTTTGTACGATAACAATTTTTATGACTGGGAAATAAATATGGAAATAATATAAATTCATTGTGAAATCCTGCGAAAGTCGCCCACGAAATAAAATTAATTGTACGGAAAGAAAGGACCTACGTACATCAAACTGTCTTTAAATTAAGTGGCGGCAGAAGAATTATCCTTGAACTTTTAAAAGGTAAACTTAAAATATTAATGCAATATATAAATGCAGCGATCAACTTTTAGATCTGTAGTTTATTGTTTCCTATCGTATCTACTCCTTGGCTAAGAAAAACATTGCAAAGTTTTCTTTTTTAATGTATCTTCATATTATAACAGTCATAGTACAATTAAATGGATTATTTTGAATAAAGTTAGGGCACTACTGAAGTTAGATCGACGTTAAAAATAGAGAATTTACTTTTGTAGGCTGGCGTTCATTAGACATTGCTCTGATATGACGTTTCTCAGATTCATAAAAAGTGATTATTTATGACTTTAGAAGGAAGGGTCATCTCTCTAATATAAATATAGGATAAAATTGATCCCTGATGTTTGTGTTCTACTGATGCTGTTTTTTTCCCCAAACTAGAGATTTTATTTCTTCTTAAACAAATTGAGGTAGCTATTTTTTTATTTGAAGAAGAGATTTAAAAAAATGTATGTACAGTTTAAGAATATATGAAAACCAAGTCATTACGATATTTATCTAATTCAAATTATACCATTTATTACGTTAAAATTATGACCTTATGTGGCATTTAAGCTACTGAAATTTAGTTAAGATATTTCTAAAGGCGTCATTGTGGCTAATGTCATATTCCCTACGCCACATGGATTCTTCAAAATAGTAATTTGATATAGATGAATGCACTTCATGTATGCATTTAAACTTACTCTTTGCACTTTTCTCATTTAAAATATTGGCTGCCGAGTTATCTCGTCGTTGGCAGTTGTATCATGCCTCTGACTAAGATTTATCTCGTGCTAACTACGAGTTATCTCGTACTTAGCGTTTTCTGATATATTTTCATCTATCGGCACTAACAAAAAGTTCATTCGCTGAACACTTTTAGCAAGAATAAAATTTGAAGACTTCCGTTGAAGCTATACATCAGCTGATATATTTTATTGCCTAAATTAGCTATTATAAAGTTGGGTCTAAAAGTCTGATTTCATCATTTACTTTTGGCAGTCAACAATTTAAAATATTCTCTCATCTTGGACAGTTGTAATACTCAAAACAATGCACCGTTTGTGTTTCAGATTTACTTCATGTTACACAATGCAATAAGGTTTAATGTGAGAAATATATCCAGCGCAAACAAGTGTCAACCCTGTGGGCATTATCTATCTATCTATCTATCTATCTATCTATCTATCTATCTATCTATCTATCTGACCATAAAACTCGAGTTCGAATCTCACCGTGGTCGATTCGTCAGGAAGGAGGCTTCCTGATGTTATCGGACTGGAGAGGTCGATCCCAGCGTGCGGCACCTTTGGAAAGTGCCTGAAAACCATACCACTGTTTAACCCAAGCCTTGTAAATGAAATTGTGTAGACGGAACCTTTGCGGACCGTCGATAGCTGTGATAGCACGAAGTCACATGTCATCGTGGCCGTGGTCTTGAGCGTGTAGGCTTGTTCAAATTGTTGATGTGGCTAGATAACGCGCTCTTTACCAGAATGCAACTATGGTCTGCTCAGCATAGTTGCAGTATAAACCACAGGTGGGCTCTGTGGGTGTTGAATAAACACAAATGTGCCTGAGAAAGGGTCTGCAACAGAGATTGGCTAGCCTTCATGTTAACGGGTATCCACGAATACGAGTGGCCAGCTATACATACATACATACATACATATCTATCTATGTATCTATCTATCTATCTATCTATCTATCTATCTATATATCTATATATTTATCTATCTATATATCTATCTATCTACAAACCTTACTTTCTGGACATTTTATTCATTATATATACTTACTACCAGGTCTCATACCTCCCCGTTTCTTATTTATTTTAAAAGGACTAGAAGTTTATCAATTGTTTCCACTTTAGGATTTGGATTTTGTTTCCTTATAATGTCTTCTCAATCTTTTTCACACCCAGCAATTCATTGCGCCTTAATGGCTTTTTTGCCTTGCTTTGGATAAATTAATTCAAAATATTAAATTACTGTAGGATACAGTACTTCTAAATATACATAATTTTGATACATATTTTTATCAGATTTCACATAACTTGACGTGTAAAGAACATCAGAAAAAGCAGAAGTTATTAAAATCTAAGATGAATATTCAAAAACGGAAAAGAAATATTTCAAAATGAGGAAAATAACGAATTTGTACAAGGAAAACATAAAGGGTCCCTAGTTATGAATGGCGTAGGTACAGTCTCATGCTTTACATTTGTAAATAATAAAAAACAATGACATAAATAGATTCAACACAGTATATATATTGCGATTAGACCCTCTTCAAAATGAATTGAAATTTATAGTTTTCACTTAAGATAAATGTGCTTAATGGATTTTTTACGGAATTAGAACCTACAGAATTATTCGAAAAATGCTCCTTCTTTTTTACGAGTTGTGCTAATGTTATACAAAATAAAACAATATAATTTCTATAACAACAAAATCAAAGATATATTTCTGACCATTCCTGTTTGAATATCATTATTAAGCTAGAAGTAAAAATAGATATATTATGCTGATAATACAAACTAGTCATTATTAAGTTCTTATTTATTCCTTGTCAGCCATAATTATCTAATGAAATAAGTACGGCTTAAATTCTATAACATATATCTTTTTTAACAGCAAAATAGTGGAAATCGTGTAACGTCAAAATTGTTTAATATTTAGATTAAGTTTTGAACTGCTGCATTTTAGAAATGATTATGTTACTGTAATCATCCGAGGGTTTATAACACTGTTGTAGTCCAATTCGAGCAATAGAAATTTACAATTACTTGCCAAGCTTAACAGAATAATCGGGATGAAATAGATCATAAACCAAAATGACATCATTAATTGCGTTTATCATTAATTAATCAATCCTTGATGATCGGAAGCTCATGAAGGGTTGGAACCAGGTTCAACATACATACATACATACACACACACACACACACACACACACACACACACACATATATATATATATATATATATATACATATATATACATACAAGTGTTTGATAAAATAATTGAAACACTTGTTAAATTCAAAGAAAAATTATTTAATATGGAGTTGGTCCTAATTTAGCCTCACATACAGCTTTAATACATCTAGGAATGGAATCATACAGCTTCCTGACTTCATCCAGAGGAATTTATATATATATATATATATATATATATATATATATATATATATATATATATATATATATATATATATATATATATTATTCTAGACTCATATTATAACTTATTCAGGTTGATCTTGACCCTCTCTAACCAACTTTCTTTCCTGGAGTAACAGCTTGTCCCACATTTTCGCGTACGATTACATTTTCAATATTTTTCATGTAACACTTCTCGCAAGTACCAAACGTGTCATGGATTGGGTTGGATCTTTTCTAATCGATCTCTTTACCTCTAAGTTGAAAAGATAAATCCCTCTTCCTCGTGTGACCTCCTTATCCACTTTTCCTATCTACTGATACCTCTTTTTTAAACGTCCACCGTTCTCTTGATGGTTCTTGTATGGACTTTGAAGATTGAAACCAGAGTACGAATTTTGAAACCATTGCTGAAGGCTTGAATATTCTTTTTCCTCTCACTATTGCTCAGTTTGGAAGAGAATGAGTGTGACAAAACAATTTTAACCTTTTTCAATAATTCAAAGTTTTTGTTTTTTCAGTGATTCCTGCGGAAATGGTTTCAAGATGGCTAAACGGGTTATCTGAACAAAAAGAAACTCAATTAGTTCAAAGAAATTTTAGATTGTAAACATTTTGTGGCATGGATATTTATACTGTTATACGGGTTGGACCATTTTGCTATTACACCAGCTATATGCTGTATTTTCCTTTGTTATGCGTTTGACAAGAAAACCAACTCTGAAATTCAGTTTTGTCGACAATATTATCTAAATATTATGTCTGACAAACATATATAAAATTGTTACAAAAGTGAATCAATGTCTCGTCTCGATTAACAGTACAATGGTGGTGAATTTTGATCGTGATCCGATCTGCTAGACTAAGCACATTCAACTATCTACCTTTGCGCAACCCACTTATTTAGCTAATAAGTGTGTCTACCAAACCAGACACATTTGGTCATGCTGTTCATCTGCTCTTTCATTCATCCGTTAAGTCAGCCAGTCTGTCATTGTTGAATTGATTTTTTTTAATCATAGATTTTTCAATTTGGTCATACGTTGATTTTTTTCAGCCATGTTTATCCGTCAAGTTTTCTATTTTTGATAACTCCTGTCTAGTTTTTATTTAATTTATTGTTATGATTTGCTTTGATTTATGATTGTATACACATTTCCTTCCGTGTCCCAACCAGAGACCTAAGATCAGGAATGGCTTCATAACATTTTTCACTGATCATTTTTGTAAAAAAAAGTATAAACTAAGATTACACATTTTCATAGATAAAGCTCCACGTAATGTGTGAGCTGTATTCGTTAGTACAATATTTGGTATTTCTTTAGAGCATTGTCTCCAAGGAATCTCTTCAATGAAACTATCAGAGCATAATCAAATCAATCCGACGTCTGAAACTACAACAAGAATTATTGTTATCTTCATGTGCCACATTTTGTTTAGATTTACACTTCAAGATCCTTGTATGTTAAAAGGTTTTTGAAGGTCTTCAAGTATCCATGGCACTCTGCAGAAACTACCTTGCTAATAAGAATCTTTCATCACAATGGCAGATGTCTGTTAATCTTCCTGAAAATAAGAATTTTTGTTCACCGTGTTTAATGGTTCTGTCTGTGTGTATTGTAAAGTTCAATGAATTTCTTACATATCCTATCTCAGTTACCAGGTCTGTGTAATGATACCAGTTTCTTGCAGTTTCCTTCCCGTAAAAGTTGCATGTTTTCCAGGGCAGATATATTCTGTCATGCAGAGTTTTATATTCAGTGGGTGCTAACACCGGGCAACATGATGCAAGATGGTTAATTATTTCTGGATATTTATCACAGAAACTGCAATTGAGATCAGCACAATTTTTCAGTCTCTGTGTTTGGTCATTTCTTGTCAGCAAGCATTTGTCCTGTGCAACAAGAATAAAACTGTTGGCTTGAGCTTTAAGTCTGTACTACCTAACTCCTGATGAGTAGGGTGTTTGTCTACATCAGCTTCATGGTATTGGTAGAGTATTGACCATGAAGACGCTTATGTTGTCAACGTTTCTGCATTTGACACATTGCATTTGCATTTTCTTTCTTCTTCGTCTCTTTGCCGTTGCAGTAGGCATATTATGGTTTGTTTGCATTTCGTCGGACACTTGTAATTCCCTTCTGGATTTGTTGTCTACCTTTATTACTGCATAAAGTTTATTTTATTTCTTTCATGTTCATTGACACAAATCATTATACAGCCTCCTGTAGTTTCCTGGTATCTTTGAAGACCAAGTGTTGTGCATTTGTAAGACAGTTCTAGTTGAAATAATCCTCTTTCTCCTTCGGATCTGGACATATACAGACGATCAACATCAGCCTTAGGATTATGCATGCGATGGTAAGTGAGAATCTTTCTTGTGCTGTCACCATTCGCTTAATGTTAGCTATGGTCCAATTTAGGCTGTTGAAACTGTATTGTACCACAGGGACAGCCAATGCGTTTATGGCTTATATTCTGTTTTGTGAATTCAACTCAGTATTTAACACCTGATGTACACGCCTGTAGTATTATTTTCTTAATTTCTCCTTCATTTGGTTATGCTGTATTCCGTATTCTTTGCTGACCCCTTGTTATTAATAGGCTTCTTCTTGTTCCAGTTCCCCAATATTTGTGACAAATTATGGATTTATTGTTTGCGTTTCTGTAATTCCCCTTGTCTTGAATTTTACCCTAGCACATTTATCTAATCTGAAATCTATACCAATATCATCACTGAAACATTTTACATTATTGCAGATACCCTTTAACACATTGTCGTCTTTGGCAAAGAGAATGATTTCGTCCATCTAGAATAATTGATAAAACAGCTGTTTTATTTTATCTACAGTTATTACTGTTTAATTTATGCGAACGTGTGATAAAGAACAGAAAAAACAGAAGGGCGAAAATGAGTCTTTTTCAAATATTCCTCGTCAGATATTCAAACAGTTGGAAGTGGCAATACCATTGGTGTGACTTAATTATGATGTCGTTTTCCTCTGTTCTAATCTAAATCTAAGAAAAATTACTATCATCATAAACTTAAGCCTCGAAGAGTGTAGTACACTATCAAAGGCTTTACTGTGTTGAGACGACATTCTCTTGCAATTTTCCAGGATCACATTATTTATTAGTCGCTGATCTTTGCAACGACAGGAACCTCTTCGACATCACTGATGTTTAAAAGAATATTTATTTGGTAGTTGATATGTAATAACTTTAATGGTGCATTCTCAACACGCATTGGGGTTTATTAATTAGTATTGATAGCGTTTCCACAAAAGAATTTTATGGATGGAGGACAGATGATGATTTTCATTTCCTGGGGATTTCTATTCTAGGGCGTTTCTAAGTTCATGCCTGACATTATTCATGCGTATTATTATTATCATTAATACTATTATTTAAAAATATTTTTGGCCATCATATCTCGGACTAAGTCATAATAAATAACCTAGTACTAGGTAAATATTTTTTCACTTAATTAAAGAAAAGAGAGCAATTTAAAAATTTAAATGGACAAAGATCATCGCAAGGTATGGGCTGTGGTTGCTAGTAATATTTTTATTTTATTTCCTCGAAAGATGCTGCACCAAGATTTTGTTGGTGTATGCTTGGGTCCATTTCTTTATAAGGCCTAAAGCTCCAACCATAATAGTAACAGATTTATTTTTTTAGTGCCACATTATTTTCTACTGGCCTCTACACATTATTATTTTAGCCTGATATGGCACTTGCAATGGTGTAGATTATCACAATAAGTTAGGTATTTCCTGGAGAGCGGTACATGGAAGCTACCATTTTTCAACATATTTTGTGATGAATTGTATGTACGCGTTCCACTTGTCTATGTTGAGTTTAAGTCCCAATAAGCACTCAAGGCATTTATCGTGAGTGGTGACATTTCAGAGTTCAATTGGTGATGCATAACTTACCCCAGCGCGGAATCTACCAAGAACCTGGATCGGGCGTGGCAGTGTAAGGAATATGTGCTATTGAAGTATTCACCATGATCACCTGACTTTCTATGCGGCTATGTCAAAAGACAGGTCAATATCCTCACTCTTACTACGCGCTTAGAGGAACTTAAGATAAGAAAGTCTAAAGCGCTGGAGAATGTTTACGCAAGACATGCTCCAACGTGATTGTCCCTGAGCTGGACTACCGACTGGACATCTGTCGTGTCACAGGTGGTGCACATATTGAACATTTGTGAAGCTTTGTGTAATCGGTTATAAAAATCTACATCTGTATAATGAATGCAAATGTCAGTGTGTCAGTGTGTCAGTGTGTCACACTTTTTCAACTTTACTCCTAGAGTCCGTAGCCAAACATATCATACCATTTGAGAATATTGCCGACTCCGCGAGCAAATTAAAAACATTCCAGGTCGGATCCGGACATGTAATCGTGAAATGTTGGATTTGCAAGATTTCATTACTGACATTGTTTTCGGATTCCTCGTTCTTGGCTTCTAATGATAAAAACAGTTAAACGGACACGATTCTCTAACTTTGAATAGATCATGTTCAAATAAAAAAAAAGTACTATTCTTAAATTAGAGAGTTTCAAAATAAAATTGTCCGTGTTTTAAACTTTCCTACGAGGAGGCGTAGCTCAACATATCATACCATTTTGGACGCAGGTCGAGTAGCAAATTAAAAATACCCGTAATCCTGAAATTTTGGATTCCCAAGTTTTTATAACTACGATAGTTTTCGGCGATTTTACATGCTTTTTGCGGCGAATTCTTTGCATGACATCATTTTTATAACTTGGAAATAAATTTGGGAATAATATAAATTAATTGTGAAATCCAGCGAAAGTTTCCCATGAAATAAAAATAATCGTTTTTACGGAAAGTAAGGACCTAACTACATCAAACTGTCTTAAATGAAGTGGTCGCAGAAGAATTATCGTTGAACTTTTAAAAGGTAAACTTAAATATTAATGCAATATTTAAATGCAGCGATCAGTTTTTAGATCTATAGTGTAATGTTTCCTATCGTATCTACTCTTTCCTACCTATTGTGATGAAGGCCACATCAAGAACCTGGAGCTAGCTTAAATTTTAAGCAACTCCTTTTAAAAATCATGTTCGGACTTTGATAAATAAACCTTTTATAGTTCATCTTGTAGCTTATTTAATTTCGATTTTAATGTAGTTACTCAGAAATTCATATCTTAAATTATGTCAATTTAGGGGGACACCCTGTATATATGGTAATGGTAATAGTGATATTAACCGTTATCTTATATGTAAAATTTGACTCTTATTGAGATAGCAACCAGTGCAATATTCGCATGAATTTTTATAATCTTCCTATTAAAAATGTTTCATCTTTTTTTTTCATTAAAAATATGTTTCTCAAGTTCGATGATATTCAACTTTCCAGTATTGGTGTTTTTTCTTCCTCCCCTTTGGTGTTACTTAGTCTGGGAAGTCAGTCTCTTGACTATGTCATTATTCTCTCTTCGAGTAACATCTGGTATCCATTTTAGTTAATTCTACTGTTGAAAGTTCTTTTAGTGATCAGGTTTCTGTTATTTGGTTTCGGATTCGCCAACGCCAGTCTACCAGCTTCAACGAAGAGTGTTGCTCTCTAAGTAACTTCGCTCGAGCCGTTTTTAATCATCGATCTGAGGAAATGATTGTATAGAGTTGAGGGTTTCTATATGAACGTATGTATCCAGTGAGGCTATTTAAGAACATGTCCCGTGTTCTTATGTAAATAATTTAGTTTTGAATTATCTTGCAGTGTAGAAAAAATACCCCTAACACACTGTGTGTGTGTGTATTCCTTTATCTCCTATACTGCATTTGTTATTACGGATCTACAAACCAATGTATTTCAAGTTATTACTATTAGTTTCGATAAAATTTCTATGATGGAAATGTACTCCTAATGAGGTTTGAAATGTTTCGGTAATTGGATCTATTCAAACATCTACCGAGAGGAGTTCCATATTGAAGGACAATTTATAATGAATGAAAAGAACTAGTTTCACGTGTCAATGTCATGGTCGACTGTAAAGTCGAAATCGCGGGGATGGACTTTTGTTTTGGGGTGATACGAAATTTGCTGCAGTTGCTTGATGACTTTATATGAAGTAGTTACATCACTTATCATATTTTTTTTATTAGCTCGTTAGGTAGTGATTTCCACAGAGCGATAAGAAATTAGTTATCTCAATGTTCACTACTACTTTTACCATAATGTATACAATTGAGATACCACTTATAGCTTTCTTGACTACTTCATCATTATGTTCGTTGCTGTTTCTGTGCTGAAACAGTCATTGTATAGTGGATACAATTGAGATACCATTGTATATACTAAACTTTTCGGGACTACTTTTTGTTTCCATGGTGCATTAATGCGCGATATATCACATCTTTTTCGGCATTATTTCTGATTCGGAATTTCTGTTATGAAACTAAGAATCTTTTTTCTGAATTCGATAAGAGAGAATGATACTTTTAAAAAGTTCAGCCTCAGTGCCGAGTGATGTTTTTGTTATTATTTATTTTTAATAACTTGTTTAACTACCTTATCACTATGTTTGCTGCTGTTTCTGTGTTGAAACATTAATTGAGTAGTGGACAGAACTCAGATACGATTGAATATCCGAAGCTTTTCGAGACTACGGTTTTGTTTCCTTAGTGCCTTACTGCGCGATATATCAGAATATTTTCGGGATGATTTCTGATGCGGAATTTCGTCTTGAATCTAAGAAGCTTGTTTCGGAATTCGGTAAGTTTGTTTGTTTGTTTGCTTGTTTTACGGCATATCAATCATAATGGGACATTTAAGGCCGAGATTCTTTTGGCTGGTAATAGTTTTTCCTTCAAAAATATATTGCTGATAATATTTTCTCTTCAAAAATGTATCTCTGGTAATAGTTTTTTACAAAGTATTTCTGGTATTAAAACCTATTTTTACACTTTCATAGGGTTTTGACAACAGTTTGTGGGTTAATTATGTGCCTATAGTTTGGACCCCTAACAGGTGCTACCACTCCAGGTCACGTTGGACCCGAGAACACCAGCTATTAAGAGGTGGTTCCACGTTCCTCAAAACCTTCTTATCAGACGCCTTTCTGTTGGACGTAGTTTATCGTCTTACCCAGGACGCGGATGTAGTTTATCGTCATAACCAGGACGGCTCAATTCGGAAAGAAACAATGATACTTTAAAAACATTCAGGCCCAGTGTCATATAACGTTTTATTGTTCTTTATTTTTTTATAGCTTGCTCGACTACCTCATCTCTATGTTCGTTGCTGTTGCTGTTTCTGTGTTGATACAGTCATTGTATAGTGACCTAATAATAGAAATCAATGTCCAAAACAGCGGTTTCCCATATTTGAATCAGGTTATTCAAGATTCTCTTCAATGACAGCCAGTGTTAACGAATCTTCTGTAAATCATGTATGAACACACCTCTTTTGTATTCTTTATGGAGAGTTCATTTCTATTCCAAACAGATGTCGACCGGATCGAAAATAGGCGGCCACTATTCGACGACAACCTCTTCGTTGGTAACCATTAAAAGAGAGGAACTGTTGCTGAATTATTAAAACCCCATTGAATGCAGATTGTATTTGCTATTATTTATTATGTTCATGTACATAATTGACGTCATTTACAAAATGACTGTTTCCTTGATAAAACGTCTGGCGCTGGATCGACAAAACCAAATGCAAACATTACATCGTAAACGCTGACGATGACGACGATGCTTTTGTTGATGTTGCGTGCTTTGGCATTTATAATCTGTTGCGCCCCGCTTAGAAAATTTGGATTCAAAGAAAGCAGATTCTTCTTCTTCTTAATCTAATACCAATGTTTGCTTGTGCGTACGAGATGACGCATTTGGTAATATATTCATTATTTTCTTGTCCTAAAGCGCCCAATTAAAACAGACCCACCACCGCACACACACACATGCATATGATGTGGGAAACAAAAGCCAACAATTATTGAACTGAATTTGTTTATTATTTTATGTCTTGTTTGCTTCTTTAACTGTTAGGACCCGACACACAACGTTCTAGCGAATCACCCTCATTTCCTTCGTAATCCGTTGGTGATATGTAAGTTCTAATCGAGGAGAATCTTGGGAAATCTGAGTCGACTCCCAAAAGGATGCTTCCACGATCACTGCTATCTTAACATGTGCAAATCTAGGGTTACCTACCCCACATTTCCCCATGAATTACATTTTACTCCATAAACATCTCTATCAAGAGACTCTTGTGCATTGTACAGGATAAGCATCGATGTAAAAAAGAAGCCATTATTAACACTAAGCAACTAACTCTCCCGCCAGGTAAATGTTCTGCTATTTATTTACACAACCCCATTTACACTAAGAATTCTGCTTGCAATATGTCTTGAAGGTTTCAAATTCTTCAAGTTTGCTTTCCTGATCTTGAGTCCCAGAAATTTCAAATACTCCTGATTCTAAATACAACTATACGTTTTGTTCTTTTTTTCCTCATAACCTAATCTTTTGTTTACAATCATTTCATCCAATGCAAGGCGATAGTGCCAATAAAACGCAAGGTGTAACGGAGAGTGAACGAATATATGACATTAGTGAGGAGAAAAAAGCAATAAAAACAGTATTCTGCAAGACAGAATATGTCCATTAACGAGGCATTAAAAATGTTGAAGATCACTCGTGAGAGGATAGCAAGAAGCAAGCACAATGTTCCACGGATGAGAAGTACGATAAAAGAAACTGCCAGAATAGAACTTACGGTTGCATCTATATATTTCAATGGAAAAATCGAGAGACCTTTTTGTCAACTAGTAGTAAGCATGAATTCAGGCAGTCGAAGTACTAAAGAGAAAAAAATCACACACACAAACATATATATATATATATATATATATATATATATATATATATTCTCTTCGGCATATACATATATATATATATATACTCTTCGGTAGAATTGAGTCACTGTCAGTCTCTGTGTGTTTATCTAAATCTAAAAATAAACACGCTAAAATTCACCTTCATCCCTGCCGTGTGCTGACGGCTTAGTGGTAGAAGTTCCGACTGACGCAAATTCAGTCGGGTTTCGATCCTAGCTAGAGCCAACCGGACGTCTAGCCACACTGATGAGCTGTGAAACAGCGAAACAGTCTGTCTGTGGATGACATATATATATATATATATATATTCAAATCTTATTATAGCTGGTTTACATCTCGGTTCTGAAACCCTATTTAAAACGCATTCGAGAAAACATTCGATATATTCTTGGTTAAATTTTCTAAAGTACACAGGCTAATAGATGTAATGAACATGGATCGTTTACTGAGATATGGATATCCACTAAAATACTAATATTATTAAACATAAAGTGATAAAAAATGTCGGATTAAAATGCATTCGTTAATTCTTTAGAAATTTCTTTGTATACGTTTCGGACGCAAAACAGAATAGATATGGGTTTCGAGAAAATGTCAACGAAGGGGATCATAATTCATTAAAATGGCAAAAAGCAACTTGCTGAGTTGCGAAGCTATCCGTGGACGCTCGGTCTAAATCATTCGTGATTAGTCGTGGATGCTCCTATAAAATGAGCCGCAGGTTTGAATGTATGTGAAGTGAATACTATTCCCCTATATTTAGAACATATATTAACAACAAACACCCATACACGTACACACACAAACATATATATATATATATATATATATAAAGAAATATTGTCTTAAAAATATAGTATAGTCTGTTTCATGCTTGATGCAATCGTCAGTCCTGACGATTGCATCTAGCATGAAACAGACTGTCCCCTCTAAGTGTTGACTTCTATGTTCACTTTTTTATATATATATATATATATATATATATATATATATATATATATATATATATATATATATATATATATATATATATATATATATATATATATATATATATAATTTAGAATACAATATAAAATATGAAATAATATATTGTAAAAAGAGGCTGTAAACTGCTGCGTTTAAGAAGGTGCAATCAAAAAGTGATTAATACAAAATCCGAAAAAATCATGTGTTGTACAGTAAAATGTAATTAGTGACCCCAAAATTCAAGGTAATAATTATATATTATGGCCAGTAGTCAATTTCCTCACCCAAAATACTTAGGTTGATTTTGGTCATACGACCACAACCCACCATTCTTGCAGATTAATTTAAATTATATATGATTATAATAGTATGACATCTTAACAAACAAAATAGTACAATCAACATACGATCCATAATGATCAATAGTATCATTAATTGCAAAAGGAATCTCCAAATTCTTGAAAAAAAATAAAAGCAAGAACAATTCAAAATCCATAATAAATCAGTGGAAAAATCAAGGAAACGTTAAGAAAATGCGGCTTGGGAATATCACCTTTTCATCTCGTAAGAAAATACCTTCCATTTTCTTTAGATTGATGACCAGAGAATGATCAAAGTCGCATGTACATACATCCACTGTGGATAATTTCTTTATAGCCTTGAAGGAACGATTTGCCCCTTCGTGCGAAAAAGAAAAGTGCATGAAAATAATCCAAATATTTCTTTTCTGTAAATAATTCACATATATAGTCTCTGAGCGGCTTGGATATGTGATATTTTTAGCGATCTGTGTCACTTTAATTTTTTACAGGAAATTTTATTTTTTTTTTGGCTTAAATCGGTTATATTATTTCTTTTGACATTTCTTTTTTGTCAAGTTTTGTACTGGGGGCGTTTCATTTTGACACTTTAAGATTATATGATTTATTCTTTCTCTAACCTCTCTCGCTCTCTCCCTCTCCCTCTCTCTTTCTCTCTCTCTCTCTCTCTCTCTCTCTATATATATATATATATATATATATATATATATATATATGTTTGTGTGAGTGTGTCTGTGTGTAAGTGTATATATTTGTATGTATTTGTGTGTATACATATATATATATATATATATATATATATATATATATATATATATATATATATATAAAGAGAGAGTGAGATAGAGAGAGAAAGAAAGAGGTAATAAAGGTACTTATCTAACAACTTCAATCAAACAACATTACATATGCAACAATATTTGATATGACAGTTCACTCATCAGGTGATCTGGACAGACAGAACAAAAATGGTCGCAACCGGTACACAATATGTAGCTTTGGTCGAGCGGAAGTCGGCAGAAAAGAGATGGATAAGGGGGGTGAAATTGGACAATGACGCCAAATGTAAAAAGCATGTAAGCGCGGTCGATGACCACAGGAGGCGAAGACACCAGCCTCAAGTTAACCGAAATAAAATCACAGAAAAAAAGGGGAAATATATACAAATATAAATATTATGATATATAGAGTGAAAGAGAGATGGAACGAGAAGAGAGATACACTGTGAGATCTTTAATAAAATTCTTTCTCAAAGTTTTCTTCAGAAAATGAAAACTAATTTATTTTTTAATTACAACGGTATTATAAAAATTAGACATATAACTAACTAGCTAGAGAGATAGAATATATCTGCGTAATATTTATTTTTTATTGTTGCAAAGATTCTGATATTTTACAACATTTTTGTTATTACTAAACATGATGCACGCATTCATATATCGTAACTATCGTATAAATAAATATATTTATACAGCAATGTAACATAGTTAATGCTTTTCCATCTATTTCAACGTTCTTCGTCTTCGAAGATTTATTCCTATGTGTGCGTCTATATTCAGGCGTGTGTGTTCTACAAGGTTGATGTCTGAAGCCTGACAATTATAAGGGAATCTTGATCGGAACTTTTAACATTACATAATATTCGATATATGAAATTAAATTTTGCCATTGAATTGACTGTATTGACGTCGAAGAATTTTGTATCGGAATATATTTGTTGCGCAAATGAAAAGCTTTTATTCATTTTGTATGCTATGTAGATATCGTCGTGCCTAAGAAAATATTGAAAATACGCATAATGCATTTACGAATAAATACTATTAGTACATTTTTTTGCATATATTTTGAAGTTACTATTGTGTAATGTTGGTTTAAAATATGAAGAAAACACTTGTGCGTATCATATTTATTCAAATACACGAAGTCTCTGGAAGATGTGCAAAAGTTCTGAAAAGAAATCGGAAATATTTCCTGAGATTTAACGAATGAATATAATGCCTGTTAAACTGTATAAAATTCTACGATTTTCGTATATAAAGTCATTAATGCATCAGTTTAAAATCAGATACATTTTTTAACACTGTTTTAAGAAAAATCTATGAGAAAGCGGAAAAAAGTTTTCGTGTGACACAATTCGCACTTTGGACACCATCTGACAAGACTGATGTTACTTTGATGAAAAATCCCATTGTCATAAAGGAAGCAGGATTCTGACAATGTTATCTCCAGTTGCCTTGATCTATCCACTTCCCTTCTTCACATCCTTTCATCTTTCATTCCTATCTGCTCTCGCTCCAAATCTTCTGTAACCCCCTTGCCTTGATCGACCCTCCGTCCTTCTCTTTCTCCACATCCTCTCCTTTACCTCTCCTATCTGCTCTCCCTCCAACCATTCTGTAACCCCATGCGTGATAGTGGCCTCCAGCCTTGCTTGAGGTGATACGCTTAAAAAAAAAAATTATTTTTTCTAAATATATGTTATGGGTATATAATCTATCCAAATTGATTTAGTTTCATTTATTATTTTTTTCAGTTTTTATTATTAAATATCCAATGATAATAGATCGACTAATGAATGCATGTTGTACGAAGCCTGACAATTTTCTATAGAAGAACTAGCGATTAAAAACTTTCTATACATGTTCAACTCAGTAAATTGTTTCGTCTTAGTAAATTGGCTACCTTTTTCACCGACAATATATTTTTTATTTGTGGGAATAAATACAAATTTTAGTTACCTTTAAAACAATACAATGTTTACATTTATATCCACAATTCTGTTTTTTTCTTTTTTGTTTCAGTATCAAATTAACAACATATGTCGTAAAAAATATTTTTGTGACAGTCTGGGAAATCCCGACTTATCTCTTGCAAGTTAACATCTTCCAACACGTCCGACGACATCCCTTGCGTATTTCGAGTCCTCAAAGCAGATACGCACCTAAAAAATTGTTGATGTCATGCGATAACATATATGTAAGCTAATCAAGACGAGTCATATGCTGTAGTGTGCAATGAATAAATTGTATTCTAAATTATGCAAAACTGAAAATAACACTGATATCACATTTTTAACAGATATATGTTAACAGAATTATAAAAAATATCTTGAAATAATAAAGAGTAATTTTATTAAACAAAATTGCCATTGGCTTCAACCACGGCTTCCAGACGACTTCGGATTCTACTGGGCGGTATCTTTGTTTAAGTTAGGGTCTTCCAGCTGCCAACATTTTGTCCCAGGGCAGCACTACCTCTTCAGGGTACTTGATGTAAGACGCCTTCTTGTATCTGAGGGCATGTGAGGAGATGAATGGAGGCATAACGTCGGCATTACTTGAGACTCTGTCCTCTCGAGTAGTTTGTAACACGTTTATTTATCATCACTCAGCTGCGTCTCTATCTTTGGGCAGAGTGCGCTCAGGGGCGGCTCCGTCAAAGGACAGAGTCGTAACTAAGCAAAATTATACTGAGAGGTGCCGAGCCCTCATTTCACCAGAGAGATGAAGCTGTGCTCGCGCCAAGGCCAGCGCAAACGACGGTTGCGAGGGCACGAGCAATTTTTGTTCCTGGCCCGGGTGTAAGCGCTCGGGTCCCCACATTAAACCGACCTTTTGTCACAATCTGGCCTCATGGTGGGGGAGAGGGATTGATTAAATACAAATAACTCTCGAGTAGTTTTTACCACGATTATTTATCATCTCTCAGTTCAGTCCCTGTTTTGCGGCAGTGTGCGCACAGGGTCGACTCAATCAAAGGATAGAGTCGCGACTCAAAATTTATACCGACAGGTGCCAGGCTCTGGGAAACAGCCTCCCGAGGTCGCGCCCTCTCATTACACCAGAGAGAGGGATCTGTGATCGCACCGAGGCCAGAGCAACTGACGGTTACGGGACACGGGCAATTATAAACCGACTTTGTATCACAAACTGACCTCGTGGTGGGGAGTAAATACAAGTTACTCTAGAGTAGTTTGTAACATCCTATTTATTATCTATCAGTTGAGTCTAGTTTTTGTCAGAGTGCACTTAGGGATGGTTCCGATAATGGACAGAGTCGCAACAGAGGTAAATAATACTGGAAGTTTCCCAGTCCTGGGGAAGAGCGGTCCGAGGCCGCGCCCTCTCATTGCAACAAAGAGAAGGATCAGTTACGGGGGCTCGGGCAATGTTTGTTCCTAGCCCGGGTTTACGCGCTCGGGCAACCTGACCTCTTTTCTGGGGGGTGAGTAAATACAAATTACTATAATGTAGTGCTGGGTCTTTTAAATCTAAGACTACGTGGGAAAATTGAGCACTAATTTCGCATTTATTCATATAGATTCCATGATATAGGTTTTACTTAATTAGATGTTATATTTCTCTAACTTTTCAAATGTTTTAAGGCAGATCTAATTTCTATTCCCCCATCTAAACTATATTAATTGTATCTTATAAACTGACCCCTGTTCTGTCACCCATGAAATAAAAATAATTGTTTATATGGAAAATTAGGATCTACGTACATCAAATCGACTTGCAATTAAGTAGCAACAAAAGAATTAGTGTTGAAGTTTTAAAAGGAAAGCTTAAACATTAATTACTTCAATACTTAAATGCAACGATCAATTTTGAGTTCTTCTGTAGTTTATTGACCCCTATCACATCTACTTCTCCTTAACTATTATGATGATGCCAAACCAAGCGTCCTCCGCAGAAGCTAGCTTAAAATTTTAGATAGCAGTTTGAGTTTAAACTCACCCTGACAAATTCTGCCAATTCAGTCATTTTGACTGTTTGAAGAGCTGGAGTACGATCCAAATAAATATACAACTTTTCATTATTCATTTATGGATAAAATAATAACAGTCAAGTTAGTCTGACTCGCAAATGAACGGCGTAAAGTTTCTATATAGAGAGTAACAGAAATTCGTACCTAAAAATACCACTGTCAAGTTGCTGACATTTCGTATTAACAATGAAAATCTAGCATGAACTTTTACCAAGCATCTGATACATGGTTTAACCTTACATGATTAGCTTTACGAATATATTTAAGACTTCTTAAATTTAAAAGAAAAAGTTTGAAAACCTAATATATGTATTTACTTCTGTTTATAAATCCATGTTGCAAAATGAACCCCTTATATTTGCCTTAATGAGGACAAAGCGAGATTGGTAAAAATAGCTTTTTGCTTTTTGGGTTTTATATATATATATATATATATATATATATATATATATATATATATATATATATATACTAATTAAAAAATATGGTTCCATCTATACACAGGAATTATCATGTTTCAAAAACAGTAAACTAAGAACTTCAAATTCAATGATAAAATTAACTTAAATTCCCTAGTTCTGTTTTATTTTCAAGCGAATTTTGGAATAACTTATTTTGAAATTTACTGAGTTGTATAAGCACACACATTCATAATATTAGTTTCTAAGGATACGGGTGGACCCAATCATTTTACCGAGGGGTGCTAGGGTATTCATTTTCACTGACAACTATTGTAGCAAAATATGAGTTACTTCGAAAGAGGTTAAGTTAAAGTAGGGTAGGGTTGCCTTTTCCAGTGAATGATGACATCCGTTCAACTCATGTCGTCTGGTCTTTATCTACGACAAAAAGTTTTTCGGCAACTTTGTTTCGCCGTTAAATTGGTACTTGTATACATAAAGATGTTTTCTAACAGGGTGTTTGTATATGAATACGTCGTATTGAACTGCAATTTTAAAATATTATTGTTAATTTTTAATTACTAACAGACTATACTTCTTTTAAAACAGATAAATATAATAGAATTACTTGCATTATTTAAAATTATTATTAAATATCAAATATAAATAATAGTACTTCTTTTATCAGCTTTTTTAAAACATTATTTAAGGAAATTTTTTGAAAATGTCGGCAAAGAATAGCTATTTCATTTCTTTGTGTATTTAAAGTTTTATATTTTATAAACCTAGCAATATATAGTTTCTCATGCATGCCCAAAGGACATGGGTCATTTAATGACCTACATATTCTAGCTTTTCTTATTAATTTCCATTTCACAGTAGGCGTTTTATTTTTTGGCTTCATATATGACTTCGTCGTCAGGTCCAGTATTTGTAAGATATTTTGGGGGTTTAATTTCAGTTAATTTAAACCTTTAAAATTATTCGTAAGTCAATAAATATAACTTTTTTCTCAATTATAATCATGAAAATTGAAAGTTAATAAACACTGCATTGTCATTTAAAGAGTTTGTTCATGTTTGGGGATACTATATATTATATGAACATAAATGTAACATTTAAAAAAACAACTCATTAAACATAGTAGTTAGTCAACGTATCGGGACTGACCAAAATGTTGACATAAAAATGTTTTTTCCAAATAAATGAGAAAATAATTTACTAAAACGGTAATATTTAGAAAATGCTTTAAACTCGAGTTCATACCCAGCAAATTTGCGTCATGTTTCTTACAACCGCTCACCATCCTTGGCAGACCTGTTATCACAAAGTGTACTATTTAAGAAGAAAGATGATGGACGACATTAAAAGAAAAAGGAGATAAATTAAATTTGGTTAGATAATATATACAAAACACATTAAAAAAATTATTATTTTAAAATTCCCGACCTCTCCCGTTCGTGCGCAAGTGTAATCGCATCAAAATAAACAAACCTAGTCCGATGACCTCCTAAGGGACGAAACGCGTGACACGAAAATGTTTCCACAAATATATACAAGAGCATATATATTCATCAGACAATGCTATTTTATTTAAGGTGTCTGTTTTTTTGTTTTTTTTGGCGATTGCCTTACTCGGTTTTCGTCGTTCAATACTGTGCATCTAAAAAATGGCACTTTTATCGTGTTCACCCTAGTGTTTCATAAGTTTTCAGTTGACATCAAAATGTAGTTCTTATCAGCTTAATTTGATTCCCTCTCTCTCCACTACTATACTATACAAATGCTTTATATATATATATATATATATATATATATATATATATATATATATATATATATATATATATATATATATATATATGTATCTATATATATATATATACATACATACATACACACACACATATATATATATATATACATACATACACACACACATATATATATATACATACCTACACACACAACAATTAAACTTCGATATCTCAAAACATATAAGTACAATTTTTATGGAATTTTCACTAGAAAAATGGCAGATCAGTTGTGCTTTAAATATGTAAGTTATATGTAATGATACAAAGATCTCTCTCTCTTTCTCCCTCTCTCGCTATATATATATATATACATATGTGTGTGTATATATATATATATATATATATATATATATATATATATATATATATATATATATATATATATATATATATGTCTAGTTAGTTAGTTGTACTGATGTGAGTTTGTGACCCTGCGTTTCACAGCCTTGCGATCGGCAGACAATTATTTTAAAATGACCGACGTCTCTCGTTCTTGCGCTTGTGTAATCGTATCAGTGTAAACAAAACTAGTCCGATGAACTCCTAAGGGATGAAACGCGACACACGAAAATGTTTCCACGAATATATACAAGTTCACATATATTCATCAGACAATGCTATTTTATTTAAGTTGACTACCGGGCGATCGCAAGGGCGGGAAACTCACATCAGTACAACTAAGTATGTTAGCTCTATCACTGATATTGAGCACCATTCCAATAAGTATCGCGCATATATAATATAAAAATATTATATAGAGAAATTACACAAACACACACACACACACACATATCTATATATATATATATATATATATATATATATATATATATATATATATATATATATATATATATATATATATATATATGAATTAAGTGATGTTGAAACTATGTATGGGAAGGTGATAGTCCCATAGCCTAGAAAGGCTATAGATTTGCACTATGGACAGAGATCCGAATCTCTAAGGGGAAATTAAAGGATTGTGGATGTCAAGTGACATGTCACATGGCGATTTTTTTTTCTTTTTTAGTTTCTATATATGTAGACCCTCTTTTTGAATCAGTCATTTCTATTCGTTGCTATCCGCCTTGCAGAGCTATCGATCCGTATTGACGTCGTTGTTCGGCTGGAGGACACGACTCGATCCGTTAATACATCAGGAAATAAAACATCTTACATTTCCCTAATCATGTCTATCTGTCCTTTCTCTTCTGATCCGCCTAATATTCTGAGATTACAAAAGATTTGCAGAAAATCAAGTTTTCTATTCAGCAAAATATAACATCAGATTCTAGCAGGTTCACACTTCTTATTTAACTTTTCTTCAGCATATATACAAATAAATATTACTGCTTTTCTATGTTTAGTATAAAGTTCTTATAGAATAAACCTGCTGGAAATCTAATCAAATAATTTTAAAAAATATAGGAAAAGTTGGACATTTTCTTTGGCAAACTCTTTATCAGCAACTCCTGCTGAAAGTTTGGTTCAATTTTTGACTTGTTTGTTTTTTAAACCCAATAACCATATTGCAGGTTATTTAAGTCTAAAAACATTATTTAGATTGCAAGAAATGTTCTAATATAAGAAGGATTTGTACTGATACAATTTCTAATATATGGCTACTGAGTCGCCTGGCTATTCATATAAATATACTCGCCGGCTTCGCCCGCTCGCTATCGCTTTGCAAAGTAAGATATATTCACTACTTGAAATCTTTGAATCAAACATTTTTAATGAACATTTCATTCATAAATAAGCGTGTTATATTTAAGGAAAGGTTCTTTTTGTGATTTTTAATTTTAAAATTCGTGGTGGAATTGAGCTTCAATCTCGCATTTATTCATATAGCTATATATGTTTTATTTAATTAGCTATTGTGTTGCTATAACTCTTCACTTGTTAACTGTATAAGTAATTCTAATTTCTATTTTCCCGTCTTTGCCCTATATTAATTTTATCTTATAGATTATCCCTTGTTCTGTCTCCCCAGAAATAACAATAGTTGTTTATACGGAAAATAAGTAACTATGTAAATAAAATCGTCTTTAAATTAAGTGGCAGCAGAAGAATTACCGTTGGACTTTTAAAAGGTAATCTTAAACTTTAATTCAATACTTAAATGCCGCGATCTATTTTGAGTTGTTCTGTATCGCGTCTACTCATCTCTAGCTATTGTGATGATGGCCAAACAAAGATTCCATCACAGAAGCTAGCTTAAAATTTTATGTAGCTTTAAATTTTAAGCTAGCTACCTTGGACTATGAAAACAACGATAATGGCTACTATAATATATTAATATATATTTTTAACCTCGCATAATCTGTCAACCCTAAATCTGTGTTCAATGAAAATCATCCCCTTCGCAAAACGTTTCTGGGACTTTTGAATGAGCTATGAATCATTGAAATCAGACTAGTGTGAGCGGAGGATTTGCTTCGACGTTCGCACGGGCAAGCACACACACATACACTACTTTATTTATAGAATGGTGGATGCGAGTTTGTTATATTTATATATCTTATTTATAAGATTAGGTCTTCAGTTAAAGACAGATTTATTTATATATATATATATATATATATATATATATATATATATATTGCCTGACGATTGCACTAGCATGAAACAGACTGTCGCCTCTAAGTGCTGACTCCCATGTCCACTTTTATATTTACACACGCGCTATCTCTGATATTGAGCACTTTATCCCATAAATATAGCACACTTTAAGACTATATTTCTTTATATATATATATATATATATATATATATATATATATATATATATATATATATATATATATATATATATATATATATATATATGAATAGAATATCAAATATAGATCGAGTATGGGTAGGAATCGAACAAAATGACAGTGTAAAAGTTAGAAAACAAGCAAAACTTCTTACTACGTCTCACTAACTTTTTACACGCTTTAGAGTTCGGAATGTTTCTCACACATAATTGAATATTATCTGTTACTTCATTACACGTGACAGGTATCTAATCAATAAGAAATAACTAAACACAATATGACATTAATATGCGCCTCTTCGCGTTCTTTCATTTTTTATCATTTCTATTTTGATCTCTGACAAATCTTTAATAAAGTGAAACATTTTAGATTAAAGTACGTTTCCTACGCATTCTTTATCTTTTATGAACCTCCATTTTCAAATATGAAGTCGATGATAAAGTATATTAATTTTATTTAATTTATTTTAATAGAAAATGGCTAGTGTGGCTGGGCCATGGATATTGATGGAAAAATATTGTACCAGATATCCAGTTTTCTTGCTTGACAGACTTTGAAATGTGTGGTTTAAAATGGAAAATTTGAAATGGATATGTGGTTAGTAGCATAATCCCAAATCGGACGTTTTTCATTTCTTCTTTACACAACATTGCCATTTGTTCCTAAGCAAGACAATCTCTTCAAGTGCCAGAAATGACGTTTCGGTGTCCTCTCTGGTCTGATCTTCCCATCACTTAAGTAGCATATTTTCTTTTTCAAGGGAAATTAACTTTCTAGGAACTATAGAAAATATCCGTTTTCCGCTTCCGATTACATGGCCAAAGCAAATTAGCCTCCTTCTTCTTATCAGTACAATGATGCCATTTTTCAAACCTAGGTTTTTCCTGGTGGCAATTGTACTGATTTTGTCTCTCATATTTTTTCCTTCTCTGAGGCAGATATTTTCGAAGAGAGTAAATGTTTGTAAGTCCTATTTGGTAGAAGTTTTGAGCTGATTGTTCCCTAGACGAAGATGAAGTTGTACAGCACAAAAGGTAGACAACTGAAGGCGCTGGCAACAAAGCGAGGAAAGGATTATTGTATGTCTGCTGAAGTGATGGACATATCTCAGAAGTGGGACTTTATTGATTGCTCACTAATAACATAAAAATTTAAAATGTGTCAGTATGTGATGCATCAAAATCTGTCTACATGTGACGAATCGTACTCGTCCGACGAAGAACCTCCACATACTTTTGTCAGGCGTAATCACGTGTAACATTCCGTCAACATCACTTTACATGTATTAAGCAAACCAGAATAGAATTATTAACAAGATTACCTACCTGAGCCTCAATTAAGTATAATGATTTGCTCACGTTTGCTACCGTTTCAAGGATATGAAATACGACATTCACCTAAGAGTCGCACTCATATATCGGAGCACCCTTATTTCGTCAGTTTGACCAAAGATGAACGGAATATACCGCACACAGTAATTCGCTGTGTGAAGGACTTGTAGACATAATAATTGATAGATTTAAGTTTAAACTGTCAAACATGTTAATTTCAGCAGAAATAAACGGAGAAATGGCCAGTCAAGTTATAGTTTCTTCTGAAGTTTTTGTATTAATTTTGCATTAAAAATCCTTAGGAAAGGCAAGAAAACATCACTTCTCACCTTCATCTATAGATGAAATAACAGAGTAGACGGAGGGTTCGAGCGTTTCAGTAAAGAAGAATTAAATTTCTGAAATAAAACCATGGAAAAGGCTACGAAAATAGGTCCATTACGTTCTCTCAAGAAATCAAGACTTTTCACAAATAAAATATAAAGGATTATATAGAGAACACTATAATCATCATCAGCCACATCATCATCAGCTACACCAACAAAAGAGATGTTTTCAAATAACAACAACAGACTTAAATTTTTGAAGATTCTAGCTGACAGGAAAGTTGGAAGGCGCATGAGATTTGCGAGGGAAATTCGAGTGAAAAGCTATTAGCATAGAACACACGGTGGCAACGAGCGATTTCAACAATAACGTAATGAGTCATATCTTCTTATAACTTATACATATATATATATATATATATATATATATATATATATATATATATATATATATATATATATATATATATATTCACACACTAGGTACCTCCACTAATTCATTATACGTAAGGATTAATATTTATCACCTTATGTGACTGTCATATTGCTATTGCGCGCAGAGCGCCCAGTGGTGCCTTGTCCACTTATTTAAAGTGTATAAGAATAAAATCCATATTTTATATGTAAAGCTTTTATGCACTGATATAGATGTTTCAGTGTCTTAAGTAAAAATTCTCAATTCTTATTTAGTTAACTACGGTAATATCTTTGAATATCTTTTATCAACAACCTCTGCAATTATGCTTTTTGTTTTCTCTCTCCGATTTTATGAGATTTCATTGTTCTGCCGTACTATATTTTATTAATTTTACTTTCATTTCTTTCTTCATGATGACATTGTCTTCTGTTATTTCTAGCTATTACAAATTTACTTTTCCGTCCGACGTCTTAATTATTTCGTGTTTAAGTAATTGTTATATAGTTGGATGGCTTCATTTTGTTCCTGGTTTTACTTTCTGCATAAGAAGCATTGGATATTTTAAAACAGTGACTCAAGTCGGAATTACTTTAGAGTATGCATTAGATTCACCACTCATTTGTTTCTTTTAAGCATTGAGAAATTTTATTTTATCCAATGATTTATTACATTTGCACTTTGATTTGAGTGGTAAGATGAATTGATGATATTGGTCTTTTGAACGTAGCTATTATTGCTATTATTTTTAATAATATTGCATTTATTTTTTATAATTACATTGCTCTTGTTTTCAGGATAATAAATTGCTACATAAAAGAAAGGCATTTCTCCGCCTTCGCCAGAACGCGCAACTCACACAGCTGAAGAATTCTAGTCTCTATGTGATTTCATAGGTCAGTCCATCCCCAAGAATGGGCCAAGCATTCAAGAGATGCATCAAACTTTCGTCACAATCTACAGAATGTTTGCCAAACAAGTCTATAGAACCCACGCTGTGCTGCTATTTGAATCATGGCTCAGGGGAGGGGAACTGATTTATACATTTATCAAGGATATTTACGTGTAAGCGAATGTCACGAACTCGACTGGATGCCGTACTCGGCGTTCTATTTTTTTTTCCGAGTCAAATATTTATTTCATCAAACGCACGATCGACACTTGCTTTTATTCAGGTATTTAATTTCACAATAATTTTCAATATCATTTTATTTTCTTCCGTTTATCATTAGTATGTTTTATTATTTTTACTTGGTCATTCTTAGCATATCACTCTATACTGTACAAATTTAGCAGTCAAAACCCTAAATTACCGATTTCTTTTCATTCGATTAGACATTGGCGATATCTATACATCACTTTTAAAATGCTGCTGTGTTAATGACGAACGTTTATCTTTTGTTTTTTGAGTTCGAAACATTTCTTTATATCTTCATTCTGCTCATCTAATAAAAATCGATTTGATCATAGTTATTTAAAAGTGATAATGTAATTGCGGCACGAGGCTAAAATTGTGCCACAAAGAGAAATGAGCTCTGTAGAAAGGTCCACATTAAAATAACTTGGTTAATAAAGCATAGGCAGCTACGTGAAAGGCGTGGTATTTACTCAGATGAGTTAAGTTTTTGCAAAGAAATGACTTTTGTTGCAAAGTTCATTCTATAACATTCGCCCACGTTAAAGGATCCAATTAATACTTCATATGCTTAGTAACACAAATACCAGCCACTAATTAGTTGTAATAGGCAAAACTGATACCAACTTAACCGTTATACCAATGCCAATGCACATACTAACATTTACAACGCTGAATCTAGTGTCGCACGAAGCCATAAAAATGGCTCACCAGCGAGGATCAAACTTACTACTCAATTGTGTTAACTTGTTATTATTTACTATGCTGAGCTTACTTTCGTACATAGACATACATATGGAGCACCAGCGATGATCAAACTCATGATTCTTGTACGTGGCCTTCAGGACTTTGGCGTTAATGTTTCTCCACAATTTCCTGTTTGTAGTTCTTGGTAAATTTAGTGTTTTTGCTATCTATCTTAAACCATTTAAATAAGCTCGTTAGTTATGTTTGTCAGTAACAGGATGAGTCAGAAATGCGGTCTGAAGGTCAGGAACACTAGAATCAAGCAGACGCGGGAGTTTACTTACCTGGGAAGCGTCTTGACAGAGGACAGTAAGTGTGACACTGAGATCTGTAGGCGTATTGGGATGGCCAAGGATACATTCCAAAAGTTGGGCAGAGTACTGAGGGACGGGAGGATATCTTTGGTAACAAAGAAAAGAATACTGAGCTCTTACGTGACATCTGTCCTTTACGACAGCGAATGTTGGACGATTTCCTCAAAGATGAAGGAGGGAGTCAAAGCGACGGAGATGTGGTTATACAGAAGGATGTTAAGGATATAATGGACCAATCGTGTGAACAACGAGGAGATCTTAGCGAGGTTGCAAACAAGGAAGAGGCTTATAGCTAATATCAGTATGAAGCAGAGGAAGTTTTTTGGACACATATTGAGGAAGGATGGAAGGTCTGGAGAATCTGATACTCAAGGGTCGAATAGAGAGGAAAGAGAGACAAGGGAAAACAATAAGTGGATGACAGAACGTGGTATGGGGGAGGAAGCAGAGGGAAGGAACTTGTTGAGAGCTTCGAGTGATAGAGGGAGGTGGGGAGCCATGAGAACCTACGTCTTGAAAGAACATGGCACATAAAAAGAAATAAGTAAGCGTGAACGCTGCTTTCTTCTGCCTTTTGGCCGTCATTAATTCCTGTGCCTCTCAATATTTAAACGCCCTCTTCCTACATTACGTACCTCATAGATTTCAACTCTCTTTTTCGGCCGTTAATTATTAGAGACTTTAATGTTTACATTTTCTCTAAAATTTCAACGTTGTTCACATACATGGTATTATCAATATCCTTCTGTTAAATCACGTTTTTCTTTCTTTAAGTGTCTTCTTCATCTGCAAAGGGATCGTCCAGCATTCCATACAGGAGGGTTGATATGAATTGACTGTTCAGTACGTTTTTCTTATTTTCTAACGAAAATTTTCAGTTTCTTAATATTTTGTTTACATTTTGGAAGGTTACGGTCTCTGTTAAAATGTGCCTTCGGATTTCGATGTCAGTCTTTCCGTCCTCTGTTAAAACAATTCCAAGATATTTAAATAAATGTTTTTTGCTTGATTTTAGTATCACCAATTTATAATTTACTGAAGAATTTTTTCCCTTTGCTGACAGACATCCATTCTGTTTTCTTGCAATTAATGTTTAGTCCCTTTTTTTTTCTTTGCTTCAGTATCTTCCCTAGGATTTCATATACTTTCTTTCTGCAGCTGCTATCTACTGTGCCAGTATGTAAGTGGGCATGTGTGTGCATGCGTATGTGATTGAGTGTGTTTGATTTTGAATTCTCTAGTTTAGAACAACACTTTAGATCATACCACAAATCAGCCTTCCGGAAAAATATAAAAAATAGACGACCAGATTGCGTTTGCACACATAGGGACGAAGGCAAAATTCTACGATGCTACCTACAACCACAAAATAGACAGTACAACATCTAATCATTAATATCTAATAAACTTTGTTTCAAATATGAAAATTCATACACCAATAAAATATATTAGACACATCGCCATATATAATTATGAATGGAAAATAAACAAATATATTATCCTAGATAAAGTAATGTTTATAAACTGGATACTTTGCCCTAGACACAAGAAGTGAAAATAGCTCGTCTCCATCGTCCCAACGTCCATTAATCCCTATGTTGTCTCCTAGGCATATATATATATATATATATATATATATATATATATATATATATATATATATATATATATATATATATATATATATATATATATGTTATATCGTGGATTATACGATATAAACAACAAAGTAATCCCGAGTAGAAAGATTACAATAACACAAGAAATCAGGTAACAAATAATAATGGTTTATTGTACGTAAAGTACAAATGAGCAGGAGTTCGTAATACTAAGGAAAACAGGAGATAAGTCACGGAGGTTCATAAGTGAAATTTTCTGGTTTATCAGATCCCATTTCCAAGCGTAAAATAAATTGTTTTAAAATTCGCATATTATTATTATTATTATTATTATTATTATTATTATTATTATTATACAAGCTTTTGAGAGGTACTTTTAAGTAGATGTAAGGTGATAGAGTGAGGGGAAGTGGGAAGGACAGATTTGATTGAAATTAGAGAAGGAAGGGAACGAGGTAAAAATAACTTTCCAGGGAAATAAAATACTATCAATGGACCCTTAATGTTGTCTTTTTTAAAATTAAACTATATATATATATATATATATATATATATATTTATGTGTGTGTGTGTGTGTGTGTGTGTGTGTGTGTGTGTGTGTGTGTGTGTGTATGTGTGTGTGTGTGTGTGTCACACCAAGCAGGGTAATAAAACAACCGGATGTATGTGCTTCTGAGTGCGAAAGAAACAGAGGCAACAGCAAAAACAAAATACTGGATTAAACGAGATAGATGACCAGTAGCATTTCATATACCATTTTGAATATCATAGCTAGCAGGAAAGAAGGAAGCTATTCATCGAATGTTTACAATTTTCACCAGCCTTTTGATTTCAATTCCTTCAATGGATCATTGCTATTTTGTTGTCACAGATTAATTTTTGTATTGCTAACGCGGATGACCTTTCGTTACGGGTTCACTGAACGTATTTGTTGGCGCTGTGATGTTTCTCATGTCTGGAAGCAATACATTCTACCGACATACATTTTGCAATCCAACATGAATAATCTTCTCTTAGGAAATATCTAGACATATAAAGACATACATATAAATACTTTAAGCCATTTGTAAAAAAAAAAACAGTTTAATAAAATGTAAATGAAAATTAAGAAACAACAATGACATTAAGACATGGATGCAATTAATGAGACAAAAAGAGAACGGCATCCACCTAGCGGCCATAGGCAAATGGATGACAGAACGTTGTCAGGGGGAGGTGGCAGAGGGAGAGTACTTATTGAAAACTGCAAGGGATATAGAAAGTAGGAGTGCCATATCGCCTAAGTCCTGAAAACACATAGAACATAAAAAGAGAGAAAGCAGAGAGAACCAATATTCAATTTAATACATCATCAGCGAACAATAACT
>OZ038481.1:81338926-81376426 GCA_964036315.1 Acanthosepion esculentum
GGAAAACGCAGTCAATTCTCGAAAGAGTGATAACAGCTACTGGATTGTAAAAACTATTTCCTGAATGATTGATTTAAGATAAACATTCGCTATATTTCAACAGTTGCTCTGTCGAAGAATGTCAAATGTTTCCTTGTATGGAAACGCCTAATATTGCCATTAACATTACACCAACAAAAGACTATACTTACAGTATAGAGTATCAATAATTGATTATCTTCTTTTTTAAAATCATTTTGGCGAGAGAGCCATTAGTTTAGTAGAGTGTTGAAGCTACTGAATGCGAAAGAGAAGACTAAGATTAGGGAGTTAAAAAAAGGAGAACAGATGAACGGGATTCGAGTCAAAAGAAGATGGCGATTGACGTTTCATTTATTTTTTCAAGATTGTTGTTATCAGGAATGCAAGTAAACGGAAGGGGGTTCCACAGATGGGAAGTGCGTGAAAAGAAACGGTTGGAGTAGAGTTGACGGCTTTAATTAGCTATTTCAGCAGTAAACGTGTGAAACCTATATACCAATCGCTTAAATTCATGAAGGCGAGTCACCAGGAAAGAATCTCCTAGAAATAGTTGACATAAAAATATTTCTAGAAAAGACAGTGGGGAACCACGTCACGCCAGTGAGAAAGCGTGTGACATCAAGATGCCTAGTCTATTTTCCTTGCAGAGAGCTTGATCCTGTAATCGGAAAGTGTCAAATCAGTACCAGCGATCAAGACTCACCTTTTCACTAACATTGCACTCGAGACAGCGTATTATTATCCATATCAATTACATACGTCAAATATTTAGAAAGCGGTGATGAATAATATTAGAGGAGCCTCATCGAGGATTTCAATCACATATATTTGCTTTGCACGCATTTTCATGCCTGGTGTCGATTTGCTAGACTACCGCGAATTTAGCATAGAATATTATCCATTTAAAAAATTATTTTCCTTTCTGGTTTCTTCTTTAAAAATATCAGTAAGTGTTTTTTTTTCGAAATACGTCTATTTGAGATATCAGTTTGTCACTATCTGGATCTCTTCATATTACAACAGCTACACAATCCAGTATCTCATCCGGAAGCATCCCACTAATTCCACCTAGAAGACACTGGTGAAGAGTGTTTCCTCGTGTAGCCACCAAGGCTTGACTCCATTACTCTAGTCGATGGCAGCGTGGCTTTCTTCTTTTTCTACAGGACTTTGGCTGTTGTTACTCACCACAATTCCATGTCCTTTGTAGCTCTTAGTAATTTTCAACTTTTTATTTTCTCTCCATTTACACAATCCTGTCAAGTAGTTTATACGTTGTTTTGTTTGTTTGGTTTTTGCCTCTCGTGCTCTCAGTATGCTTTCCGAGTGATAAATTTCCCAAATACTCATTAAGAGCTCGTGGAATTTCCATTGAATCATTAAAAGTGTTACATTCTCTAAAACTCGCTCACATGATCGGTCTATGTCATCCTCAGTATCCTTCTGCAGAACTACATTTCTATCATCCCAGCTGTCCCCTTCATCTTCGCGGAGAATGTTCTGCATTCACTGCTGTACGGGAGGATTGATATTACAATACAATTTCCGTAATCCTTACTTCATTTCCAACGAAGTTTTCCAGTTTCTTAATATTTTCATTAGCTTTTGGAAGATATCTTTCACTATTCCAAAGTGCCTTAGGATTTCGCTGTCGAGCTTTACGTCCGCTGTTAAAATACATCAAATATATTTAAATTGTTTTACTTGATTTATGTTGGCATATTGCTTTTTTTATTTTGCTGCCAAACATTCTGTCTATCGTGTTGCTTAGTCCATTCTTTTCGCTTTCTTTCAATTCCTTATATGGGAATTCTTACAGTTTCCTTTCTGCATCTACTACCAACAATGCGTTATCTGCATATGTAACACTCTTAAAATTCTGACCGCCAATAATGAATAGTGGAATGACTTCTAATTCTTCCATAATCGCCTTACTGTCTAAGTCTGGCGAGAACAAAGATCATTGTCTTAAACCGTCTCAGCATGGTTTTAGAAGGTTAAAAAAGACCGTTGAATGATTGGTTTCCATCTATTCTCTCATAACTACTTAGATTGTTGTAGTTTCAGAAAGGCGGATTTTTGGAAGACTTCTTTCTTGCTATGGGACATTATTCAGCGTCATAAATGCGTTAAATTCCCCTAATCCGATCTGGGTCCAAATCGTCCAGTGTTTTCAAACAAATTTTCTTTTCAAAGTTCTGTGGTATTTTTCGATCTTTTCCGCCGTTTGCAGCTAGCTTTACACTCTTTCCATCGAAAGAACATATTTACAAGTACTCATTATCCGTTACTTATTTCTCACAATCTATTTTAAAACCTCAAAATCGCTACAAAGATAATGATTTGGAGTCTTTGAAATCCAAGATATTCGATTTTATCATTCTTTATATCTGTGCTGAATGAACTGGCACTTGAGCATACGGATGTTACTGTTAATCAGTACATAAGACTTTCTGTTCCAGGAAGGGGATTCAAATTTTGCCCTTCTTCTAGTTATCTTCTCCCTTCAACAGGTGGGCTATCAAGTCCGTCAACAACTTCTTCTCCTTTGTAGATCATAGCAATTTTTAAGTTTTTAATCTCGTTCTTATTCCTTGTTATAACATCTCTTTATGTAAGTATAGTAGGAAGATTAATCGCTTGTTACATCCGTCGCTTCTGACTTTTCTAGGTTTGTGAGTTTCTGATTTTCTTTCCTCTTCATGTCCTAGAATCTTCAATTAACTCTTTCCGATTTAAGCTTATTTTTTGTTTCTCCTTTCCTTATTTTCATTGGTTATTATGTGTCATCAAACTGGCATACAAGAGAATTAATAATATATAGCAGTTCAAACTGTTTTATCTCGATATTTTTAGTTTCTTCTTGTTAACGTTTTAGACGGTGTATTCAGCTATTCTATTGCAACTTCGGTTATCGTTGCCATATATTCAGTCATCGGTTGAAACATTTCATAGATGTTAAAACTTCTGTATTTGTTTGATTTTGACATCTAAATTCGTGCCTCATAACTTCGGGAATTTTCTTACTGGTATCCAAAGATGCTGTCTTTTACAATTGTTTTAAGCATTTCACTCCACGCAAGGCAGGAGTTCCACTACCACAAAACAGGTTACAGAGAGTAAAGAACAATAGTAAAGAGACGAGTTTGGTGAGTGAATAAAGAGACGGACGGGGAACAAGATCAAGTTATCAGTAGATGTCGATGGGCATTACATTTGAATATTTAATAGTTATCAGGGAAGCAAGGAAAAGGGAGAGAATTCCACAGACGTGAAATGCGGAACAAGTCACCGGTTGAGTAAAAGAGACGGTTACATTTAACCTTTTCGAAAGTGAAATGTGGGACCGAGATGCCATCCTAATAGCTCGTTTAAGTTCATGCAGTCTGGGAACCAGAGAAAGCAACTCGTGGGAACAGTTACCTGAGAGTACTTATAGAAGAGACAGGGGGAAGCTACAGCACATCTGTGAGAAAGAGACTGCAGTCTAGATGCCAGGTCATGACCTATCACTTTGCATATCCCACTCTGGATTTTGTCGAGGACCTCGAGACTTACAGTGGGGGCACCAGATCATATATGAAAGCAATATTCCGTGCAAGGATGGATGGTTGATTTATAGATTTGAAGGACGGACTCAGACGCGAAAAGATTTCTGGCACGACACAGAGAACTTGCGGTAGAGTGAGCTGTTAAGTTTATGTATTTGTTCCATCTCATGTCAGCGGATAGCGTGAAACCAAGCGAGCACAACGAGGCGCTCTCGTAGAGGTGGGCATCAGCCATTCTGATGACTCTGATCGGTAAATGTGAGCAGTTTCCTTTTTGTGTTAATATCCAGGGGACTGCAAAAGTAAGTATACAGTAAGTATTATACCAGGATTCCTTATATTATAATAGTGGTCTGTGGATTCATTTAATGCATTTTGTGCTCGCGTTTTGTTTTTAATTATTGTATACTTACTTTTGCATAGTCCGATATTCCTGAAAGCTGTCTGCCTTCATCATAGTGTCACCTATATACCTTAAGTTGTTAATATTGTGCTCACTAATAATAGATCCTGCTCGGATTTACTCTACGTAAAGATTGAATAAATCCTGTGATCTTACGCCTGCTTTTGTTTTATTCTTTATTACTCATTTAATATTCTATCCATATCCAAGTAGTAACGTATCCAATATGAGGCCTTCAGACTCTCTGGATATTTATGTTATTTCTATACTGTTCTATGTAATTTCTTCGGAGGCGAATATTCAGTTATTGCTGTTAATGAATTTATTTCCAAAATAAAACGGTAATTGCAAAGTTAATTTTACAGGTAGCTTGTAGGTATAAACGCACACGGAATGAAAACGGACTATCAAGGCGTTACGTTAGAGCTGTGAAATCTTGTATGCCTTAATATCAGTTCTTCTTATCAATAACTGCATTGATTCTTTCTAGGTAAACTTATATCCGACTGTTTATAGAAGACTTTAAATGAAACAGGCAGCGACATCTCTTGACATTAGACAAAATGTGGCATCGTTGCGTTATCTAATGCCAGTAAAAAATCGTTTAGCCCCAAGGGACGGTCGTGCTGGCATGCCTGATACATTAAATATTGATGCTCCAGCTTTATCAACAGTGCAAAAGTGGGTAGCTGAATTTAGGAGAGGAAGGGTGAGTATTGAAGATGACCCAACGTCTGAACATCCGATGAAAACATTGATCGTGATTACCACATATCTGGTGCTGATGCTTTTTTTTTAACAAACATGACTGGCAGTCTTCTTTGAAATTTCGGGTGTCAGTTTACCTGGAAAAAAACTGTTGTGGATTCCGAGATGAAATCCGATATCAATAAATAACAAATGCCAGGAATAGATAAGGAAAAATAATGTATTAACGTAATAATACAAACGGGTAATACGGATTAGTAAATCCAGGAATGCGGGTTAGTAGCAATAATATATATACAGTCTTGGTATTGAAGTATCGCGGTATGACTTCTTACTGAGACTAGATGCTGTGACGGTGATTCTTGTGTTACCCTCCTCTAATACTACTGAGCATACTGACTTCTCCACTGTCTTAACGCACTCCGTGTATTCACTGGTAGTAGTATATGTATACCTCGGTTGAGTCCATTTGCGTGAAAAGGGGAGACCCCTTAACAGAAACAATGGAGTTATCGATAAAAAGGGTTAAAATTAATACATGCATAAACTAAAAGATTTAGCATTAGTCCTTCATAATCCCGATATGAAATTTTTAACCCATCCACGTATAATGAACGTACACTGACATGTACAGTCAGAATTTTGCATGAATACAGTTCGTATTCATATTAAGACTATTCGAGCGAGTAGAAAAAAGGTATATACATTTATGCCAGACATTTTTACAATACAGTTTCTTTGTTCGGATTAAATAGTGAAACACATAATTCTAACAAAGGCATAATAAAATAAAATGAAAGAATTTTCCTGATGCATAAATTGGATAATATATTTAAAATTTTAAAACTTTCTTAAATAAAACTTAAGGTTAACTCATAAATAATTTCTGTTTTTATTTTTTAAATGAGCATTATTCTCCATAAAAATCCGCAAATTGTTGAAACAATGGTTCCGGTATGATCACCGAATTTAAGCAACTTTGAGCCTGGCCAATACCTAGATGGGTGACCGCTAGGAAATACCAGGTGCTGTGAGCTTGAATGTGCGGTTGGTCTTATAGTTAATGGCTCTGAATTTTTAATCGGAGAACCGTGTTCCAAATTCCCTCTAAATCGCTATATTCACTTCAACGGAAATACCCTTGGGAAAGGTATGAATCCACATCTTCCATAGATGGGTTAATTTGTAACATATCTATAACTAAACACTATTATCTCCCCACCCGCGCGTAGAATCTTAGAATGTAAAAATATGACCATGCTTTAAATAACCAAAAAAGGTTTATAATTAGCAGAAAATGCATCACTCAATCAACGTTCATAAATTGATGTACAATTACATTTAATTGAATTAATTTTTCTCCATTTTAGCAAAGAGTGTTATCCTCATCGATAACTTTTGATCAAAATTCACAGATGTTTTTCGTGAAATTGTTTTTCGGCAAACACCGGAAACTAGTTTCCATTAGAGAATGTTTTGACCATCAATGTGCTTTGTAGCGATCTGAAGACGTCATCGTGGTACTATGTCAAATGAATATGGCTGTTAGAGTAGAACAGAACACCAGAGTTAAAAAAATTGTTCCTCTATTATATATGATGCCTGGATTTGTCATGAAGGAAAGCATGTTTCTTTTTGACAATTAATGGACTCTTTTAGATCACATCTTTAAGGTTAGGTTGAAGACGCTGGAAATGGAAATATGCATTTTGTGTTTCATTGCCTATAAAGAAATCTAAATGCATAATGCGCCAAAGATCTCATCACCAGCATTAGCGCAAAATTTGAGGTCGGTTGTAGAGATTCATCCTTCTTAATCCACTGCCTTTTGTGTTGAACATTGATTCCCAGGGACAGAATTTACTTATAGCTCAACCTAACGTAATTGTTTATGCTATGTTCTTGTTTAAATCATATCTTCCTTAATTTATAATTATTGTAGCATACGTTAGTACGGGAAATGCAAATTACATTCGTCAGTAGAAAAGACATTAATTTAAAAGGAAAACATTATGAAACAATATATATTAGGGAATCTGAAACATTGTCATTGCGACAAAATACCCTTCCAAAACAATTCTGAAATTTGATCAGAATTTTAAAAAATGACTATACAAGATAATTGAAGCATCCTCAGGTGCAGATTATCCGTATTTACAGCTTAAATTATTGGCTTAAATATCAACAGTACAAAATTAATGTGACGTAATATTTAATCTAGGAATATTGCAAATAAATGCACTAACATTATTTTGGTATCTGTCTATATTTCTGAGATGAGGTATTATGTACACTATTTACATTATTTGGACTATTGTCCTCATCTTTATTACATTGTCCTCATCTTTATTATTGTCGCCATATTTATTACAACGTTTCGGCCGTTGTACGCTCCGGCCTTCTTCAGGTGGTTGTATTGTCGAATATCGACCTGAACCCTTTATTTCGCTCACTGGGGTAGATTGTTCTAGTTCCACGTGCCGTGTCTAATGGATGTCTGCTGTCAGTTATCTCCTGTTAATTCCCCTCTCCAAGTTCGCCACCGCCTTTACCAGGTATTGAACTCACACTCTTTGGATCCTGTCACAGGATCTAAATAACGCCTTTATCCACTGTGCCATCTCTCCTTTTGGTGTAAGGATAATAATTACCCACGTGTTGTTAGTTATCATGATGAAATTCGTAATTTGTATTGCTTATAGGTAATCCTGTTAGAATCATTTTAGAAAAATCCATGTACTGACATTTGTTTATGTACAAGTTTAAAAACCGATCGAATATTGGAGGAAAACATGTAAAATTATCAAATAAATAAAGTGAAGAAAAATTTCGTTTAAATAAATCCTACTTAAAAGCTTTTACAGATAGAGAGATATCTAAATGCAAATTTCTATTTTTCTATAATGACGTGAGCGAATGTGTCGAGACTGGTATAAACTGATTTACTGACATTGTAACCGGCGGCTTTGGGCAGGCAGACGTTGAAAGCAACACTGAAAATACAGGTTTTATCAGCGAGAATTTTCTTATAATATTCTATTTTAGTAATCCGACACTGTGGTAACACCCAAAACAGACTAATAGAAGAGATTTGACCTCTTGCTGTTTCCTCATCGCCAAATACTCATATTGTATAAAATATGAAAATATACGAATATATTCAGGATGAACTACTTATTTGAGAACAGAATTTTAGCGAGTAATAAATAGATGCATCGAATGCATTTAGAGGGCTGCGTTCAATTTGATATAAGAATAGAAAATTCTCTTCGTTTTCATGACACTGCTTTCCAACAATGTTGATATTGACATATCGATCTTATTGAATACGTCCAGTTAAGCAATGGGGGAAGAGCGGGCTTTCATTGGATCTACAAATGTACCCGATGTGAAGTAAGTTCACATCGTCAGCAAGGACAGCCATAAAGCTCTAAATATTCCCGCGGGATCCTATGGTTAAGTTTCTTTCTACATCTCGCTCTTGGGCATATTTGTCAGACAGGGTATCATGGAAATGACTATGCTTGTTGCAGCGGTGTGCTATCTCCACCCATAAAGTAGACTTTTCTCAATTTGTTGGTCCGACAAATTTGAAATGTTGCCCCTAGAAAATAAGAGAAAATGCTTACTTCAGACACTTCCGTTATTACGTGTAGCCAGAATTTATATCTTCCAGCCCCAGAATGAAACTATTATTAATTTGAATGGCACAATATGATATGCGATGTCCAAAATGAATGGGAAGCGTCTTATCCGTGCAAAGATTTGCTCCCGAGACCGAATGCGAGACATACCCAAACTTGAGACAGATTTAAGGCAATAACATTTTTCTCTTCATATTATCTAGTACGTTCCAAGATTATAATTTTAATGAGACAGAAAATAGTTATAAAATGAATGATTATAAATTTACATTTAGTTATAAAATGAATATTTATAAATTTACGATATTTAGTTATGCGTAAAAATGATTATAAATTTACGACATTTAGTTATAAAATTAATGTTTATAAATTTACGATATTTAGTAATAGAATGAATGATTTTAAATTTAGGATATTTAGTTACAAAATGAATGATTATAAATTGACGACATAGGTTTGAAAACCCTTGAAAACGTGAGAGGCAACATGAATCAGAATTTATTATGCTGGAAAAATTTTAAATAAAAAAAAAGTTCTATAGTTATGAATCATTCAATTCTTAAAATTTAAAATAATGTCACGAATATATATTTGTATGTATGTATGTATATATATATATATATATATATATATATATATATATATATATATATATATATATATATATTGAGAGAGAGAAGTATATATATATGTTTATTAGAAATTCGAAAAAAATCTTTTTTTTTAATGATTGTTTTCAAAGAAAAATTTTATATTAAGATTTGTTATTAATACTATTATTTTCATAATCACAGTTTTTTTTTTATTAAATTATAACGGGTATGATTGATGACGTTATCTCACCACATGAATCGAATAGACAATTTATAAATATATTACTTTTTGTATATTTTCACTCCTTTTCGCTTGTCATGTCCGAAACACTTCTTTTATTTTTAATCCTTTTTCTTCCACCCATCTCCTGTTTCTTTTCCTATTTTTTCTTTCTTTCTTACCTATGTTTCTTTTATAAAATAATCACTCTCTTTTACTTATAACATCCGTTGAAAAATCAACCCGTTAACAATTTCTAATCAACTTCCCTATCATAATCTCCCTCCCCATATATCTCCACATACATATATATATTTTCTCCCCATTTCTCTCTCTATCTTTCCCTTCCCCGATATTGAAACCTCATTTTAAGATCTAATATCTGTGTCTGGATAAATTTAAAATTTATCCATTTTTGTAAAATTTTTCGGTTTGAAGAGACGTGTTTCGATACCGTGAAATAAATTATTACCATGCATTTCTAAAATGTCCGTATTCACCATTATTTTGTTTGCTCTGTTCTTACCTTAGGTTCTCTTTTGATTCATATCCTTTTGGAATTATCCCTATTAATTATCAAATAATATTATATATATATATATATATATATATATATATATATATATATATATATATATATATATATATATATATATACACACACACACAAAAATATTGGAATATCTAGTCCAATTCCCTTTTTTTGTTCACATATGTCAGTTGGGTTTAACATCAAGGTTGAATATGAGACAAGAGTTCAGAAATACAGCTTTTATTTACGGGTCTTTAGATTTAGATATGTTGAACAACTTTGGACATACCACCTTTTTTTTAAACTCACCTATTTCTCAAGTGGACAAACATAATGGAGCATGTACTGACAGATGTTACTTGCCGCGCAGACATTACCTTTTAGATTGATTGATTAAACATTAAATAACTCTTAATAACTACTCATGCTGTTAGTCATATATTCACCTGTAAATATTGCATTTATTGTTAGAAAGCATAAATCCAAACGAAGTCGAGAAAGCTATATTTGGGAGAGAAGCAAGTTAATTTGAAGCTGAGAAAAGAAGCAATATCAATCAGAACCATTGGACAATCATTAGGCATATCCTACACAATAATTTGGAAGTTCAGGAAAAAGAAAGAAAATATTGGTGCACTGAGTAACAGACATAGAACACGTCGACGAAGGAAAGCAACAACAGATGATGACAGAAACATTATGAGAGCTCTGATTGAAAACCTCAAAACAACATTCAGGTACGTCGTCAACAACTTCCACAGTGCAGGGGTGAATGTGTCATAAGCCAGCGTTTCAAGACGACTTCGAGAGCAAGAATATAGAAGCCATGCCGCAAGATGCAAACCATTCATCAGCAGTGAGAATGGGAAGGCTTCCCGATTGGAAGTTGCAAGGAAGTACAGAGATGACCGACAAAACTTAGGAATGAATGTTTTAACGGCTGATGCAACTGAGATTAATCACTACCAAAGTGATGGAAAATCCAATGCGTGGAGAAAGTAATGATCTGCTTATGATCTAAAGCATGCATGTACACCCGTGAATCATGGTGGAGGCAGTTTCTTGGTTTTGGGCTTGCATGGCTGCTTCTGAAACAGGATCATATTTATTGATGATGTGATACATGATGTTAGCAGCGGGATGCATTGCGAAAGACTACCGAAACATTTTTCTTCTGAGAATGTACAGAGATTTGCATCCAAACTAGTCGGAGGGATGTTAATCAAGCAGCAGAACAATAAAAAATAAAATAAAATAACGGTCTTCATCAGTGAAAAATATAGACATTTGAAACTAGCTAATCTGTCAGCGGACCTTACATCAATAGAAGATGTATTTAATATCAAGAAGAGGAAACTGAAGGAGGACCTCTCTTGAAACAAACAAGAACTGAATGAGGCTGAATAAAAAAAGCATCACAAATTAAGAATGCAACAGTTTCGTAATGTCAGTGGGTCACAGGCTTGAAGCAGTTATTGAAAGCAAAAGCGATAAAGACAAATATTGAATGTTACTTATTATAAGTCTATATTTTCTTTACTTTTGTTCACCTACAAATGGGGTGATGTAATACAAAAAAGCTTAAGCTGCTAAACGCATATAAATAAAATAAACGGAAATAAAAGGAGAAAATCTAAATAAATGTGTCATATTAATCATTAACACAAATATCTTCAGTAAACAGTAAAATTGCTGTTCCAATACATTTGAATATATATATATATATATATATATATATATATATATATATATATATATATATATATATATATATATATATATATACCGTATATATATATATACCGTACAGCAAAAACGTAAAAACAAACATAGGAAAAATATTCTTCAAGCTTTTACACAAACACTTCCCGGAATCAAGCACCCTACACAAAATATTCAACAAAAGTACAGTAAAAATCAGCTACAGTTGCACCGAGAACATGGCACAAATAATAAAAAAGCACAACAGAAAAATTATTAACAAACAACACGAACAAATTAAACCCACGTGCAACTGCAGAATAAAAAACGAATGTCCCTTAAACGGTAATTGTTTACAAAACAACGTAATCTACCAAGCCACGACAAAATCAGCAGATAATGAAGAAAAAGTATATATAGGAGTAACCGAAGGACCATGGAAACAAAGAAATTATGTACACAAAATGTCTTTCACAAATAGTAAATATGCGAACAGCACAATGCTTTCTAAGTATATCTGGGAAATAAAAAACAAAACACACACCACACCAAAAATATCTTGGAAAATAAGGAAAAAATCATCAGCCTACAACAACCTATCAAAAACCTGCAAATTTTGCTTGGAGGAAAAAATAGCTATCATTACCTTCCCAGATGAAAATAAATTATTAAATAAAAGATCCGAGCTAATCTCAAAATGTAGACATGAAAACAAATTTTTACTACGTAACTTAAAATAGAAAAATAAATAAATATATAAACAAACAACAATAAAATAAGCAAAATAAATTACTCCAAACAAATCATAAAACCACACCTGTTAGAATATACGAAACAAAATCAAAACAAAAGAACGGACGAAAGTTATAACTGTTATATATATATATATATATATATATATAAACGCGTGAAAATACATAGGTATATATATACAAGTGATAGAAATTATTAGAAGGAATTGAGATAAACATAAGTAATTCATCAAAGCGAGAAGAAACGTCAACAGAATGCCGAAAGCACGGGACGATCCTTTAGTTCTATTTTTGGGACTCATCAGCAATGAAACAACGGGCCGCGCCATAATGCTCTAAATATTCCCACGGAAACCCATGGTTAAGTTTCTTTCTACATCTCGCTACTGGGCATGTTTGTCAGACAGTGTATCAAGGCAAGGACTATGCTCGTTACAGCGGGTTGCTATCTCCACGCTTAAAGTTGACTTTTCTCAGTTTTTTTTTCCTGAAATGTTGCCACGAGAAAATAACGGAAAATGCTTGCTTCAGACACTTGCCTTATTACGTGTAGCCAAGATGTATATCTTCCAGTACCACCATGAAACCATTATTATTTTGAAGGGCACAATATGAAATGCGATGGCCAAAATGAATGGGAAGCACATTATACGTGTAAAGATTTGCTTCCGAGACCGAATGCGAGACATACCCAAGTTTGAGTCTCGTTTAAAGCAATACCATTTTTCATTTTCCAATGTTATGTTCTTCATATTATCTAGTACGTTCCAAGATTATAATAGTTATAAAATGAATGATTATAAATTTACGACATTCAGTTATAAAAGGAATGGTGACGAAGATGTAACGAATTAAACTCAATATAGCGCTGCTCAATCACAAACTTCGTGGTGGAATTTTTCCGCGTTTCCCTTACCCATAGGACTGTGCCGCTACGAGCCACTACTACTATCCCCACTATATATATATATATATATATATATATATATATATATATATATATATATATATATATATATATGTATATACTAGACTATCCGTGGCCTATTGGGACACTGACGATTCAGGTTATAAAACATTGAAGTTGATTTTAACATTCCATTGAAATGAAATATATTTTAATTATAATTCATTTAAATATTTCAGTTCGTTCATATCATCATTATGCATGAATCTTCGGCGAACTTGAGTCACTGTCAGTCACTGTGTGTTTATCTAAATGTAAAAATAAACACGGCTTAGTGGTAGAAGTTCCGACTGATTCAATTCAGTCGGGTTTCGATCCTAGCTAGAGGCAACCGGACGTCTAGCCACACTGATGAGCTGTGAAACAGCGAAACAGTCAAAACAGACAAATATATATATATATAAAAAAAATTAAAATACAAAAATAACATGTAGAGCGTCTAGCTGGAAGAATTAGGAGATCAGTTGATTCCGCTACCTTGGTTTCGACCATAGTGTATCCTCAATCGATTTTTATCAGTTGGCCTCACAACACTATATTAATAAAACGGCTTATGACTTCGCATCTCTGGTTCAAAAGGCTTTTTTATCTGAGAATATCCTTATTGATAATTTTCCTGTCATATATATATATATATATATATATATATATATATATATATATATATAGATATATATATATATAGATATATATATAGATATATATGTGTGTGTGTGTGTGTGTGTGTGTGTGTGTGTGTGTGTGGATATTTCATAAAAAACGACAGAAAGGTTCTACGATTAGGCTTTTTATTTAATTTTTTTTTGTTCGAATGAGAGCTTTGTTTTGTGGACAAAAAGTATGTAAAAACTGCCCAACTGTTTTATAATTCCGAACAATTTCGGCTACACATTTAGCTATTATCAAGGATGATTCAATATTTCCGCTTAATTAAGCGTGCGCATTACGCGCATATTTTTGTGTGTTATAGAGATGTATCTAATACCCGAATACGGTTAGCACATTGAGACCTTGTTCGTACTTAATATTGTTAAACTTGGCTTTTTCTTTTTTATCATTAAAGCTTCCATTATTTTCAATCTTCTTTTTACAGGTAGACAAAGTTATTATATTTGTGTTTTCTACAAGTATGTTTCTAATGGAGTCTGGTAAATATGTATGTATTTAAATTGGTTCTAATGGAGATATGATCAGATAGGTGTAACGTTAGACGTCTGAATAAACATGCCGTTGTGTAACCGATCGAAATATTTATGAGTCCGGTTTGATGCGGAACACAGTTCTTTAAGGGCATTTGAACTCATAGATAGTTTTTGTTCTTTGTAATTTTGATTAACTGGTGTGTTGTTATTTTTGAGGATAAAGTTTGCTGTCTTAAATTTTTATATTATATAATTAACTTGATTTTTTTATTCGGCTCAAGAAAAATTAAATAAAAAAGCTCAACCGTAATACCTTGTCTGTCGTTTTTAATGACACATGCATAAACGAAGGATTGCTGCCTAAATATACAATTACACACATATATATATATATATATATATATATATATATATATATATATATATATATATATATATATATATATATATATATATATATGAACTACAACGCTCAAGATTTAACAACTGCACATGGCTGGAAAACCGCAATAAAAATGACTACAAACAGAAGAAAACAGGGAAAAAAGAGAAAAAGTTAGAACAGTTAAAAAAAGAGACAATAAGGTGTGAGTGTTCTTTGAGGAAATGAACGACGAAGAGGACAAATCACGAACGACATTCTATACGCACGCACATACGCGCAGATGGGCGGAAACGCACATACACAGAGCATACACTACGAAAAAATAAACTTGCAGCAAAGAAAAATACATATAAAAAGGAAAAATCGAGTAGTATATGCAATCAATTGCTGATACCCCTGATGACTAGACTCAGTAATTCCTGGGGGTTCGTCTACAAAACTCTGGGCTTGGGATGCTGAAGGTAACATCAATCAGCTAGGTGAAAAACCATTTATCACTATTAATTCTCTCTCTCCCTCTCTGTCTGCCTTTCTGACTCTATTTGGTCTCTCTCTCTCTCTCTCTCTCTCTACATATATATATATATATATATATATATATATATATATATATATATATATATATATGTGTGTGTGTGTGTGTGTGTGTGTGTGTGTGTGTGTGTGTGTGTGTATATTCAAAGAATCAAGAAACGTAGACATTTGTACTTTTTATACTGCTATCTAGAAAATCAGCTTGATGTTATTCAAGGACAAGAAAGACAAACCCATTTTACTCACACAGTAATAATTTATTTAAGTAATGTAATACAATAATACAATACTTCTACTCAGTGCATTGGTAACGTAGAAAACTAATCTGCTGTGAGAATGTCCTGTGTCTAATGACTTGGAATCAGTCAACAAAATTAGTTAATTTGAGAATGTCTTTCTCATTCATTGTCTCGCAAACAGCTAGTATTATTTCTCCAATTTCATTGTTTTCAAACATTTCTCTTTACATTCTCATAATTAGGCCCCTTTAAATGCACCAAACGTTTTGGATGAGGCTAAAAGCCAAGGTGAGCAAATGATAAATTGTCGTTTATTTATTGCTAAATTCCCGGGCAATAATTAATTGCTGCAGTGCAAGAACCGGGGCCTTTTCGTGAATGGAATTGTATTTTTCTTAAACTATGACTGAAAGATGGCCTTAAGGATGGAGTCGAAAGAGTACATATCAACGTCCGCCTATTCAGGGTCAATCAAATCATTATTAATTATAATCCATGCAAAGAAAACTATCCTTTCTCAATCCAGTTTGCTCATATTCCGATTTCAAAAACTAACAATTTCGTCCAGCGTCGGGGCCATGTATTCGTCTATGATTAAAGCTTTTTGGATAAAAAATCCTTCATGATTCATAGGACATACAAATTGTGAAGAACATTAAGGATGCAGCTATACCAGAATAGCTAGCATTTATTTACGGTTGAACCGATCCAAAGGTTATTCGACTCGTCTGTGCATGCCAGTTACCAAATATTAAGATAACGAATGATATACATGTAGTCAGGGATATAACATATGTAGGGATATCAGTGTCAGCAGATATCTTCTTAACAGATGAAAATATTTTTCCGAACGTGTTTTCAGACAGTTGTTGTCCTGATGATCAACAGGTAAGTGACGTGGGCTCCACAAGAGCCATGTCAAACGACCCTGGCAAAGTAGGTTACTGTTGTGGTGGGATCCACCTAATCTGCATAGGTGACTACCAACTATATAAATAATGGTTGATACCGGAAGGCGAGAGAAAGGAATCACGAGATCCAACTAGAGACTCTGATCGACTGCGACTAGTCAACACATTCTCCAGGAACGTCTTCCCAGAAATATACAGAAATACTATATGTACTTATTGTGTACACTTTCTTGTTATAATACATTCTTTGTTCCACGTACATTTTGTGTTGCATTATTATTCCATGCAATAGGCTAGATTCAACATTGAGTCAAGACTCAACAGTTACTGAGTGAAACCAGATCATGGGTTCTTATAAATTCATATTTTTTTTAACAAAGATGACAAAACAAAGAATGATCTTTTATATGAGGCAATGGTCAATAGCAGCGAAAACATATAAACGCAGTAAGTGACAGGAGATCGCCTTGCCGCGACGCGATAGGACGGGGTCCGTTAGACTCTACAACACCTCTAAATTCACTTCATCTTTGCTTCGTTTACAGCCGAAGAAAATTGCTTACTGCTACAACAAGCTCATTGTTTTATTACATGGGTAACGATCTGTCCAAAGATTTATTTTGAGCAAATTTTTTTTTATGGAATAAGCTGCACCTTGAGAACAACCTGGTTTCTCTTCAGTCACGGTAATTCAATAATTATTGAAAAAATTGTAATGAGGAATATTACGATATTTTTTCTGCTGCCACTTAATTTAATCACGATTTGATCTACGTAGATTATTTTTCGTAGAAAAAAATTATTTTTATGTCATGGCTGAGATAACAGGGGACAATTTATAAGATAACATCGATATAATGCAAAGATGTGAAAATAGAAAATATAGTTAGTTATACACTCAACATTTGAAGAGTTAAAGAAACATAATTGGTAATGAAGACCAACATTATGGAATCTATAGGAATAAATGCGAAACAGGAACTCAATTCTCCCACGAATTCTGACATTAAAATGACCAAGTTCTAATTTATAGCGCGGCATTTACTCTGTCACCGCAGCTGATCCCCAGGGCTGGGCCCCTCTCAGTATTATTTTCCTCAGTTGCTGCGCTGTCATTTGACACAGAAGCCCCTGAGCGCATTCTGCCCAAATTCAGAGACGCAAACTTCCGATCTACCTTTCTTCGTGATCACTATTATACTCATCCAACTCTTTCAGAATTTTCTGCACTGTCCTCAGTTTGACACCAAAATACTCGCACTGGAGCGTCCGGCGAGAATATTAAGCAGCACAGGATGCCGTTTCTACATTTCTGGCAGAATTAAATTCGTCATGGGACTTTTTTTCTCACAGACGGTTAAAATACAGTGCGATCGACAAAATAAATAAAAAACAAATAGCGCGCATGCGCGAAATTTAACATATATGTGTGTGTGTGTGTGTGTGTGTGTGTGTGTGTGTGTGTGTGTGTGTGTGTGTGTGTGTGTGTGTAATGAGCACTCTATTTCATGTTCTTTTAGTATCCTTTCTTTCTTTCAATCTCAGAAAACCTTAATCCTAGTGGCTTTTATTTCCATGCGTTTGGGTAAAAATTTACAAACATATTTTTAAGTGTTACTGACAAATATTTGATTCTGCTATCTTCGGTATTATGTCGGAGAATTCGAGTAGTGCAATTGAAATTATAGGAACGTCTAAATAGGAAGTGGTGCTGAAAAATAGACGGCATGATCCACTTCATAAATCATAACCAACAGAATTTCGGATTAATCTCATATTGATCGAGTATTTCCATAGATTATACCTACAATTAACTTACATGAGCGCTTTTATATAATTTATGTATCCATTTACGTATCACTTGATGACTGTCTGTTTTTTTTTAGTTTAAATATAATGTAGGTCATACTGGATTGGTTGATCAGAGTAAAGCCCATAAACCTTACAAAAGCCACCTTTTTTCTTTGTTCGTAAAAAAGGGGGCTGTATTTTGCTTTTAAATTTAAATGAATCATTCACTCACCAGTAATTACAATCGCATGATGAAACGCATTGATACGCATCGAAAGACGACTGCAATTGTGTAGCGATTGCGATATTTTTTCGGTGTAATATCCTATAATATATATATATATATATATATATATATATATATATATATATATATATATGTATGTATATGTGTGCGTGTGTGTGTGTGTGTGTGACAAATATCTATTGTCTGTCCGGCTTTGTTTTAAATTTCCATTAACGACCATCCTGATGGCATCAGCTCTCAACATGGCATATGTGCTGATGACAGGACCATTTACTCCTGCCTAGATGGTATCAGTTCGATAAGGTTAAATAGACTGCTAAATTTTAAAAAGTACGTGGGTCTCTTGTTAACGAGATCAAAAGATGACTTGTTAATTTTAACGCATCCCCCAAAAAAATCTATTAATTTTCTGAGAGACACTTTTCTGTCATCCATCAGCATTTCCGTTGCTATCCCCCAGGAGAGTGACTTGTTGCTCTTTCTCGGTCAAATATTCTCAGTTGACATGGAATTGAAAGACTATATTGAATCCCTTGCTAGTTTAGCTGCTAATAAATTTGTTTCACTGTGTGGTGCTCGATAATTTTTATCAACATAATTTATCTTACATTTCTGTATTTCTGCCTTTCGTCAATGCTTAAGTTATTGTTGTGACATATGACCAGCTGCACATAGTCATATATAAATATGCGATATATGGCCAAACTATATATATATATATATATATATATATATATATATATATATATATATATATATATATATATATATATATATTACAGACTGATTGTTTCGGTGTAACACAGCTCTTCAGTGTGGCTAGACATCCGGTTGCCTCTAGCTAGGATCGAAAAGATTTAGATAAACACACAGTGATTGACAGGACTCAATTCTGCCGAAGAGTCATGCTATATTAGCTTTAATAGTCACTATTTACAAACCCACGCTTCCTTCCTACAGAGCTCAACCGAAATTAATTTTCAGGAGCCAATATATATATATATATATATATATATATATATATATATATATATATATATATATATATATATATATAGGGAGAGCAAGAGAGAGAGAGAGAGGTGGTATCGAGTTTAATGAACCGGCAATAGAAAATGCTGGAAATTCCCTTGTTGATTATATATATATTTATATTTTTAAATATTTCTACTAATAATTTCTGGGTATTGTCTTTATATATACGGAGTCATATGTTATTTCATTTTGGGGGAACAAGTTGTAATATTTCGAAATGTAATATTTTATAAATAAAATGGAATTCATTTATGACTCAATCTAATACATACATTGCGTCTAAATTACGCAAAAATTAAAATAAGATTGATAACTCATTTTAACAGTTATATTTACGAAATTAGCACAAAAATGTCTTGAAATACTACAGAGTGTATTTATTTAGTAAAATCGCCATTGGCTTCAACCACAGCCACGAGTGGCTTTCGTAATTTCCTGCAACTCGTGTGGTTGATCTCCTTGATAAAGTTGGTGAATGCTACCATAACTCAGTACATCTTTGGTGTAATAAGATGTTTTTCGGTCTCTAGGGGTTCAAGGGGGTGTAGTCTGTTGAGTTAGGTGATGAGTTGTAAAGGGTAATGTCATGGAAATTATCTCACAGCAATGACTAGATTCTACTGCTTCTTTGGAACGATGCAGATTCCTGTTGCCAGGCATTAAGTTCTTCCAAAATTCACCCTTTTGTCCTACAGCGGCATTACCTCCACAAGGTACTTGATGTCGGCCTCAGTGTTGAATCTGAGGATCTCACCACCAAATTCAGAAGTTCTTTTCTAATCAAAACGATCATTTCTGGGGGAGTGTATTTCGTAATTGTCATATTTATCTCACCGACTGGACCCAACTGACCCTACTATAAGTTGCAGTAAACAAAATCAAAACAAATTAACAATATAAACTGGCGACAATTTACTTATCTCACCGTGTGTATATATATATATGTGTGTGTGCGTGTGTGTGTGTTCATAAATGGAGTAAACCCAACATATTATGTTTAATTCAATTTGTTTGAACTTATTTTTTAATGGATACACATATTCGTGTAGAAGTTATGAATTTTTAAGCTATAACTACTTGCCTGAATATTCGAGAAAACTTCTCTGAAAAATATGCTTCCCCAGAATATGCGTCTCCATCAGAAACTAATGTTTAAACAATAACTATATATATATATATATATATATATATATATATATATATATATATATATATATATATATATATATATATAAAAATGTGCGTACATATATATATATATATACAATGTGTATATATATATATATATATATATATATATATGTATATGTGTGTGTGTGTGTGTGTATGTATGTATGTATATATATATATAATTTAGTTAGATATAGATATAGATAGGTATTAAATTTTCAGTACCTCAAGGCATACGCGAATAAAGGTTGCTATTATTAACCTTAATTTTGGTCCCAGCCAAAATTTCATTTTAGCTGTTCACCTGAACATTCTGAACGAAGTAACTTATAAGAAAACATATGAGACTTTTTTTTTTAAAATTTATATTTTTTCCGCAGACGGAGGGCAATTTTTGGAGTTTTTCTCAATATGAATGATTTCAATTTTCCCAAGATATACTATATTTAAAAAATACTTATTTATTTATATTTTCAAATATTCGAAGTAAACAATTTTCGGCAAAGATATAAATTCAATCTGAACAGAGCCTTTGGCAATTTAAATAAAGCAATTATTCATATTATATTAAGGTGTACATCTAGGAATTTGGAAGCACTTAGAGGCTATGAAGAATTTTTGTCCCGTCGGCTTCTCGAATTTATATTTTCTCTTATTTTGAACAAATGTAACTGATGAGAATTGAATGTTATTTTTTTTATAAAGAATCCACTTCCGTTGACGCCATCTGCCTGACTTTTTGCTTGCTTTGATCTTTTACATCTCTGCATTCGTTTCAATATTTGTGTTTTATAATTGTTCATAAAAGAAAAATTCTGTAGCTACAGCCCTTATATTTTGAGCTGATTTTTAAAGATTTTTGTTACGAATGACACGATATATATAAATTTAATTTTTTCACTAATTTCCCCTGTGGATTGTTGTGGTTTCGTTTCATTTGCTCGAAACTTACTGTGGAAACTTAAATGGAGGTGACTAACTCTAGTTAGGCCATACCAGTTTACGATAATTCCTCGCGAATTCCTGTAGTAGATACATGGATATATTCCATCTCCATCAAACTATGAACTAAATTGCATCGTACACCAGGTTTTCTAATTTTCTTCATATCGGAATTCTTACACACCGAAATATATGGCTGTGTATTTAAAGACAGAATAATCTCTTCTTGATTAATAATCACTATTATACTTTTACCATTCCACGTTAATATATATATATATATATATATATATATATATATATATGAATCACATGTAATATAAGTTTTTTTTATTTATCTCTCATCCTTTAGAAATTTGCGCGTATAAAAGATCAAAACCACTACATGAATATTTGTGTATGTTCCTGATTAATAACTGATTTCCTAATCAATTGTTGGATTTCCACATTAGGCGTTTCTTGTCCAAGGTAACTAATAGCAACGGCGAGAATAGAAACATAAACAATAATATTAATATTTTTTATAAAAATCAGATGAACGAAAATTATAAACAGGATGGATGCAGAATTAATAACATTATAAAAAATGCATAACACCAGTTGACAATAGCAAAAAAATTAGATTAATTATTTATTATAAAAAATTTAAAACTTCTAACCTTATAGTTAAAAATAACAATTCACATCCTAGAACAAAATTAAATAGAGCAAATATTATTTACGAATTAAAATGCCCAATTAAGGAATTGTATTCCTCAAGAATCATCTTTCGTAAATAATTATATAGGCCACACTACAAATTGTTTAAAATGCATACTGACTCTACACCTTTCTGACAATAGCTCAATTAGATCTCATTTAAATGTTCATGGTGACCTACCGGACACTATTCGCAACATACTTGTCGACAACACTCATAAAATAGCATCATCCACATGAAAAAAAAAGGAAGCCTTATTAATAAAAACAAACAAACCAACACTTAATAATATTTACTTTGAACATGGACATAATATCTTGACTGTGTTTTGAAACAAAAAAATGAAACATTTTATAAAACATACATATAACAAACTATTTCTAATTCTAACAGTTGAAATATAATCCTTGAAAATGGCTAAATGTATAGCTGAAAGCGCTCTCATAAAAGAACATTCGGACAGTTTTTATATAATTTATCATCAGAAAAGAAAAACATTATTAGATTGCACGGCAAATTATATAAAAACTAAATAAAACCACCATGTCAGTCGTTGTTAATGAAATGTGTATGAAAGAAGGATTACTGCCTAAATACACAATATATATATATATATATATATATATATATATATATATATATATATATATATATATATATATATATATATATATATATATAAATTTGTTTAATTAATTACCTATGGGATTATTGTGTTTTTGTTTCACTACCTCGAATCCTGATATGAGGATACCATAATTCTTGCTACCGTGGGAACTTAAATGAAGAAGATTAACTCCAGTTCAACCTTAGCCTGTTGCGATACCCTACCACTAATGCCCGTAGCAAAGACATGGATATATTTAATCACCATCAAACTACGAATTAAACTCCATAGTATAGTGGTCACACAAATTGTGTGTCATTGCTCTGAAATGAAATTCATGAAAGAAACCAACGTCAACAATTCTATTAAATTTCATAGTACAACCATTAGCATTTCACAGGTATAAAAGAAAATAAATTTAAAATACATCAATTTCCAATTACAGAACAGAGATGCTGCGAAGGAAACTAACATAAAAAAATTTTAGGAGAAAAACCTTTGAAAGTTAAAATGAGAAATATGAATATAATTTTCAGATGAACACAATAAATTTGTCTTAGAAAAAACAAGACACTGATGATAATATTATGCTAATGTCGAAAGTACTCGGAATAAAATGAATATACACCAACATTCCTTGCTTCCTTTAATAATGATACAAACACGCACACACACACACACACACACACACACACACACACACACACATATATATATACATATATATTAGAAATGTAAGAATGCAAATAGTTCTCAGGTGATGCGTTTCCATTTTTAGGAATTATTGGAATAAAGTGATGTTTAGATTGATGAGACTGGCCATGTACAAGTATCGGAGTCTCGCTCTTTTTCTTGTCATTTCGTTTTTATTTCCTGTTTTTCTCCCCTTTGTTATTTCATATCCCCAACTCACACGTACACACACAGTTACACACACATGTACACACATACACACATACATACATGCATACATACGTAAATACATTCAAACTCAGAGAAAATCCCGGTAAAATGTTAATCAGAGTATTTCGTCGTGATAAAATTACTCGTAAACGAATCGCGCGGTTTGAAAGAACTCGATCAGAAGGCGATCTTTCGGGAAGAGGTCCTAAGCGCACTGTGCACTCTGTCGCAGCGATGGAAGCTGTACGACAGTGTCCTAAAAGATCCATCAGTTTCTACACGTCTTAGCTCGGCTCAATTAGGCATCGCCTTAACATCTCTTCAAAAGATACTAAAACTGGATTTATAATTTTTTCCATTCAAGTTTCAAATGGTCCAAACGTTACTACTCCAAGATACACATGTGTTTATAAAATATAATTTGTTTTATATGCTTCAGTCTTTCAGAGCTCCCGGCTCTATATTGTCTAATGGTAGGTGTTTTGAGCAAACTGAAACATGAGGAGAACGATTAAAAAAAAACGAAATTTTGGGACATTTCCCTAGAAAAAGGACATATACGTGTCTGACATAAAGATTTAAAAAACCTTTTTCATCTTGTTTCCATTTGATCCAAAGTTATACCAATATACACTAAGTAGTATTATGTCTATTATCAAAATTATTATTTGTGTTGTTTTTTTAAAATCTCTAGAATATCTTTAAACGGCCTATTATAAGAAGCATACGTGGACAAACTTGCATTACTATCATGTGAAATTAATATATATATATATATATATATATATATATATATATATATATATATATATATATGTATAAGGATAAATTTAAAAATATCATTCTTATTAAACGTGAAAGTATCCCTGTTCTCTTTATTCATATCGTCTTATTAAATATACAGTAGCGGACTAATATTCGGCCAATACAATCTTTTAATTTTTCTATATCCAACTATTAACAGAAATGAATCCACTTTATGCATTTTAATGCGTGAAAAAGATTTCGTACAATACAAAAAGAATACTTTATCTGCATATAATATTTTTAGAATAACCATTATTCACTTCTACATCATCCAATGTTTTTTGTAGTCCCTAATTAAGGATTTGCACATTTTAGTTGGTATTTTGTTCCATTCCTCTTCGCATATGGACTTCAGATCCGGAATGTTTGTTGGAACTCTTGATTGGATTTGAATTTTAAAATGACGCCAAAGATTTTCGATTAGTTTTAAACCTGGGAACTGGTTTGGTCATTTCAGGATATTTACATTATTTTCAATAACTCATTTCTTCATAGATTTTGCAGTGTGCTTAGGATCATTATATTGTTGGAAGATCAATCAGGAAGAAGTTCAAATCTTTAGACGAAATCATTAAATTTGCTTCCAAAATATTTTGATATGCTGCAGCATTTATTATACCATTTATCACTGATATGTAGTCAGCACCATTTACAAAAAACATCCCAAAATCATGATGCTGCTACCACCAAATTTCAATGTTAGAACTACGTTCTTTTGTTTGAATGTGTCGCCATTTTCCCTCTATACATGATTTCTAGAAGTACGTCCAAACAGTTCAATTTTGTTTTCGACTGTCCATGATACACTACTGTTCTTTATATGAATTTCAAGCTGGTATCTCTGCGTCGTTTCAATAGCAGTTGAGTTTTCCGAGGGGAACAAGACTTTAGATTGTTCATATCTATTTTATTGCTTTTTATCCGTTTAGTAACACAGATTCCTGATGAAAGCAAACCATTCTTCAATTCTTGACGATTGATCATTCCATTTTCTTTCATTTGACGCATTAATTTCCTCGAAGATCTTGAAGAAATATTCTGTGGAGCAACTGTTTTTCTTTGGTTTTCAACAGTTTCGTGTTTTTATACCTTGCTATGAATGTACTAATGGTAATAAATGGAATATTCACGTGGTCTGAGATTTTCCTGTAATTTGTACCTTTTTCCAGTTCTTAACAATCAGTTCTTTTTGCAAGTTTGTCAATTCTTTACCTCTTGCAATGACGATAACCTTCTTGCACGAATATCAATTACAAAATGTTCTCTTTGTATTCTTAGGCTAGGAATAACTCCTGATAACATTATTGGAAAATTCTAGCATATGGTACTTGAATACTATAGAGTATTAAAAGAATTTAATAGTTTTAAAATTTCAATGTATGAATACTTTTCACCCATTAAAATGAATAAATGGGATTTATTTAAATTAAATCATTTTTTTGTGTTTTCTATGACAATAAGTATTTATTATGCATCTGTATACAGCTAATTATATGAAAAGTATGTTTATTCATTAGTTGGAAATATAAATAAACAATTTGTAAGTGACAGATATTTCTATCACCCCACCGTGTATATATATATATATATATATATATATATATATATATATATATATATATATATATATATATATATATATATATATGGATTTTTACACACAAACACACACATACACCCCCATATATATATATATATATATATATATATATATATATATATTTATATATATATGTGTATATATATATATATATATATATATATATATATATATATATATATATATATATGAGTTTACAGACACTATAAAATATGCCGTCGTATTAAGTAATAACTATTATTAGTTTACACCTTATATAAATATAAAAATCATACTAAATACAAGTTTATATTAAGAGATATATCCATAGTCTTTTAGCAAGTTGCGGGCATAAGGACCAGAAGAACTATATGCATGTGCGCGTATGTGCCTGTGTGATCACTACTATATATATACCGTTGCCTAGCAAAAAGACTTTTAAAAGTTTTTATGTGAATCTGTGCATCACTAATATGATTACATATTAAGTGGCAACTTTCATTGTTATAGCTCTTGAAGACACTTGCCTTTAGCAGTGCTTATCATTCTCGTCTTCTGCATTGTAATTAAATTTGTTCCTCACTGCATTCCCCATATAGAGAGATTTCTGCCAAAGTTTGTACTTATTGGAATTAGCCATGGTTTAATGAACATAAAAAACGTATTGAGCTTGTCGGTCACTTGTTTCCTCATTAATGTGGCTTTGTTTAGTATTACATTAGTCTTACTAAATAACAATATTCACATATATTTTAAACTAGCTTAAAAGCCGCATTTCGTGCGGATTTTGTTGGTTAGCTTCGGCTCTGGATTCTGAAAGTTGTTTTCCAACCTGGCAAAATAGCATCTTTGGCATCAAACGAGGTCATTGCAAAACAGTTATTGTAGCTTCTGATGTCCTCGATGAAGTGTTTTTATTCAATGAGGTCCCATCCAGACGTGACAGCAATGGCTCTGGTGGAACTGGTAGATCTTCCAGCTGTATTTTCCTTTCTTTTAGCACATGCCATCTGGTTCCTTCTTGAATCTGAGAATATTGCATTTCCTGCACCGAATGATCATTGGTGGATCTGAATGGTGACTGTCACATTTGTATTGATAAGCTAACAATCTACAATTCTTTTAGTATGATTGTGAATATCACTAACCTGTCCGGCATGTCTTTCATTTGGTGTTTCCAAATATCCTGCTCTTCTATGCTAGCGGCATTTTGATAAAGTCTAAGTATTATGACCTGCAGCTTTTGATGTTTTCTTCCTTACTGTATCAGCTTATCTCTTTGCCTGTAACTCTTCTGATGTGTCAGCTGCTCTTGATATTTTATGGTTTTCAGCATCTATTTGTCTCCTAGGTTGTGCCTACATTGATGTTTCTTCTACTCTTCACTCCCTTTACATTAGAGCACTGGTCATTGGATTTACCCATGATATTTTGAAGAAAAATCTTTGAATTACTCAATTCACTCCATGTAATTTCATATCCTCATTTTAACTCTGTTTTGGGTTATAAATCCAATTCCGACCAAAAGATCGATTTAGGACGGACGTCTGATTTGGGCTGGACTTTCGATTTGGGACGGATGTCTGATTTGGGCCGGACGTCTGATTTGGGCCGGATGTCCGATTTGAGACGGATGTCTGATTTGGGCCGGACGTCCGATTTGGGTCGGACGTCCGATTTGGGTCGAAAGTCCGCTTTGGACCAAAATTCCTATTCAGGCCGAAAACTGAATTCTTAAAATCACAAACTCCGTAGAATTTGTTCGTCAAATGATTAATTCCGCAGAACTTTAAAACCTCACGTCACAAAATCCCTAACTTTTACTCTGAATCATTGGCATTATGAATAAATAAAATTCAGAAATTCAGGAAGTTTTGGATATATTTTAAACTGGATTTTTAAAAAAAATTGTTACTTTAAACGCAATATAAATGAAAAAAATAAAAATCACTAACATTTTAGTTACTTTAAAATTTGAATTTACAACAGTTCCCTGATCTTCCGGATAAAAATCCTAATGTTGGATGTTCAAGCAACAAATGAAGAGAATATTTTCAATTCCGGGATCATCCTGATTCCAACAATTTAAAATATGCTTATGTAGAGCAAGTCTGGCCCGAATTAGAATGTTTTCATAGACACTGACGGACAGACAATATTTCCCGTTTGTTTATTTAGATATATTTTCTATTTATCATGGTACGTTTAATTAAAACTTCAATTGTTTACATGGTATTTAATTAAGAATAATAGTACTGGTATCCCCATACACACGAACAGATACCCCCACTACACGTATATATATATATATTGTTGGTAGATATTAAACAGTTTTTATTATGTCTATCGGCCTGCACATTCGAGAAAACTTAGCAAAAAAGATGAGACCTCGTGCCCGGTTCGAACCTGCATTTTCTACTCACCGGCCACACATCATTTGCACCGATCTGTTACGGAGAGCGTCACATCCAGACAAAGTTCTGTTTTTACGATTTAATGAATGCCATAACCTCGTTCAAATTTTATGGTAAGCCATATCTGCTCAGTTTCCTATTCGAAAGCAAGCAAGAAGCTTCTATGAAGCAGATGTTGATACACACATTTGAATTTGGGATACCACAATTGAGATTGAAGCGAACCGAAGATAAAAATAATGAAAGATTTTAACATTCCACAATACTTCAGCTAAAAGGTTAAACTAAAAATGCACCGATTCACATAAAACCCACATGAATAATTGAAAAAGCTATAACACATACTGGACTTGAGAAACTAGTTTTGCTGAAAAAAATATTTTAAGAGAAAATATTTATAAATTTCAAACAAAAGCAGCACTGGCTGGTTTCGTCAGTGAACGACAAAAGTGTCCTTGTAGGGAAACGGCTTATATTATCATAACTATTAACGTTGATCTGTTATTGTTCTCTCTACTTAATATTGTTATTTTTTCATATTCTGTAACAGTCAGTATCCCCTTTTGTCTTAGTGGCTTTATTGCATTTCTTGTGTGAAATATTAAAACAAAAACACACCAAACCTATGTAATTCATTTTATCATAAGAAATCGCCCATATTTGATACGCTCTTTCACTTTAGCATACACCTGGTATTTTTGGTACTTATTTAAAAGTACCTCTTTATTCTATCAGGCTACATCCAAATCGTCTAAATTTGAACTTATAACAAAGTCTTTTACGTTAAGACCATTACTGTATCACTTGAAAAATGTTTATTATACGGTGAGACAAAAAATTCCGGTCCAGAGAAATGTGAGGCAACGGATGTTTCTCATATCAGTTGAATAATAGCCACACAAGATGATATCATTTTAAACTAGGTAACTGATAAACTTTGATGGGAATCTCAAAAATAAATACTGAACTAATAAACAAACACCGTCAGAAAATTACAATCCCGATACGCAAATAAGAATAGAAAAGATATAAAAACACCAGATCTCGTCAACAGCATCTCAAGAATATAACTGTCCATTACATATATAGAAGACCTCAGTTTCTAACTGAAATTAGGACTAGAATAAAAGAAAATGTAGTTGTCATTGCATAATGAAAGCAATACACATGAAGTATATCAAGGGAGGTAATCGAAATTATCAAATCGATAGTTAGAAGCAATGATAATTTTAGATAATACATACAAGCTGATAAATTGCGTTACATTTTATGACAGATAAAATTTTGAAAATTTATACAGAAATTAAATTGATAAAAAAATTTGAAAATATCACTTTAAAAAAGGATTATTTATTCAGATCTTCTAATGAGATGTAATGTGCTACATAACTGATGATAAAACTTTAAAGAGAAAACAGCCCGAAAATATTTTTTATTAAACGATACTGTGAAAATTCTTCCAAAGATAACCTTACTGGAGTTTTTCTGTAGGAACCCCATACGCAACACTTTTGATTTACCTAAGCCGATCCCACTCGTGATCCATTTAATGTCTGATGCCTTGCTGATTCAGTGTGTAATGACAGCACATCAGCAGTGGACTGATATTGTCACTCAGCATATTGTTTCTGATGAGGTGATCGCATACATTCTTTTTAATTATAGGCTAAAAAATAACACTAAGAAAGTGATGGGTTTGATATGACCACATGAAATAACGCTCACCCTCAGTGAAAATAGGTATATAGCTGAGAACTTCCATATACATTATAAGCATGTCACCTTTTCGAAACGATTAAACAATTTTGTCAATATCGGAGATAAATCTGGGCTAATGTTCTCATGAAAAACAACCAGGATCTTATCCGGAGTGGTGGCCTTCGTAGAGTCAAAGCTTTTCAAAGTAGGACAGACTGTAGATTATAGACTTGGGTGGCAATCAGTCGAGGAGAAGGAACACTATTCAAAAGAGTGGCTAACTCAATGGGTAACAACTCAACTAATTCCCCTCACCAATGAAATCATAGGAATTCACAGGCTTTGAATAAAACGGATTTTACGGAGAGTCGAAATAATCCTTAATAATGGAGAGAATGAATGGAAGACGCAACAATAGGCATTATAATATTGACACTTTAAAAACCCTGAAAGAGATGCTGGAATTCGGGAAGCATTTTTTGAAAAAAATCTGTATATTTATCTCGTTATTAGGAGAACAAGTAAACAGATGCTTACAAAAAATGATACACCTCTCGATGATGAGTAAAATGGATGAGGAAAGTTAAAGAAAAAGACGTTCTTAGTTATTAGTTGTATTTGAGTTTCTTATCAAACTGAATGTCTTGCAGTTGTTCACGCTCAAGAAGCTTGCTTTCGATAATTGACAAAAATAAACGTGAGGCTTTAAATAATAGTTATAGCTGGAGAATCATAAGTTTTTAACTTTGTTGAACATGTCAAAGACTACTCAGCTTCGCGTGAGAGTAAATATTTTTTACTGGAAAAACAAAACAAACGGGAACTTTCAATGGTTGAACTGGAATATAAATTCAAAAAAATCGTAGCCAATATCCCTATGGCGGATTGCAACAATTATGAGAAGACAGGAATCAGCAAATTTAAATGACGTCAATGGTTAAAAATTATATCAATATAGAATACGTGATTCAATTAGGGCTGATTTGTTATATATCGAAATAACCCAAAATATTGCGAGAAATCTGATCAAATCCTATAGAGATATTACCACAACAGCATGAATAACACGTAGATGGAATACATAGTATTTCATACATTTCGGAGAAGCTCTATCTTCATAATGATTTTATCCTATATATATTATATATATATATATATATATATATATATATATATATATATATATATATATATATATATATATATATAGCATGAGGATTGCATCTTGAATGAAACAGACTGTCGTCTTTAAGTGTTGACTTCTATGCTCACTTTTAAAATTACACACGCTCTGTCTCTGATATTGAGCACTTTATCCCATAAATATAGCACATTTGAAGACTATATTTCTTCATATATATATATATATATATATATATATATATATATATATATATATATATATATATATATATATATGTACATATTATATATATATATATGTGTGTGTATGTATAATATGATAATATTTCTCCTTATATATATATATATATATATATATATATATATATATATATATATATATATGAAAAATTTCGCAGAGTTAACCTGTATAAGAATACACTATTAGTCTACGCCCAGGCTTTTTCCTTATTTCACCTTTCTTAACAGAATTACTTCTATCACAAACAAAAGTACAGAGCAGTATCAAGAAATCAAAAGAAAATGGTTGAATCCGTCAATACAGCAATAAAAACAATATCTCCGCACGTGACAGTCATTGACGTAATTTCAGTTAACAGTGTGAAAATGGCGTTCTTTAAATTCTTCCAGTCGCTAAGGACATTCTCTTTTGTTATTATTAGTTACTTCGTTTAATAAGTTCATTTCCTTTTTGCCTTAGGAATGTCCACATCGGACGAAACGCGTCGGCAACTATTACAGTTTTCCTATTGTCTTTTACATTTATATATATATATCTATATATATATATATATATATATATATATATATATATATATATATATACATACATACATACAAGGAGAAATATAATTTTATTATTAAAACAGATACAAATATACCACGTTTAAGATTTAAGATTTTAAGCGCTTTTCGGCCTACACTTCTTCAGAAACAAAATCGTCGACATTATAAAGTAGATAAGAAAAATGTTTGCCAACAACCTATACTAAGACATAAATTACCAAGTTGGAGTAGGCAACTGGGGTAGAGAGAAAAAAATTACTAATTTTCTTCCCAGTGTGGTAATTGTTTCCGCGGATAAGGCCAACTTATATTTTAACTCCCGTTGTCTACACAGAGCAGGATGTTGCATGTTAATAATGATAGACACCAGGATGTCTAAATGGAGACTCGTCCGTGCCCTGTGCCATATAGAAAATAAATCAGGAGAATAATTCGTCCTGTTAGCAACAGAATTTAAAAAGTGCTCATCGATCGCAGAATGATGATACCCGGATGTAACAGGCACGTGTCTCCGCACCTGGGCCGGGACATGCGGAGCGATCCTAACCTCCAACCTCTGAATGTTCTTTCCCATATTGTCCATCTCACAACGATATTTATATTGATTTATTACAAAATTTTGTTGATTGGCAGGCAAGACATCCTTACGGCAAGAGGAGGTAAGCACTCCTAGTTGTAATTATACCCCGGACCATAACGGCATTGAAACACCATTTAATAGAATTAGAAATGTTGTCGGCATATGTTTGAATCCACGGGATCCTCACATAAAGAATGACCGTATTTCTTAACCACATTGAACTTAATTATCTTTTACTCAATGGTAGATGTAACAACGCATTCGGGCTAACCTTTCATTAATAACAGCTATTTAACTCAGCATCAATCCTGCACTCAGAACACTAGATCAAAGCACGATGGGTAAGGGTACTAATAAGATTACGTTTTCTGGATCTGGTTGCAAATAAATCCCAAGTAACCCCCCCCAAAAAAAATGTGGGTTTACGGTAAACACTTGTGAAAGAATAAACACGAAGGTATTCTTTCTACGAATACATACAAAAAAGGGGGCTGATTATATTCTTCTATCTCCAATGTATATTTTAAAGAAGGATGGAGATTATGAAGGTGAGAGAAAAACACTTCCGCTTTAGTCAGAGACATAAAATGTCATTCACATAGCAGAAGTAGCAATAAGGTTTATTAATCTTGTCAAAGAACCGCTTCTCATGGAAACCAACAAAAATGTTAGCCAACAGAGAACCCATTTGTTAAAGCTAAACGAGACAGTCTTCTTATCCATCCCCATCAACTCGACAAATACAAACTCCGGGAAAGGTGGAGTCTTTACTCGGCCACGATACAAAAAGTTCGCACAAATTTCCATTGTTTCATCTAGTGGAACATTCGTGAACAGACTAGTTATATAAAACGACACGAAAATTTCAGTATCAGCATTTGGTTTCAATTTGCGCCTGTAATTAGCAAACTGGAAAGAATCAAGCACAAAATACTCTGAATAGAATAATAAGATAGGCTCAAGAACTCCATTAGGGCACTTGGCCAAATTATACTGGGCTGAGCCCAGCACGGTCAAAACCGGCCTCAGTGGAACATCCTCTTTATGTATTTTCGGTAACCCATACATCCTAGAACACTGAGAACCTACGGGACGGATATTATTAAAAAAATCTTTAGATATAAAGTTACTCTTATGAAATTCCAACAATCTCTTCTGTAATGGAACTTCAGTTTTTAAATTATCGTAAATTAAATTAAATTATCATTTAAAATAGCATTTTACTAACGCAGTCGGAATAATTTAATATTACGACACCTGCACCTTTGTCAAGCTTAGTAATATAAATACTTGTCTTTCTTTTTAATTTTAGGGCCGCTTGAAAATGATTCTTCTGCCAAGGGACCCCAAGGGAATCAAAAGAGGAATTAACAAATCTGTATGCTAAGTTTTTCAGTCGAGGTTTCAAACGAATCAAATACTCTTCAGATTTTGGGTGGAGTTTGAATAACTGAGCAAAGATCACTTCAAAATTACTGAATACCTGTATCTTTATAATATCCCTAGGGGAGAATACAAAATTTCAAACCCCGAAACATATCCAACTTATCGGACTCGGACAAACAATAATTACACAAATTAATAATATGTATGTACGTAGCGGCATACGAACCAACTTCCGTTTAATCAAGGAATTTAAATATGCTAAGTTTTTAGCTTTTTTTCTGTTTCCAATTCATATATATATATATATATATATATATATATATATATATATATATATATATATATATATATATATATATATATATATATATATATATATATATATACGGTATGCTATTAAATTGCTCAGTATCAGGGATAGATTGTATGTAAATATATGAAATAAATATTGGAGTCAACACTAAACAGCAACAGTCTCTTTCACGCTTAAACGAAATATTCGGGCTATGTGTGTTGTGTTTTGGGTCAGCTATATATTATATATGATTGTCAATAGTACATTATGGTTAGTTTTATTGTGTTATCCTAACGGTTGTTGGCTGGGCGATAACGTTTATGTTCCCTATAATAATTAGAAACGTAAATGTTACCGCCCAGTCAAAAAGAGTTAGAATAATAAACCGAACTATCCATAATGCACCATTAACCAACATATATATATATTCGGGACAAAACATAGCACACATGGCCTGAAGTTTGCAGTTAAGCATGAAACAGACTGTCGCCATTGCGTGTCAACCTTATTGTCCAGTTGAATGTTTCGAGTATCGGTAGATTGTGTATGTTCAAAAGGCACTGTTCGGGCTTTGTGTGACCGGAAGTATATATTTCTTACAAGATTTCTCGAATATTCAGGCCGGTAGATGTAGTTGGATAAAAAATACAGTTAAATAAAAAAACAGAGCTTTTACTCGAATATGAGCATCCATGAAATATAAAGTTTAAACAAAATAAATTAAATATATATATATATATATATATATATATATATATATATATATATATATATATATATATATATATATACATACATACATATATATATATATATATATATACATACATACATATATATATATATATATATATATATATATATATACATATTTCCAACATTACACATTTTATTCTCATACAAAATAACTTCCAGTTCAACAGGTAAAATTTTCTTCAAGTTAGTGACACAACGATGGAAACGAATATGACCACCAGCTATGCTAATCTTTTATGCGTGCTCTTAAAAATGATATCTTTAGTTGATACAGTTGGCTCCGCTGAATTACCACAGGTACATAAAGACATCTTCTTCCTATGAACACACAGAGAGAACCATCTTCTAAACCTTTAAAAAATACCTTAATAATTCCCATCACACCATCAAATTTACTATGGCATATTCTCCCACTTCAATTCTGTTCCTGGATAAACTTGTACGTCTCAATAATAACAACATCTGCCACCCACCAATCTAAACAAACAAACAAACTATAATCTACAACTAATTCTGTTCATGTAAGAAAGATGACAATAAACACATAGGACATCTCTGTAATACGATATTTAATAGAAATTTCCCACTCATAATAATCAAAGAATCTATCACCAAACCAAATAGAAATACTCTCCTCACCTACGTAACTAGAAAGAATAATTTAAGAATCGCAATGGTCTTATATTTGATTACAACATCCAAAAAACTTCTCACACCATAAGCAAACATTTCCAACAATTAAAACTAGAAAATAATATTATTAAAATAATTAGTACTAACACCTTACACGCAACCCGACAGCCCCGCCACCCCTTCAGATTTTTAACATCATCCAAGATATGCAATACATCACCTCAACAAGGGAATGACACCTGCAACAAATGTCGGTGCCTGGTCTGCAAACACATCATCACTTACAATATTTACACCCTCCCATCACTCACCAGATATTAAAACTGCCGGCTCGAAGCTGTGATAGTTCCAATCTTGTATATTTACTTTTCTCTCACAAATGCGAGAAGCGGAATTATGTGGGAGAAACCAGAACAATATCCAGTCAACGGTTCAATAAACATACAAGAAAATCAAGGACAACAAACACAAATAACAGTCTCTTTACGCTTCAACCAACCTAGTCATAGTATCGACGACGTCGGATATGGGCGTGTTGCGTCTTGTTTCAGCAACCGGGAGGATAGATGCGGATTGAAGTTAAAGTTCATCCTAAAAGTAAATTCCCACAGGGAAACAGGGATTTTGGTTTACTCAGAGAGTACAATTACTAAAAGGAGACTCATAATCAGTAGCACCATTCCTCGGTATGAGTAAGTCCAACACCAGCAATTTTCCCTAAATTGTAACAGCCATCACCCCACATACCTACTATGAATTATATTATACTAACTATGCTTTCCATCATGTCGTACTAGTCAGCTATAGAACGATTGCCCAGTACTCTAAGGGCTACTTTCCAGTCACACTGTTTATAACATCATTAAATCTAAATCAAAAACTCCTTTAGATACAAACTTATGTAATGAGAGCGGAAGATACATATTAATTTTGCACATATATTTATATCTATACGTGTATGATAATTCATATGTTTGTGTGTATATTTACATACTACTATGTGTATATATGTATCTATATATCTATCTATGTACACGCGTTTTCCTCTCAGTTTCTCTATTATTGGATTAAACATTTTTAACAATAGATTTCCAGATATTTATCAAAAATTTTCTTCTTTCATTTTTATTTAATTATATTTTATTCATTTTAATATTATATATCCCTTCTTTCTTTCATTTCCTCTTAATTCCTTTTTCATCACAGCATATTCTAATAATAGTTTCGTCTTTCAAAACTCGACCACGAGATCTGCCAATTTTTGCTAAAATTGGCTGCAGGCGAGACATCTTTCTTCTCACCAACCTATACCTCTTTTCATCAATGTTTACAATCTCACTTACCCAAAACACACACTAGTAACAACAGAACTTCTTAACAATTTTACACTGTTCAAAATTTAAATTTAAGTTTATTTTAATAAAAAAATATTTCGCACATCGAAATATCAAACATAGATCTGTGTTTTTCTAATAATACGATTTCCAGTGGGAAATATCCCTACTACAACAACAACAGTCAGTAAGTAAATTCAGCTTTCTCTGTCTGTTTCACAAGACAGTTGGTGAAGGTCAAAGGCGTGTCCGAAAAATCTGAAGATAAAAACTTTTCTCCCCGTGCTTCATTACTGTCATATGGTTAACATGTAATAATTGTTTATCGTAATTTTCGTTTAGCTATTTTATTAAAACAAATATTTATTTTACACGCACGCACAAACACACA
>OZ038481.1:81378926-81391426 GCA_964036315.1 Acanthosepion esculentum
TAAATATTTCAAACTATATTACCTATTATAAATAAATTATACATCTATTATTCTTTATTTAAAGCTGTTTGGTTATGTTTTTACTGATTACTAGTTGCAGGGAATAAGTGAGTCACATTTTTTTTGCAGAGTTTTTTCTTAAATCTCATTTATGATCCAAGGTTATGACCAAGGAAGAACAACACGAACACAAGAGTAGAAATAACAAAGATATATTACACAGAATAATAATACAAGTTGTGAAAAGTGTTAGTATGACTGTCAGTCTTGTTTGGAGTGAACTACTATTGGCTCGATTCGATTCCGTCGCGTCCCTCTATCTTGAGAGGCGCAGTATTTATAGTGTCAGGAAGAGTTCACTCTGTCATTATAGGTAATGTCCCATAACAATATATATATATATATATATATATATATATATATATATATATATATATATATATATATATATATATATATATATATATAATTGTATTTTGGGCTGCAATTCCTGTTTTATACAAGTTTCGTTACTAACAGGAACTGCGTTTGAGTTTTTATTTTATTTGTCTTATGTTCTTATTTTTTTTCTTTTCTGAACTTTTACGAAAGTTCTTTCCATTTCGCCATTATCGATGACAATTGTATTTTTACTGTTAACTGTATGTATTGATTTCTATGCATGTATCTTGATTCATAGGAATGTTTTATTTTCAAAACACGGTCAGCGTCATGTGGTCGTCATCATAGTTGAAGTCATTGCATTTTTCTTTTTTAATAATAATGCTTCCATTATATTTAACCTTTTGCTGCATGTACATGCTGCTATTATATCTGTATTGACAACGAGAATGTTGAGGATTTAGTTCAGTAGGGTCCGTGTGTATTTAAATAATGCCTAATTGAGCTATGGTCAGAGTGATGGAATGTGAGCCTTCGTGTTAGGCATGTAGTAGCGTACGAAATATTAATTATTTATTAATTTCCTTTGAAACCTGAGTTCATTATAGTCCTTTTCGTGCAAATACACTTTTCGGAGTGTAGGCATCCATCCCTTTTCCCAGACAGGGTATGAATATCAGCTCTGATTGGGTTCCTCAGCATTAGTCGATAAACATTTTAAATAAAGGAGAAATCAGAATGTGAAAACCGCTTACACGCTCAGAGTGAGAGAGTGAGAGAGAGTGAGAGGAGATAGAAAAAGTGAGAGAGAATGCGTGTGTGTGAATGCATAGATTTCTTAGGGGGGAAAACGCTGAGAGACAAAACAACCCTTCCTCAGTGTACAGAGGTTATGCGCGGAGTCAATCACCCATCTCCGTGAAAAAATTCGATCGGCGAAACCTTAAAGAAGTCCTTATGTACCACTAGTCTCCAGGCAGTTTGGTAGCAAGAGAACGAGATAGATAGATAGATAGATAGATAGATAGATAGATAGATAGATAGATAGATAGAACAACATAAAAAGCTCACTGAAAAATCTTGTAAATATATGGTAGATTATTGGTATTATTCTCAAAACTCAAAGCATCCTATACAATATCAGCCAAAACTAATTACATCCCCCCAAAAGATAGATTTTATTATGCAAAGTCCACAGTCATAATCCACATTGTCTAATTTCACAAACAAATGCTTCTCTTGTTCTATGCGCTGTTTCTCTTCAGGAGGTGGACAAGCATAGTTATCCTCAACGTCCTATCGATTGTAGCTCTTAACAGCGGTTGTCACTTTACCAAGACTTCCGCCTTCTATTCTGCCATCCATTCACCTAAGCTGGTCAGACGAGTATACATTTTTACCTTTCCCTTTTAAATTCGATATGTGATATGAGTGTCAATTTCGCCAAGCCCATATTCCTCATTTTGTGTCCAACAAATTTCAGCTCTCTCTTTCTAATTTCCACTTTCCTTATTTCCAGTTTTAAGACGTCTTCGAAGTCTTACAATAGTGAAAATGTTTCACTAAAATTATGTGTTGATGTCCACAAAGTGTTCATCTTCAGAAAAAACAATTTATTTTCTTCGATATAGTGACTTTATTGTTAATTTTTTTTATAGATTATATATTTTTTACAATGGATTAAAGTTATGGACCAAGTGATATTACCAATAGATCTCATTAATCCATATATTCCATTGCAATACTTTTTAATTCGGTAATGTCTTTACACAGTGAAATAATCATTTCAGACTGAAATGAACATATTTTTCCCCAAGCAGAACAACGGCTGTAAACTGTCTGCAAGAATGAAGTTGAAAAGAAAAAATGATCTAACAATGTGATCTATATTGTCATGTAAAAGAATCAGTAAATCGATGCAGAATAAATCTATAGCTATTCTGTCACGCATTCCACGCCGATTCTCGAGGCTAACTTTTAGATATTCAGATAGATAAACTGTGAGAGAGAAAGGGAGAATGAGAATTATATCGAACTGTCCTTACAACGAGTTCTTGAATAAAGCAGTCTATGCGTTTTACCCGTCAGTCGCCATATCCACTAAGGATCTATAGGGATCAGTGTATAAATTATCGACTAAATTACAGAAAAATTAAAGTAACATTTTAACATACATATTTACCAAAATTCCCGCAAAATATCTTGATATAATAATAAGTATATTTATTAAAATCGTCATTGGCTTCAACCATGACCTCCAGACGATGTCGCAATTCCTGCATCTATTCTTGACGATCTTCTTGTTTAAGTTGGTGAATGCTGCCATAATCATTGCCTTCACTTCGTCTTTGGTGTTACAAAGGCTTTTGTTGGTCTCTCGCTCAAATGCGACCCACACAATAATCAAGGGGTTTGGAGTCAGGGGATTTAGGTGGTCAGATGCGAAGGCTGATGTGGTCGATGAAATTGTCTGACAGACATGACTAGTTCTGCTGCTTGTGAGTCCTGTTGCCTGACATAGGATCTACCTGCAGGCAACCTCTTCACCCAGGGCAGCACTACCTGCTCAAAGCACTTGATGTAGGTCTCCGGGTTGAGTGTGAGGCCATCACCAAAAAGACTTAGTAGTTCTTTTTTTAACAGGATGATCATGGTGAGTTTGTTAAAGCGCCGTAACTTCTTAATCACCATTAGAATCAAGCAACTATTTCCAAAGCCTTTGCACTGCTCTCAGATTGACACAAAATATTCTGGAATTTCGTATTGGATCTTCCGACCCGAATGCCAAGCAGTACAGTCTACCGTTACCAAATTACTCCCGGAGTGAATATATAAGGCTCTTTTTCTAATAGATGAAGGCCAACTGACCCTACTGCACTGCAGATTAGAATAAACTAAAGCAAACAACGTGAATGTGCGAAATTAAAAATATAAAATGGCTACAATTTACCGGTCGAAATCCTGTAAATTAAATAAAAGTCTATCTATATATTTATTTTATTACCAATAATGCAGCATCATCCTCTGGTCGCCATTACCCAGCCCTATAGATCCGTCAAATATGTACATTTCGCATAGCAGTCTTGAAATAGTTTTGCAAAAAGCCTGTCCAAAATAGACTATATATATATATATATATATATATAAATATAGGTAACTATACTCGTGTCGAAAAACCTTCGAACTCTTGATTTAACAACAGCCAAATCAATCACGAAGGAAAAGAAGGTTTTAAAAAAAGAAAGAGCCAGGAACATGAAAGTCTGTCGAAAATAACCGCACAGATACAGGTTCAAGGCCCAAAGAAAAAACCCCGATACGAGTAAACAACTAACTAAAGGGCTCAATACAAGCGTAGAGCAAACCTAGTCAAACCTAATGAGCCAGACACACCTACCAAGGTTTCACTTAGGCAGATCGTCAGGGTCGGCTGGCTAAAGAGGCAACAGAAAACGGCGTATATATAGAGACGACCACCAAGACAACACCACGTGACCAAGGAAGAGAAAAAAAAAAAAAAAAAGTGTGTCTGGCTCATTAGGTTTGACTATATATATATATATATATATATATATATATATATATACATATATATACATATATATATACATATATATACATATATATATATATATATATATATATATACATATATATATATATATATATATATATATATATATATATATATATATATATATATATATATATATAGACATTGATAAAACAAATCCTGTATATACCTAGAGGGGAAGCAGTAGTTCCTGGAGACTGCATTGACAGACCAATGTTATGGTGTGAATTCACACGGTGGCAGCCATTCTCTCATAAGTTGAGCACCACATGATTTCAGCAGGAGCTATGACCCATGAGCTCATCCGCAACAGAGAGATAAATGTCTGTCTGACGTCGATTAGGAGATGAGATGCACACGGTTATCGATTTAGCAAGTTTATACGTGTTCACACTTTTATTTGTCGGTAGTACTTACTTAAAACCTCATTTCTTCTGTAAGCAATAACTATGCTGATTGCAATTATAAACGTACTAGGGATGAAGGCTCACTGGAGAAGACCCAGAACTCCCTGATTAACGATGTTTTCAGGAGTGTAGCCATACTTATCCACCTTGTCCAGTTGCAGGTGGGGAGTCTATTTAACCAATATTTGTAAATTTTGAATTCCGAGTTGACGATCTCCTAGACAGGTTAACATCAAATCCTCGCAGTTTGTGCAGTTATTTATCCGTAGCTAGGGCAGCGAACATATGGATTTATGCATTTCCCAAGCGTATTTGCACGTATGTGAATGTATCGAACTCGACTGGAATTCGTACTCAGTTCTCCTATTCCACAATCCTAGCCGTTAGCCATCACTCCACCGTGCGCATATATGAGCCTTCACTCCACTTACGCATATATGTGTCTATTCACCTGAATCGATACTGCTATACCGACCATGATAAACACATCTATAATATTCTTCCTATATACGAATTAAGCTGTTCGCCGATCTATCAATAAAATTATCCATCTATGCACCTATCATTGCATTCCGGCAAACTAGGAATTTTAATAAGATGTATGAGACGATAAGAACAAATCTCGACTTGAGCGCCAAGCAAATAATTTAATTCTTCTGCTTGGCAATTTTTTCACCTTTCTTTATTCATTAATTTAAAATTATAGAAGCTGTTTGACCTGTATCACACAGAGGTCATTGAGAAATCTCACTCCACGCTGAGAGAAGACTGAAATATATGAAAATTGCGAATAATGAAAGATATTTTCACAAATTTGACATGTTGAAGAATAAACCACTTAGAACTTTATGCCAAACAGAAATCATATATACAAAGAGTTTAACACGATTCGTTTCTTCATTCATTCAGGTTTTGTCTTATTATCGATGCTTTTTTTTCTATTAATATTACCTGTATAAAGCAAGGATCATAAATTTAACTCTATCACAAAGGGTCTGTAAGTGATCCATCAGATATTGTCGCTTTAAAATAACAAATACAACTCAGTCATACAACGAGGTAAATTTGTTTCTTCAAACAGCTTATCATTTTTTAAAATTGCAATGTTCACATAAAAGACATGCACATGTATACATACATATATTCCCCGGATGTGTGCACGAACGTACAGAAAACACAAAGCCAACCGTATATATATATGTAAAAAGCAATATGCATCATTATTCAGTTGACAGAAGTGTATTATTCATCTTAAGCAAGATGATAAAGCCGCTAAGATGAAATGGGTTTCTGGGAACGAACAATAATTAGAAGGCTTTTGCAAAAGGAACAGGAAATCAAGTCCTTAACAGGCGGCAAAAGATAAACCTCTACTCCCGTTCAAAAGACAGGGGAGGAGTGTTATCCCGGCGATAGGTGAACCGAACTGCTTCTTCTGAAATGAATACATAAAGATAAATAAATAAAAGTTATAGAAATGTTCTCAGTAGTTTCATTTATGGAGAATAAACTTTGAAAAATTTTGCGGTTACGTCTTCATTACAGACAGGCGATTTGTAAGATGTATGTATACACAAGAATACATTTCTGCGTTATACGTTTAACAATTACAACAGCATAAACACATTATAATGAAAATACTTTCTCAATCTATACAGTGAGGCTATACGGAGAGAATTCGAAGTCCTAAAAGGATTTATCATTGGTGGCCATGATCTTAACAACGTAAGATATGCAGATGACACGGTGAATTTAGGAAGCGCAAAAAGGAAACTAGAGGAACTCTTTCAGAATTTAGTAAAAGTGAGGGAAAATAAAGGATTAAACATCAATTGTATGAAGACAGTCTGTATGGTTTTCAACAAGTAGGACAACCCAAGATACGGCCTACGAACTACAAATTGGTGACACCAAAATGAATCAATATATATCTATATTTTTGAGATGAGTTATTATGTACACTATTTACATTATTCGGACTATTTGTCGCCATATTTATTACGTCGTACGCTCCGGCCTTCTTCAGGTGGTTGGAATGTCGAACTGAACCCTTTATTTCGCTCACTGGAGTAAACTGTTCTAGTTTTTCGTGCCATGCTTAATGGATGTCAGTTATCAGTTATCTCCTGTTAATTCCCCTCTCTAAACATGACACGTGGAACTAGAATAGTCTACACTAGTGAGCGAAAAAAAGGGTTCAATTCGACATTCCAACCACCTGAAGAAGGCCGGAGCGTACAACGGCCGAAACGGTGTAATAAATATGACGACAAAGATGAGGACAATAATCCGAATAATGTAAAAATGAATCAAGTACGAAAATTTAAATATCTGTTTAAACGGGGGACGAAATAATACGTTACAGAAAAACAAAGGCGCATTGGAGTAGCCAATGGTGTCATTGTAAATTTTAGTAAAATATTGACAATCAGGAGGATTTCGTTAAAAGCAAAAAAGGATTACTAAACTTATATAATACCAAACCTTCTATATAGTTAGGGATGCTGAACATTCTCTTTGAAAATGAAGAAGAGATCTGAGGCACATTAGGGTTGGATCTGGAGAAGAATGCTAAAAATCCCATAGACCAAATCTGTGAGCAACGATGATGTTTTAGGACAAATGTAAGCGAAACATTACACTAATACAGAGAATCAGAAGGAGCCAATCAAAATTCCCAAGGGACGTAATGAAGAAAGATGGTTTGGGGTACTAGACGTTCACGCCAATGTAGCGAATAACCTACCTAACGAAATTGTGTAAAGATCTAACAGAACAGTGTCTAAGAGAAATAGTAAAAATACAAACATTACTAATAGTGGTAGGAATAGGCCATGATCACCAACATATTGATGGGACACGGCAAATAGGATTGCCTAAATATATACAAACAGAAAAGCAAAAACATAACAATAATCTATTAAATGTATAAAAGTTGAATATAAAGTAATAAATATTAATATGTTTTTTGCAGGAAAATCTAGGACTTGGATTTCAGTTTTGTTTTAGGGATTCATGCCCCTAACATATAGATTTAAATTTAAATTCAGGAATGAACGCAGACTGTCGCTATTTAATCGGGCAACACGCTCTACGGTCGTCCAAGACTTCCAACACAGCGGCTTATCGCTGAAGTGACCGCTTTAATTCAGAGATAACTTTACCCCAAGTTGTGGTTATAAGGCAGCCAAGATCGAATCATGGCAGGTATCTTCTTGTTGGGCTGGTCCAAGCATGGCGATGACGTACAGTGAAAAAAATTACACTCGAATAAATTGAACAAAAGTAATTTTTTTTTTTAAATGAATCCACCGTACAATAATTGGTTTATATCAGAGTTCGCATGCAAATAATTATCAGCCCAAACTGCTTCTAAATCGGAAGGGATATTATCAATGTTGACTTGGTAAAGCTGGGGTTGCTGTATTGGTAAAGTTTGGCACAAGGCTGAAGTCGGAAGCTTTCGTCGACAGATAATTAGGTGGGCCTCTCTCCTGTCTCTGGTCTCGTCTCCGTCTCTTCTGCATCACTTCTCTCTTCTACTGGGTTCGTGCATCTGTGTTTATGGAGATTCGCCCAAATTGGCTTTGGGGTATGGTGAGGTAGAAGCATTTCGGTAAATCCCTTCCGGCATACGTCATAAATTTTGGGAATCTCCTTTCTCCACCCTCTCATATTATTACTTCTCAGTGAGTGTGGGTGGGTTATCTATCGCCTCCTGGTATTTCAACTCAACTTTCGACCAGGCGAAGCAACTACAAATTCGTTGTTTACGAAAAATGAAATTTTCTCTTTACAGCTTGCATTTGCAGCTGTGTGTCAATTAAAATTGCCCACTAAGTCTGGGTCACTTTTCCATGGTTCAACCTGCTCGACGTACAATTCAAGTCGTCTATGAGTGAAATACATCCTCAATTCTTCCCACGAGTTTTTGGTATTAACCCTTCTCGTTTCAATGTCTCTCAGCACATTATACTTTCTTATGTTTTAACATCACTTTCTTCCGTTTTACCGCGGCAACGACAAATAGTATCACACTATAATAACGGATCAAAGAAATAGGTGTAATCTTTATTTATTTGGTTATTTAAATGTTTCAGCCATCTAATTTCCAAACAATACAATATGTTGAAGCGAGATGTAGAGATCATGTTATTAATCATGCTGTATCTTTAAGGTTTCCAGGAGTATAATCCCTAAAATCATTTTGAAATCCCAAGTCCAGCGAAGACCTAACCTTGTCAAGCATACTTCAGGATGAATGTCATAACACAGAGAAAGAAACCGCATATATCTAAAACATATTATGTCTATAAACCAACGAACTACAGCAGTTACAGCATAGATAAACGACACTCTTGCCAACGCTGTGTCAAAGAGAACCACCTGCCGTGATTTGCCTGAAGTTGGAATACTACGAGAGCTCTACAATTGCTAAAACTCTCCTTTCCGCTATCAACTCTGATAATCGAATAGCATGGCATCTAGGCTACCTGTATTTTAATGGAACAATATCATCTTTTCTTATGAATGATTATTCATATTTTTCGAGTTTATGATCTGGGGAGGTCCATCAAAAGCCTTCAAATCTGATTGTGTGACCCTAAACGTCATGCATGGAGGCGGCTCTGAGATGCGGTAGGCAAACATATTATGGTATTCCATTCAGTTGTTCTACATCGGAGAGTTAACGCCAAGGATTATGTGAGTATTTTGGCCGATCACGTCCAAATTTAGATACAAATATTGTTCCACGAGATTAGCGCAGTTTTGTGGAAGATAATGCGCCGTTTCACACGCTTATTCATAGTGTAGTAAGCCACGTATATTGGCCCCTGCAAACACCAAATCTCAGTATAATTGTTCAAATGAGAGGCCAGTTCATTTATCCATCATTGTTGAAAGACCTAAAGCAGTGAATGTATTAGAATTTACCCGTGAGGAAATAGTACGCTTCAATTCCTGGAAGTATGAAATCTGTTACTGATGCCAATTATGGAACAACTTCGGATTAAATAATAAAGATTTCATTTAACAAGGTTTCCCAATCATTCCCCCACCTCTAGTATCGTAAAATAATTTAGAATTTGAATTATTTTGGTTCAACCAGGCTAATTCTATAATTACATCTAACGAATAGCTCACCAATTTGAATGTAGAATCTTGGTGATAAGTTTTCAAGAAACATTGAAAGTTACAATGTTTTGTTTTTTTTATGAAGTAAGTTAAATAATTACTTTCAGTTGTATTTAACAAATGAATTAAATTGCGTTGGCATGCACACACTCACACACACAAAAATAAATCACACACACACACAAATATATATATATATATATATATATATATATATATATATATATATGAATTGAAATATCTCCAAAATTGCATCTAAAAACATTTGACAAAAAGAACCCAGAAATGTTATACTTATTTTGAAAAAAAATGTCATTCTCACATTGAAATTTGGCAATACTAAGATATTCTCGTCTTTCAATTGAAATTAGACCATAAGTAAAATGTTTTAGTTTATTCAATAAACAATCAGCTGTGTGAGGAAAAAAATTTATATTGGACAACATCTTTTTCCCAGTTTTCTTTCAATAAATTCAAAATAGGTGGTGAATATTGACTATATAGATAAAAAACGATACTGAAAATTTTAGAGAAAAATTCTGCTATACCATAATGTCGGGTTCGGGTCGGATAAATCTTTGTTACGACTCTCTCGATCTGTCTCTACATACATACTTATCCATACTCACACACACGCGCGTGCGCGAGCGCGCGCACACACACACACACACACACATATATATATATATATATACACACACACATACACACACAGTGGGGGGAAACTAATATTCGTACGCTTAATTTTTAATTTATTGGATTTCCAACTAATGAAGAATCATACTTCTCATATAATTACATGTACGCAGATGCATAATACCGAAACATGCTTAGAAAATAGATTTTTTTTTTATTTAATAGAAATAAATCCCAGGCAAATTAAAAGTTTTTTTTTATTAGGAAGCTATTCGTAACTGAGCGGTCAAACCACGTGATATCAGACAATGGTTACTCATGTAAAGGGTGATTAGGCTTCGAATCCTGCTGGGAGACTATTTTCTTTCTTATCTCGAGTAAGCAGCAGGTTCACAAGTTAAATAGTGTTTTTAAAAAAAGGCGTATACTCAAAAAATACCAACTAAAAATAACATTTGAAATACTATGATATAACGATATATAATTTTGTATATTTTTATATATCAACAGAGTTTATAAAAATATGACAAACTGGAAGTTTTTGTTACGCGTTTAACCCGATGAAATTCTAACGTATGAAATGCGCCACAAAAAGTTTCAAGTTTGTTATATAAAAATGTTGAAGATTCAACTGTAATCTTTAAGAACAGTTATCTACAGTAAACTTACCCGTTTCACATTTCTATGAACTTCAAAAGCTAAGTTTTTTTCTCTGTATGATGAGGTGATAAATGCGTTGTTACTCTATTCTACGAGTACATCTAAGAATGGGAGTTTATTTTTTGACTTCGTAGGTAAAGTTAAGGACAGAGTTTTTTTTTTTTTCAAATGTGGTCTTAAGAGTATTTATTTTTTCAGGAAAAAACAAACTTGTCTTGTAACAACTAAAATTAACTAAAACATCCAACATCCACAAACATAACATGACACTAAAAAAAACACCTTGAACAAACCAGAATATAAGGAAGCACTGTACCACCTCAACCTTAACATTACACGCAGAAACATAATCTCAAAAACCTATGTAAATTATACGAAGGAAACATTCTACTACCCAACAGCGACGAAAAATATATAAAACTAACTTGTCATAAATTAACAGATGAAAGAAAGAATTCCTTAATCTAGGGCCAAACTGCCATCTCCAACTTAAATTTGACCTCTTCACAAAGAAGCTGAAATTGAAATTCTACATCAGCCACTGTCCCAACTCGCGTGGAGACATAGCAGTTCGCACAGACCGAAGAGGCTTGAAAAGCCGCTCCCCTGGATACAACCACAATAATAAAACGGAAAAATCCCGCAAAAGAACTAATAAAACATCCCTAACATTGTCATCAAAGGAGATGACAAAGCTAATACATATGTAATTCTGGATGAATCTGATTAATACGAAAAATTACAAAACATTTTTGATGACCGAACAGAAACCCCACGGAGACCCTAAAAATATCCGTCAACAAACTAATAACAGCTAAAAACGCGGAAGTCGGTTCCATGAAAATCAAAATCATTGGAGACTATCAGCCTGGATATTGATATTGAAATATAAAACCAATAAACCCGGATACCCTCTACGTCCAATCATTTCCCAGATATCAACACCCATCTACGAGCTATCAAAATAACTGAACGACATCATCACTCCATACCCACCCACCAATAACAGCATCACATCCACCTACAAATTTCTCCAAATTTTAAATACTACTAAACCAAACCAACGTATCATAGCGTCACTTGACGTCGTAAACTTATTTGCAAACGTCTCATCGATCAAATCATTGACATTATCCTCAATTCTGTGTATGCTAATAATTATATCCCTCCGCCACCCATTAAACTATTTATACTCAAAAATTACTAAACGCATGCCCAACCAAAGTCCCATACTATGACCATAATGTCAACATTTACACGCACAATAATGGTGTTAGTATGGAAAATCCACTTAGCCCATGCTTTTCCAATTATTACAAGTCCTCTGTAGGAAATATATTTAAACAGGTCTGTAAACCTGAAATATATGTCCGCTAGGTAGACGATATTCTTACTTTAGCAAATAACACTAAAAACATAGATAATCCTAAGACCACATTTGAAAAAAAAACTCTGTCCTTAAATTTACCTATGAATTTAGCCATACAAATAAATACCCATTCTTATACGTTCTCGTAGAATATAGCAACAGCACTTTTATCATCTCATTATATAAAAACCCACTGGCAGAAAATCTTGTCACCTTAACTTTAAAAGTGAATACCCTCTCAGATACAAAATAGCAGTGATAAAAATAATCCTATAAGGAGCCCACCTGAATTAATCCTTTAAACTACTCTACCTTAAAGAAATCAATAATGTAAAAC